>OU898278.1:101020672-101620672 GCA_918026665.1 Diabrotica balteata
CTTCAATAGCTTCTATAATTGCTTTAAACTTATTTTTGACCACGGCAACTGCCTCAGCACGACAGCCCACAGTGTTTCAGATAAAGATGTCAAAGTTTTTAATTTATTATTTGTGATTTTCACAATATCTTCAAAAACAGCGTGCCCTCTTGGACTGCATTTTTAATAAACCAATTATGTTACACAAAAAAATCAAAAATCTTCGGATGTTCAATAGGATTAGCGCAAGCGACTACCAATGCTAAATTAAGGCAATGAACATAGCAATGAATATACAAAATTTTAATATTTTTCTCTATACATATTTTCTGTACACCAGTAAATTTCCTGATATCGCTGAAGCTCCGTTAAAGCATAGCATCAACATTCCTCCACAAAACATTCATACCCTGCAAAATTTATTGTTTCAAAAATGGTTTCTGCATCAGTTAAATTTAAAATTTTCAATGCTCCTGGCCTTTCTACTGGAAACCCACTACATTTAGGAATATATCACAAAACAAAAGCAATCTGCTCGAGGCGAGTAACATCAGAAGTCTCGTCTGCAATCACTAGGAGAGGCTGATCTTTCACTTCGTTCTGAATATCCCTTACATTTTTGACAGAATGTAAAAATCATTTGTAATGTAACTTAATTAGTTTCTTCATATAATTTAAATTCTGTCACTGTTTCTCTCTGGCTTTTAGTTCTGACTCTTTTTTCTTTTGGATCTGAAGATCTACGGACTTATTCATTCAAACAATGATCATACTGTAGAAATAAACAGGCGAATAGAGATTTGGAGATCAGACTACGAACCATTCGCTGTTATATATTTTTAATATTATTATATGGATCTGAGACTTGGACATTAAAAAAATGTAATTTAAAAAGAATCGAGGCCTTCGAACTCTGGTTATACCGCAGAGTAATGAAAATATCATGGATCGCTAGAATTACAAATAAAGAAGTACTGGGCCACGTGATGAGGGGACCAAAATATGAAATTTTGAGACTCATAATACAGGGAAAGATTCAAGGAAGAAGATCTGTTGGTTGAAGGCAGAACTCATGGTTAAAGAATGTACGTGATTGGTATCAATGCAGATCGATTGATTTGTTTAGAGCAGCAAGTTCTAAAATAAAAATAGCCATTATGATTGCCAACCTCCGTAGGGAGACCGCACTCTAAGAAAAAGGACTTATTCAGGTTATAATTCTTCGAAGTTGCTGTGCTAAATTCATGACAACTTGTATTTTGATACATTTTCAAGCATTCTGTAGCTTTAGTCTATTATTAAAATCTACTAGAAATAAATCCAGGCTTAGTACTGTCGTTCGTGCCAAACCAACTGCTATTAAGAAAACTATTAGGAATCTTTCTAGAATCCACGGCATATAAGTCCTAATAATATATTATAAATACCATTTAAGACTATTTTATCTGTATAACTTTCGTCGACACGAACTATAATTCCTAATTTTCAGTTAGGACGACTTTAAATGTCAATATGAGTCAAATTAATCTAAGCAAATAATGCTATATTTTTTCTGCAGTTATTCCGGATATGTCAAGATGGTGAAAAGCCTAATATAGTTTGCCCAACTCCTTTAGTACATCTGTTGTAATTTTCTTAATAGTATCTAGTGTTCTACAAAGTATTCAGTGCCTTTATTACAGAAAATGATATGGCGTAACAATTACAAGTTATTTATTGGCCTATAAATTGGCATCCCGTCTATTTGAAGAATTAAACCGTCTGTGAAACGCTTTCATAATAATTTCGATTGCTCTTGCGTACTTAGATACTCCTTTGGTCAAATTAGTTAGCACTATACTTACGGATGGATTAACTGTATTGTCCTGACGCTTTTCGGTTCGTATTCTAAACATATTCCATTGTTAAAATAATTGGTTTTTTATGGGTACGAGACACTGTTCCTTAATCATCACTTCCTGCTTTATAAAAGCATTACGAGAAACGCAAGTTCAATAAAATATTTACAAAGATGTTTTAACTATGGTGGGACTTTTTAGTGTCGGAAAATAATTGTACTTGTCATAGATATTTTTGGACTGATTGTTGTATTTAAATTCGTGAGTGTTATGATTTTATTATTTTTGTTGTTTCTTGACGTTCTTGATAATTTTAAAATATTAGCTAATTGGAGATGTTTCTTCTCTTCTTAATTGTCGAATGGGATATAGATAATTGTCAAATGGGATATAGATAATTGTCGATTATTATCAATACCCACTGTATCTACAACACAAAAGGATAACATCGAGAAAAGCTGGCAAAACTCAAAAATAACATCATTAACGCAGCAACAGAACCACTTGGAGAAAGTAAAGTAACGAACACTAACATATCAAAAAAGAAATCCCATCGTTTAGAGAAGAAGTGAAGACAAAATGTGAAGAAAAAAAAGCCTTTTACAATAAAGAACACAACAAACGCAAGAGGCATACAATCACTATAAACTAATTAGAAATGAAACAAATACTTTAGTTAGACAAATAAAAAGGAAACACTGGCAGAGTTTCTCAAAACAGATGGAACACGACTGCTACGGAACACAGAAAGAAGTATGGAGAGTGGTCAGAGGACAAAGAAAAGAAATGAACGAACTACTAAAAACGAAAATTATTCAAAAAGAAACAAGGACAAACTATTTTCGATTCCTATTTGGTAAAGGTAACGATAATGAACCACCAACACAGAGGTCACATCAAACGAAGAAATAAATATTGAGGAAAAAGAGGTAAACGAAGTATTAAGGAAATTAAAAAACAGAGAATCACCAGAAGAGGACAGAATACCGAACGAACTCCCAAAGTACTGAGGACCAGATCTGACCAAACAACTACTAAAACTAATCCAAAAAATATTACAACAAAACAGATTTCCTGAAGAATGGAGATCAAGCATCCTACTACCTCTCTTCAAAAAGAGAGACAAATTGAAGACGGAAAATTAAAGAGAAATTAATTTATTAAACACAAAACTAAAATTAACAAGAAGATCAAACAATTAGAGGGCATGATAACCAATACAAAAGTGCTGCCACCAGTTAATGCAGTAGTTTTGATCCAGTAGTAAAAGAAGAATCACCGAGACACGAAACGACACATCATATGAGACTCAAATTGCCACCATTTGATGGGACATCTTTTTGGTCCATATACCTTAGACAATTTAAAGCATTGCGACAGCCGATCATTGGATCCAACAAGAAAGGCTGTTTCCTTGACTGAGACAAACAATTTGTATAATTGCTTGTGATAAATTGGATCACTAAAATCATAATGTTAATTTAATAAAAAAAACATTTGCGTAATAATAGATAATAATTTTAGAAATTTATTAGGTTTACTAGTTGGTGTAAAAGCTGGTCATTATATGGGATAACCGGGTCGATTATTAGCATCTTATCGATCTACAGGTAGAAAAAAGTAGTTAAAAACTTTAGATATGGCAGTAGAGTGAATAGATTAAAATAAATTGAAAAATTTAATTATAAAATACATTTAACTACCTAGGGTACCAAATGAACAACTCACCTTTTAAGAGTAGGGTGTTTTCCATTAATCATCAACTTAGGCTTCCCTTTTTCACTAGTGCTGGTTGGAGTCATCGAACTGTGGCTAGCCGTGGCGGTGGTCAAATCACTAGCAAACGAACTAATGCTCGTTTCCTTGGAGATGGGCGTAGAAGTCCTCCCGTTGGCTACATGGTCACCACCGCCCAGGGAGAGCTGCAGGTGACCTTTAGTAGGACCCGGGGGAGGCTTCTCGTCCACCGGAAGCATGTACGATAACATGACGATAAGGATGAATTACTGAGTAATTGGACTTGTTCTTATAGCACCGTTAGCACCATCGAGAACGGTCAATTTTGATAATTAGGACATCGCGCAAAGCTGAAAAAAAATATATCAAATTCAATTATGAAAGAAATCTGGTATATTGAATACTTTATTTATTGTAATCACGTTAGATTAAAAATGTATCTTTCTAGTCTCAAAGAAAATAATTATAAATAATAAATTACAAGAAAGGTTAGAAAAAATAGTATTTATTGGAAAATATAGAGCTAGGTTAGTATATGTTTAGATTTATAAACCGAACAGTATTTGCAGGTTATAAGACCGATTAAAAATTGTTTGCATCTTCTGTATTTTTAAAAGTATGCATAACTTATTTTATCTGTCATTTATTACCACCCCGAGCTTTTGTCTTTGTAAAATAAACATTTGTAATTTTTAATTGATCTTTTCATTTCCCTTTTAGCAATACCTAATAAGTGTCAACTTTTCTATGTTTGACATAAATTTGATCTTTTAAATGTTGTTAAAACCCTAGAGAAAAAGTGGCTAAACTGAATAGCTGTGGGGTCGAAAATTTATTTCTTACTAACTTCCATTAATATGTTATTTTCATTATACAAGGAAGAAAGATGAAGATGAAAAGAAGAAAATATTAAAATCTTTGTTGAAGAAAATAATTCATCACTTGATTCAACTTTATTAAATGTTGATGAACCGAAAAGTGCTATCAATGATACGATATACAATATAACTAAATAAATTAAATGATGAGCTTAAACCTTCTACGACTGATTCATGTTCACGCAGAATCAAATCAAGATTAGCCCATTTATTAGATCGCATACTACCTTTGAATGGATTATCCACTTTTTTAACAGAAGTCGTATGTTAATCAATCATACTGCAGCCAATTTGATATTTTATATTATAAATGTCATCATTTGTCAAGTAAAAAAGCAAAAAAATTGGCAGGATGCCTTAATAGCACTATATGGCGAAAGAGCCACATTAACACTGAAATGAAATCAAGAATTTATAAGGCCAGTGTAAGACCAATAATGACATATGCCTCAGAAACAAGACCTGACACAGCCACAACTCAAAGGCTACTGAAAACGGCAGAGATGAGAGTACTTAGAAGAATTACAGAAAATAGCTGAGAGATCGAAAGAGAAGTGAAGACATTAGAAGAATAAAAATATATTCTAAATAAATAAAATAATAAAATAAGTTTGTATCCGAGATAATAATATATACAGAATTATTTCAACGTTAATCCTAGGGAAGCCAGTATCGATGATCTACTGTTTAATACGTACGAAAAATAAAATACAATTAATGTCAGAAAATCTAAACGGTAATTACGGTGTGTTAATACACACGGGAAGAAGAATGGGCGAGTCAAAGGAATAGAGATGGAACGTGGCGATCAACACTTGGTCCGGCGAGGAGCGGACAACGACTAATTAGTACTTAGTCACGCGAAAGAATAGGTCTGTCTCAGATCAATACTTAAAGACCGGGGCAGAGTATTGATCACATAATCAAGCACATATAATCACATCTAATCAAGCAAAAGCGATTGGCCTTCAGTCAATACCCAGTGAAGTTGTTATCAGATCAATACTCTGATGGAACTCAGGACGGTTAGCCTTAAGTCAATACCCAGAGGCCCGATGAAGTTCCCACTAGATCAGTACTCTAGCCTAACTCGGCTCTCTCTTCCATCGTTGTCTGGTTGTTCTTTTTCTGTTGGTTGTTTTTCTTTATGGCTGGTTTTGTTGTCCTGTTTTAGGTAGGACACCTTCGGGACGTGGTTTGTTTTTGTTTGGTTTCGGTATAAGTCGTTGTGTTGTGCTCACTGGTGGTACGCGTCGGTGGCTGTAGTCCTGCGGAGGAGGTGGTGTCCAGGCTAGTCAGAGGTGAAAGGGTTTGAGCTAAACCGGTCCTTTTCAGAAATTTATTAGTAAAAATTATATAGTTATGAATTGTAAATGGATTTAATTATTAAATGTATAAATGTTGTGAATTTATTAGTTACGGTGAAAATAAAGTGGATACAATTAAAGGATAAAGCGGAAAATAAAGTGGATAAAGCTACAGGATATCAATTTATTCATCGGGAAGTTCGTTGCTGGCAAGAGTGAGCAATTTACTGGGTAGAAATGGGAGTTTGCATTTGGGGTATCTGTTGAATACATTGCCGAAAGATGAGCAGATAGTTTTGATGATATTTTGGGCTATGAGGTTTTGGCCACGGATGGTTTTGATTGTTTAGAGAGTCTTCCTGTCAGAGAGGAGAGCCTCTCATTGGTGGTCTGGATATTCTACAGTTAATGTATAAGGGCGGAGGGGTAGTCGTGTCGTTTGTAGTTTACTCTACGCAGGATTTTCCGTCTCAATCCTAGCAAGTGTTGTTTAAAGCGATGATTGAACACGGCATAAAGATTTGCTCTAGATTCGATTACCGGCCTAATAAATGTTTTTTACGTGTATATAAGTATACGTGAGTATGTACGTCCCAATTTACCACAGAGGGCATTGAGTTAACCGACTGTTCTCCTCACCCTGTTACGGGTTGCAGCCAGATCAGCCCCCAAGTTCAGTGTTAAGTGTAGTATGAATACCACACCAAGGTACTCAATCTGGTTCCGGAGCTGGAGTCGATCGCCTCAAAGTCTGAGGTCCCCCCGATTTTTGCGGCTAAATTATGTGTAGTGTATCCGCTGAGATTGGAGTGTCTAAAGAGAATCAATTCCCGCACCACCTATCGACCATGTCAAGGTGATTTTGAGCAAACCTACATAGAGCATCTGCATCTCGAGATGTTGTTACGAGAGCAGTGTCGTCTGCGTTGAGAAAAGTGATGGTGTGAGTATTTCGTGGGTTAGGGAAGTCGCTATTGTACATCGTGTACAGTATAGGCGCCAAAACGGAACCTTGTGAAATTCCTGCTGTAGGAGTAAAAGAGGATGAAAAATGACCTCGCTTCTTTACCGTGATTTTACGTTGAGTGACATACAAATGGATAACTCCAAGAAATGGGAATGGCAGACCAATGTTTAGTAGTTTCTTGGCCAGTCCAGCATGCCAGACTTGGTCGAAAGCTTTTGAACATCGAAAAAATGCTTAATGATAGTTTACCGTCATTTAGGCTTTGAGTGATATGTGTGACGATTTCTGCAATGCCGTTGAAGTGAAGTGACCTTCTCTAAAGCTGAATTACAGTAGGGATGATATTATGTTCTGTGGTAAAGCCTATAAGGCCTATAAGAGTTTATATGAGTCCTGAGTTTGCCCTTTTTCTGCAGCATAATTGTGTTTGCTTCCTTGCTCCTCCATGGGGATGAAAAGTAGCAGAGTCTGAGAGTGGCATTGACAATGTTCGTTAAGTAGAGTGTGACACTCGGCGGAAGGTGTTTCACGCAGTATCTGGCAATATTGTCAGGTTCCGGTGAATTTGAACTGCCGATTTGGCAGAATTGTTCGAATGTTTGTTAATCCACAGGTGACATGATCGGATGTTCATGCGGTCCTGTGGATCAACGGGAGTGGCGAGTCGTCTTTCTATGTCTCTCTCGGTTCTTACACGGAAATCTTGGTCAAATATGGGGTTGTTGGGGATGTGGGCTCTCTCTTGTAGCGTACGCTCTTTTATATCTTAAGCCTTTCATCTCCTCTAGCGCGCGGCGATGGAGGAGGAACTTTTGGTGGGAGTGCGTGTGTACTGTGCGCTGACGGGACGGTGGCGATGCACATCGTTACAATTGTCTAAACAAACGGATACTAAATAGAAAAAAGAATGGAGTAACCATATAAGCAGAATAGGGGAGACACGCGTGTCGTCCAAAAGATAGAGTGAGAACCTTCCATAGAGGTATTAATCCACCAATGAACAAGTAGAATGGCTTATAAAAAGGAAGAAAAATAAGGAGAAGAAGATATTTTAAATTTATTCATAATATCTACTTCAGAATTATGGAATCTCTTACCAGCTTTTTCCGGTAGCAAATAATGCTTTTTGGTACTACTAAGACTAACTCTGGACTAAAGTATTTTGTAGCTGATTTTCTTTTATCAAATTCATCAGCTTCGTAGCCATTTATTAATTTGACACTGACCTACAGTATATCGAGTTGTTGTTTTGAGTAGTTTTTTTTTCAATATATCTACAAAATAATTACCTCATTAATTAGATTGTTGTTGGTAGATCTGCGAATAATTCTAATGTCTTTTATTTTTATTCTAAATATCACATGCACACTGTCAGCGTAATATCACAGAATACACCAACTATCAAGAACTGAACTGATTTATTAAATTAACGAGTCTTGTGCAAATTTTAAAAAAAGTCTTACATGCATACCTACCACGTTGTTCACATCATCTTTCAAGCTGCATTTAGCTGTCAAATCGGAGATGTGGATTATGAGAGAAAAAAGAAAATGTTGTAAACAACGCTCTCATCTGTTTTGTGAGAGCAATTAGTCATGTATTAAATGTTAATAAACGATGGTTAAAACGGTACAATGATAATAGTAAATGGCAGCAAATTAGACATTGAGCGTTCATCATTTATTTGCAGCCGACATTTTTAACTTTTGTCGTGCATTTCAATGTCAAAGTTCGTCGCAATTGCAGGTTGGAATAATAAAACAGGGTCGGAGTTAGATTCGCGTACCTGGTTGGACTGAAATCTTTGAACATTTGACAGTTTTATTGAAGGTCTTGATTGGTGTTCCAGTTTCGAAACTTTATATAAATATTGCTTAATTATTAACATACTTTTTGTTAGTTTTGATTCTCCCCGTATAGTTAGACAAGATCAAGCAATTGGTACAACGGTTGTTAGTACAATATAACAAACAAAATAGTGTCCATTCATACATTGTTGTTAACAAAGAAGTACAGAAAAATGAGTGTATTTCGTAAAAGTTGCAGATTGCTTGGGTAATTATTGCCCACGCGTAGCGCCAACTTGTAAAATAACAGTAGGTTGACCAACCGCCTTTCTCAGGGAGAGGAGTTTCATCTGCGAACCAACACGGACGGGTCGAGTTAGGGGTAGCGGTCCGCTAATCCATGGCTGATACTTTTGTGGTTGCTGTATGTAGAAAAATACATCGTTTTCGATAGCTGGTGCTTCCATTTCATTGGTGTAAAGTATACTATTTGTTGGTAAAACTATTTGCTGCTATATCGAGTACAGTGTACTGGTATTTGCATTTTGTTGCTGTTATATTTCAATACGTTTATTTGCTGCAAATTCATGCTTTTCTGTGCTGAACTCTATTGAATCTTGTGCTGCGAATTAAGACATTTTAAGTTTTAACGAAACTTTTAACGTTTATTTATTTAAACACGTATTTACTGCAGATCTGCGAAGAAAGACGAGTATTGCTGATGTTGTGGAATGCATAGCGGAACTTAAATGGAACTGAGCAGGCCATGTAGCGAGAATACAATATGACTCACGATGGACGAGCAAAATTACAAATTGGAGGTCAAGAGCAGACAAACGTAGTAGAGGAAGACACCTACAGGTTGGGCTGACGACATCAGGCGTATCACCAAAAACTGACAACAAAGAGCACAAAATCGTAAAGAATGAAGGAGTTTAAGGGAGGCCTATATCCAGCAGTGGACGTGATAAATGAAGGCTGGATGATGATGATTTACTGTATTGTTATAATAATTGTAGTTTTGTTTTACCATTTGCAACTATATATATATATAGATATATATATATATATATATATATATATATATATATATATATATATATATATATTAATTATATCATATACAATATTATCCTAATGTTTTTCATCGATATTTATGTGGCAATCAGCTGGCGTTTTTATTTCTTGCGGTATTATATTTTAGCATACTCCTGATTTCTTTTATAGACAAGCGGTTTGTGTGACATAGGTATTCAAAGTTTATATCATATTAATTAGTTTCTAAACAATTGTGTATTAACTCTTGTTTTTATTTTTTTATAGTAATATAAATACACAAGACGAAGGGGAGACACCAGCGAGTTCTAGATTAAACATATATATTCAACCTACCTTTCTGATGGCCTCGAATATTATATATATTTCGTCTGTGCAGAAAGCAACAATTTAAAATTTTTAAATATAATGATTTCGTAAGTATTTACCCTAATTTATCGATAAACAAATAAAACAAATTGCTGAAGAATGGTTATTTTTCTCCAAACCAAACCTTATATATTGTTTAATTATAAAAGATGCCGATTAATTACTCTTTGTCGAGGTAAGGTGTAATTCGATGTTGAAGAAATATTGTAGACTGCGAGTTAAGAATTTAATTTTATTTGGGCACTGTTGATTCTACAAACACTTTTTTTATAACAATTTGTCTTAAAATAAGTAAGCTTACAAACTACTTTGCTATGTAAACGAGTATGTACGTTTCATACGTAGACAAAGCGAGTTATGTTAACAGGTGAGATATATTGTGTGCGATAACTGAGTAGACTTATATGGTTATCAATATAAGGTTGAATGTTCGAATAATTAAACTTTGAGGGTATACAAGGCAACTATCGAACACGGTGATTAATTCAATCTTGCCCAAGTACTTTCGATCAATAGATCATCTTCAGGGGCATCTGAAATAAGCCAAGAAACGTTTTTTATAAACAGGAAAATTAATTCACTTGGATAAAAAACTCCAAGTTTATGGTTGAAAAAAATTTTTTATATGTGATAAACGTTTATAGACTTACTTCGTCAATTGTGGACTATCCGACATAGTAGAATGTCATAGATGTAAAAACTGGACATAACAATACAAAATACACTACACTAAGACAAACAAACACTTTAAAATTTATATGGCGAAGCTACATATTGTGAAGAAGCCGGAGACAGAATGGGCTCCCGGTCTGACGGAAATGTAGAGATGACATGTGACAAATGACAGCTTATGAAGGGCAGTTATGTGATCTGCACCTTTCAAAATTCTATGACACTAAGTATTGACCAAAGGTCCAACTGACACCACTATAGGAAATCGACTGATGAAATATAAAATTACATAGTATATTTTTTATGTGGATTGAATAATTCCAATCTCACACTCAAACCTGTCTATAATAATTAGGATGTTGGTTTAAGAGCAATTGAAGTTGACATAAAGTATGAATGTGAGAAAAGACTGACAATATATTAGACAGTGGATGGTTGACTACAATAAAATGGTCCACCAAGCGCTATCAGTACTGTAAAAAAGAAAAATCTGAATATGCAGTTAAATTACTAAAAGTTAAAATCAAAATTGAAGACAAAATATATAAATGTGTTATAGTCCACGTAGTTCAGTTGAATCCACAGTCAATGGAAGAACTTTAAAATTAATATTGAAATATTCAGTGCATGAAGTCTAAACAGTCGAGCTGGGTCCTCTACGAGGTGAAGCTGTAATAAAGTTTTTAAATATAGGATTAAATTTAGTACAATTTAAATTAATTTGAGTATTAAGACAGTGAGAGTTTTCATTTGTTTCCCTTGTAATCTCCAAATCTTCCAATAAATCCAACTCAAGATAGTTTTTCTTTCTGCTAATGTCATGTAAGATAGATGAACCAGAATTGATGTTAAAATTGTGGTTGCTGGCTACTAAGTGTTGACCAAATTCTTCAAGTTTTGGTCAACACTTAGTAGCCAGCAACCACAATTTTAACATCAATTCTGGTTCATCTATCTTACATGACATTAGCAGAAAGAAAAACTATCTTGAGTTGGATTTATTGGAAGATTTGGAGATTACAAGGGAAACAAATGAAAACTCTCACTGTCTTAATACTCAAATTAATTTAAATTGCACTAAATTTAATCCTATATTTAAAAACTTTATTACAGCTTCACCTCGTAGAGGACCCAGCTCGACTGTTTAGACTTCATGCACTGAATATTTCAATATTAATTTTAAAGTTCTTCCATTGACTGTGGATTCAACTGAACTACGTGGACTATAACACATTTATGTATTTTGTCTTCAATTTTGATTTTAACTTTTAGTAATTTAACTGCATATTCAGATTTTTCTTTTTTACAGTACTGATAGCGCTTGGTGGACCATTTTATTGTAGTCAACCATCCACTGTCTAATATATTGTCAGTCTTTTCTCACATTCATACTTTATGTCAACTTCAATTGCTCTCAAACCAACATCCTAATTATTATAGACAGGTTTGAGTGTGAGATTGGAATTATTCAATCCACATAAAAAATATACTATATAATTTTATATTTCATCAGTCGATTTCCTATAGTGGTGTCAGTTGGACCTTTGGTCAATACTTAGTGTCATAGAATTTTGAAAGGTGCAGATCACATAACTGCCCTTCATAAGCTGTCATTTGTCACATGTCATCTCTACATTTCCGTCAGACCGGGAGCCCATTCTGTCTCCGGCTTCTTCACAATATGTAGCTTCGTCATATAAATTTTAAAGTGTTTGTTTGTCTTAGTGTAGTGTATTTTGTATTGTTATGTCCAGTTTTTACATCTATGACATTCTACTATGTCGGATAGTCCACAATTGACGAAGTAAGTCTATAAACGTTTATCACATATAAAAATTTTTTTCAACCATAAACTTGGAGTTTTTTATCCAAGTGAATTAATTTTCCTGTTTATAAAAAACGTTTCTTGGCTTATTTCAGATGCCCCTGAAGATGATCTATTGATCGAAAGTACTTGGGCAAGATTAAATTAATCACCGTGTTCGATAGTTGCCTTGTATACCCTCAAAGTTTATATGGTTATATTTATTTGGGTGCATAGGACAAGATTTTATAGTAATATTCAAGGAAAGGACATTTTTAAGATATTTTTCTGGCTTTCTAGTTTTCTATATTCAAAAAGCAATAAAATATTTTATGACTGATTATTAAAAACTCTTTTATTGAGAAACTGTAAAATAGAACAATAAAAAATGCAAATGTTAAGAAAGAAACGGTTTAAATTGTTTTTTATAATGATAAAAAAAGATCTGACCTAATTTTTGTGGTGCCTCAGATATTATGTAAATAATAGTTCTTAAAATAAATACAAAAGGGTCTGATTTGTGAGGTAATAAAGATTTTTAAAAAAAACATTTAACGAAATGTAAATTTGTGTGGATAACGAAATGGGTTACAGGAGTGTAACACAAAAAGTTAAAAAACATTGAAAAAAATATATTGAACTATCCATGATAAAAAGCCAGTGTTAAAATGGATATTTCTGACAGTGATACCCTTGAAGCCGAACCGACTCCCCTTAGAACAGACATCGAAGCTCTGATCTCCGTTAAAACTTTTGAAGTCGTCCTCATATAGTTCTTGTAGTTTATAGTCTCCAACGTAAAATTTCTTTGTTAAACCTGCCATCTTCATATTTCGTAATGTTTAAAACCCATTTATAATTTAGTTTTGGCTTCATTTCCATTTTCCTTCTGACTTAAAATATTATTTTTAGCTTTTAGGTTCATATAACTCGTTGAGCTTTCTTGAATATATCTAAGTGTACTGCAGTATTGTGAAGGTATACAGTAAACTGGTACACTGCATTTGATATTTTCATCACATAGCTCTTTATTCTATGTTAGAGATTTAAGCTAACTAAACGTTTAAGCAACATTACAGATAGCATATTCTTGGTTTTTGAAGCGAAGCTTCTCTACTGGCGTTGTATTACTTTTTTTCTATAGTAAAATGTTAAGCCGACTGTCACAGAACTAGCGCCACAAGATGGCATCGTCACGGGTAGCGTCATAAAATAGAGGTTTTTCACGTCGAGTCACTACTATCAAGGAATTCGTTTCAAGTCATCATATATGTATTCTAAGCAGGTTTAAAATAAAAACTGCATGAAAAATAACTAACAAAAATAGACATTAAATGAGAAGTAGAAAATTAAAAGGATATTTGTCAATAAAAGATACGATTCGTAACGATGGTCAAAATTTGAAAGTCATAAATGTCATCCGATTTATAACAATATTGAATCATCTATTCAAATTGTTAACACACTTCTCGTTTTAAAATAATTTCATGTAAAGTAAATTATTATATTTAAACACATTACTTATGTTATATTAAAATTAAATTTACTATTAAATGATATTTATTTATATTTTAATATAATTCATTATGTCGTTTGAATTTGACTTTGATGATTTTAATTTGGTGACTTATCTCGTGCTATTCGTACTATTATATCCTCTTCCATTCTATAATGTATTCGTTCCACTCCTGTTTCCATTTTGTCACCCATCCATTTATGTCTTCTATATTGCATGCTCCTCTTATGTTTTCGCTTCTCTCCCTATCCAAACAGATTTTTCCCTGATATTCGTCGGAATATCATCTCTGTTGTTTCTAGTAGTCGTCTCGTTTTAGATGTTTCAGGTCTTGTCTCCGCCGTGTATGTTAATATAGGTCTAATTGCTGCCTTATAGATTCTTGTTTTTGTGTGTTGTCTTTATTTATTATAAATATTAATTATAAAAAAATTTTCCCAATTCTACTCTTTTAAATTATACAATTATTTTAACAATGTCTTCCTCTTTTAGTTTCTGCCAAATAATTTTTGCTACGTATTTTCGATAGGAATTGCTCAGAACCAATATGAATTTTAATATTTGTCATATAACCTCGATAAATAATGAAAACTGTAAAACAACACAATGAAATCATTTGTCTGCAACATTCTTTAAGTTATTACTTGAGCAAATACTAAAAATAAATAATAAATAATGACCATTATTTTTCAAAATATTCTACTTGATCTCCTGCATGCACTAGTCCCACCCCCATTCCTTGTCGAACCAGTTTCTCTTTCCCGTTTGAGACACTTCCAAAAGACATGGTTTTTAATGCATTTGTCCGGCAATTTATTCTTGTCGTTCGGAAACAGAAAAGAAATCATAACACGACGGATGAAATCAACTAAAATAAAATGTTTTTATGAAACGTTCTAGTGGGAATTTCAGATGGGAACCGACAATACTCGTTTTGACAAACCCTAAAAAATTAAGTAATTTCCTTCAGTATTAATACCTATTGGAGTAATAACTTTATGTAATTTTGTATATATTGTTTTTACGATTTTAATATTTAACCCTATATTGCATACCGTTGCTTTTAGGTAACACCGAAATTAAATTTAGTTAAGGCCCTGATCGACAGGCGAGTAAAACTGCGGTTTTGTGGCTCGTCGGTAAAGCTCCTCAGTGTATCATTGCAATACCGCGGTTTTATATACCTACGAGCCTGGCTCGCGGCTCGTCAGTTTGTTTTATTTTTTACTTGGCTCGTCGTTTAAAACCGCGCGTGTATCAGGGGTGGCGAGCCAAACCGGCAGTTTTTGGCGACCGTTGAAGTGAACAGATGTAGTATGCTATAGCGAGGTAAAACAAAACTTTAGTTGAACACGATATGTTGGCTGTAGACGGTTGACACGACTGTTTTACTCGCTAGTCGATCAGCACCAACGAGCCGCGAGTAAAACCGTCCATCTTAAAACTGCGGTATTATGGCTCGTTCGTCGATCACCCACTTTAGAAAACTAACCATTTGCCTCTTAGTGATTTTAAAGTGCATATTAAGTAGTCAAAGACATATTCTACCAAAGTAATCGCGCATGTCAGTTCATCAAACAAAGTTTTGGAGCCAAAAGTTTTCAGATATTATTATATGTTATCAGTCATTTGTTACACGTGTGCGGTATAAGTTCTTGCAAGTTTTCGTCATTTTATACTATTTATAAACACAAAGTGCTCCTAATATAGAATCGTGAGATAATTAATTCATACTATTGGTAACTATAAAATTAAAATTATAATAACAAAACAAGTTTTGACAAATGGTACAATGCTGAGGTTGAGGTAATTGTATTGTACAAAAAATGAGATCCCCATGAATTAGAAAACGACAAACCTATTAGTATTCTTAGTTACCTATACAAAGTCGTATAGTATGCGAGATATAAAGAATAGTAACGAATCGTCTTGAGAAAAAACTTGATTTGTACTAGCCAATAGAGCAAGTGAAATTTCGTACAGGATTTTCAACAAATGATCACCTACAGAGCATTAAAACGGTAACAGAAGAGACTATCGAATACAATCGACCACTCGTTCTGGCTTTTGTAGATTTCCATAAAGCCTTTGACACGGTAGAATTTGACAAAATCCTGGAAGCACTACAAGCATGCCGCATTGATTACCAATATACAAGGTTAATTTACAATACATACAAGAACGCAACTATGTCGGTGAAACTACATAAAAACACGGATCATATCCCAATCGGCAGTGGAGTCCAACAGGGTGATACCTTATCGCCTAAACTGTTTACCGCAGTACTGGAATATGCTTGTAAAAAACTTAGTAGGAAGAGAAAGGACTGAACATTGACGGTAGAAGATTAACAAATTTGAATCTTATTGCCTAAACTGTTTACCGCAATACTAGAATATTCTTGTAAAATCCTTAACTGAGAAATTCGCAGACGATATAGTTTTATATTATATTATATTTTTATATTATATTATATATATATATATATATATATATATATATATATATTTATATGTATATTCTCGGACAACCTCAAGGAGATATATACAATGCTACATGAACTTCAGTTAGTGTGTGTCAGTGTGGGTCTTAAAATAAACATCTCCAGAACAAAATTCATGACAAACCTAGTACCTAGCGGAAATATCAATATTGGAGACAACGAACTAGAGCTGGTAGAAAAATACATATACCTTGGAAACGAAAATAAAGATCACAAGAGATAACCAAACATGCAAACTACGAAGAAAAATAAACCTAGTATGGGCAGCATATGGAAAACTCAAAGACATCTTTAAAAGCGATGTACCGATTTCTTTAAAACGGAAAACATTTGACCAATGTGTGTTGCCTGTGATAACCTATAGTGCCGAAAATGTCAAGAAATTAGATGAAAAGTGTTCAAGATACAGCACAATGGACAAAAATTAGGGAGGCCTATGTCCGGCAGTGGACGTAAAGGGCTGGGTGATAATGATGATGATTTAAAATACATGCAACATACAGTTAAATTCTAACTCTTATAATAGATACGAAGTAAAACCAAAATCTGTTTCTACAAGAAACAACAACAATAGAGAACTATAAGAGAATAGTTACTAATGAAAAGAATAAACTATTGGGAAAAATGTGTGTAGAGATTAGATGACGTATTTGAAGAACTAAAAATTCAGTGTCATGATCTAAAAAAATAAAACGAAAAGAATACAAAAACAAAAGAAGAACAGGAAAACCGTGTAAGGGAGCAAACTAAAATAACCTAAGATAAAGGAGGAAAACCAAATGTACTGATGAACAATGGACCACCGACCAAAGACTCACGGACCCAATGGACAATGATAGTGTATTACATCCATATATAAGAAAGAAAATAAAAAATTGCGAGAACTACCAAAGAATCAGTGTAATATCGTCTATGGACAGACTATAGAAAAATCTAAAAGTAAAAGTTAGAAACAGGTACATAAAAAAAAATTAGAAAAAACCAAGCAGAGTTTACAAAGGCGTAATCATTTATAGACAACAAGTTTGTACATTTGAACAATTCACATAAAAAAGAAATGTGTTCGACTTAATATCTAGAATTGAACTATTCAAATTAATGATATCAGACTTCAATAAATATTGTGAAAGCCCTCCACAATAATAACAAAGTAGCGATTATAATCAGGAGACAAAATATGCAGTCCATTTAAGACGACAGAAGGATTATGCTCAAAATCTCCTCTGTTAAAAATATCCCTAGCGGAAACTCTGAAATCACAAGAAAGAAATAGCGAAGAATACCAGTACAGGATAAACAACAATCTAACTTAAATCAAATCGTAGGCTTCCACGGCCAGAGTCAGAATTATAGTTTATTCGTCTTCCGGGTTTGGACCGTGTCATTTGTGAGTGACCCAAAAGTGGGTTCATCTCGACGTTTCGCTACAATTGTATGTAGCTTCTTCAGGAGAACAAAGAAAAAAGAAATCAAAGGACAGGAAGATGGGTAGTTAGCAACGGTAACTCAGTTACTCAACGCAACCAGAGGCGAATACTAACTACCAAGATGGGCATTTGGTCACAGTAACTCAACTACTTAACGCAGCCAGAGGTGAAAACCAAATGCCAGGACAGGGATTCACGTCCAACAGCTCAGAACACTAACGCGTCGAGATGCGGGGAGTGAATCCAACGATTACTCCGCTACCGCTCTATTTATAGTCGCGGTGACCTGTCGTGTCGGGACGTATCGGCGCACTTCGTGGCGCGAACGTCAAGAAGCGCGCGCTGGCCAATCATGTGGCTGCATCGTGGTAGCGGGACCGGACGGCGGCTCTAGACTGAGATTCCAGATGGGAGACAAGTAGTATCCTTCCTCTCGATTGATATTATGTGGATTTTTTCGGATCTCTAGAGATCCTCGTTAAGAGGTCCTCGTTATGGGCTACTACGTTTGATTATAGAGGGCAAAATAAAAGGTAAAAGAGATGTAGGAAGAAGACGAACCTCCTGGCTACGAAATCTAAGGGAATGGTTTAGTCTGAGCTCTAGCCAACTATTTAGAGCTGCTGTAAGTAAAGTAAGAATTGCCATGTTGATATCCAACCTTCGTTAGAAGATGGAACCTTAAGAAGAAGAAGAGATTCGCGGATTTTCCTGGAATAAAAGAAGGGGCTCTTAGAAATAATATGGGTTTTTTCGAACAATATGGAAGGACCGGTTTCTTGGCAGTGTTCTGCAACTGCAGAATGGGAGAAAAGACCTGATCGAATGCATCTTTGATGCTCTTGAATCCGAGTTTTGACGGAACGACCAGTTTCGCCAATATACACATGTCCACATGAACAAGGAATAGAATAGACACCACAGGAAGATAGGGGCGGTAATGGGTCCTTAGGAGAGGGTAGATATTGTGAGATTTTCTTGGGTGGTCGAAAAGTAGTCCTGATACCTTCTTTGCGAAGAATTTTGCCAATCTTATCAGTGACGCTTCGAATATACGGAAGAAAAGCCACAGGAGTATTACCCGAAGATTCTGAATTTGTCGTCCTAGGGTGTAAAAAGGGATGTAGATGTCGGTGTGTAATATTTTGTATTGTGGACTTGGAGTAACCGTTGGCGACAAGGGTTTTTTGCAGATGGCCAAGTTCTTCTCTAAGGTTGTCGGGTTCAGAAATCGAAATGGCCCGATGGATGAGAGAGTTGATCACAGAATTCTTTTGGGCAGGATGGTGGTGTGATGAAGCATGTAGGTAACGATTCGTGTGAGTCTTTTTTCTATAAACAGAGTGACCCAATCGGCCATTGGGCTTGGAGGTGACTAACACACCGAGAAAGGGAAGGGACCGATTATTTTCTACTTCCATTGTGAATTTTATACTCGGATGTTGTGAGTTAAGATGATCTAGGAAGGGAGAAAGGGTATGTTGACCATGGGGCCAGATGATAAATGTATCATCAACGTAGCGGAACCAGACTTTTGGTTTTAAGGGGTAAGATTCTAGGGCTAAAGACTCAAAGGCTTCCATGAAAATGTCAGCAATGACAGGGGAAAGGGGAGAACCCATTGGTGTTCCAGATATTTGTTTGTAGAAATTGCCTCTAAAAGAAAAATATGTTGAAAGGAGGCATTTTTCTGCAAGATCTGCCAAAACCAAAGACTTGTTATCATTGGTCAAGTGATCTCGCAGAACAACTAGAGAGTCATGTATGGGGATATTGGTAAATAGGGATGATACATCGAAACTGACGAGAATGTCTTGGGGATCGACCGTGAGGGAGGAGATTAAGGTGATGAAATGTGTGGAATTTCGGACATAAGAAGAGGTACGACCAGTATAGGTCTTAAACTGATTCGACAAGTACTTTGCGAGTTTGTAGGTAGGAGAGTTAATCGTAGTCACAATGGGACGAAGAGGTACGTTGGCTTTATGGATTTTGGGAAGACCGTAAATTCTGGGGCAGATGGAGTTTTTCGGAACTATGGACTTCTTAACATCATCGGAAAGATCGGATTGTTTGATGGCATGGGAAATTTCGCGTTCGACTCTAGGAGTGGGGTCTCGAGAAATTATATCGGTCTCCCCGCCTCTCGACGCGTTAGTGTTCTGAGCTGTTGGACGTGAATCCCTGTCCTGGCATTTGGTTTTCACCTTTGGCTGCGGTAAGTAGTTGAGTTACTGTGACCAAATGCCCATCTTAGTAGTTAGTATTCGCCTCTGGTTGCGTTGAGTAACTGAGTTACCGTTGGTAACTACCCATCTTCCTGTCCTTTGATTTATTTTTCTTTTTTCTTTGTTCTCCTGAAGAAGCTACATACAATTGTAGCGAAACGTCGAGATGAACCCACTTTTGGGTCATGGGTTTTAATGGGAATAAGCCACAATTAAAAGTTAAAGTAAGTTTATTGACGTTTCAATTTCCACTTCGGAAATCGTTCTCAAAATACAAACGTTAATAATTTAATAAACACAATTTATTAATGTTTGTATTTTGAGAACGATTTCCGAAGTGGAAATTGAAACGTCAATAAACTTACTTCTACCTTTAATTATGACTGATTCCCATTAAATTAGTAATTACTTTAAAATGCCAGAAGAGAATAGCTTCCAAACAATATCAATTAAAATAGCGAAAAACAGAAAAGCATGGAGAACATTCATGAAAAGCTAGAATCACCTCCCTCGACACCTAACGGTAGAACAGGGATGATTATGTATGTATATCAAACAGAGGAGCAACTGCTATATATTAGAAAATATATAACACCATGATATAAAGTATGCTAACCTACGGGTCTAAAAACTGGATTAAAAACAAAAAAAAAAAACAAGATCAAAATAACAGGAACAGAAATGGAATTGGTATGAAAAAATTATAGTCAAAAACGGGATAGAATAAAGTAAATATTAAGAAACGTATGGATCAATAAAATGTCAACAAAAAAGACTCAGGTAGCTGGATATAACATTGCACAATAAAGCCCGATAGGAAGAAAGACGGAAAAAGATCTCGAAGGTATGCTTAGAAATAAAATAGCAAGAAGATGGAAAGAAGAAACCTGCAAGATGGCGATTGTTTGGAGAGAATTGTTCAGAAAAGGAATATAGTGAAAATTCTTAGTAGTAATAACAGTATTTCTTAAAAGTTAAATGTGTCTGAAACTAAGAAAAATGCTCATTAAATGTCATAAATTTATTCTCCCTACATTATAAAAGTTTAAAATAAGCTAGTTTTAGCAAATGTTCTTCTTTTTTTTTAATAAACATGATCATACAGTTTGTCTATTCAGCTTATTTAACAATAACATTATGTATATTAATTTCACACTTTTTTGAAGCAAATCTTCTATCCTGGCGTTGTATTACTTTTTCTCTATTGTAAAATATTGAGGGAAGCGTCACGAAAGTAGCGCTACGAAATATCGTATTTCCTGGTGCTACTCCATCTCCATGAGAAGTCCATCTCCATGAGAAAGGGGTCCGTTATACAACATGTAAACTTTTTCAGAGAACGGAAAAGCTGTTGGGGAAGATAATATACCAATTGAAATAATAAAGATATTACTAGACGAACACATCGAAGTAATGGAAGATATATTTAACAAAATATACGAAACAGGCATAATACCAAATGATTGGCTGACATCGGTGTTTATACCACTACCAAAGAAGAAAAACTCCAAGAAATGTGAAGACCATAGGATTATTAGCCTGATGAATCATATAATGAAACTTTTCCTACGAGTACTTAATACACAATAGAGTATACAATAAACTAGACGAACACACTGGTCAAACTCAGTTTGGTTTTAAGAATGGGTTCGGAACAAGAGAAGCACTTTTTTCAATACGTGTGCTAGTTGAAAGATGTAGAGATGTCGATTCTGATATATACTTGTGTTTTATAGACTTTCAGAAGGCGTTTGACCTGGTGAAACATGATAAACTAATAGATATTTTAAGGTCATGTAATATCGACGATAAAGACTTAAGGATCATTTCAAACCTCTACCAAGAACAAAAGGCTAAAATCAGAATAAAAAGCGAAACATCTGGAAAAATCAATATCGAGAAGGGAGTAAGACAGGGATGTGTCCTATCACCTTTGCTGTTCAATGTTTACTCTGAGAAGATATTTCAGAAAGCTTTGGAAGGCACCTAGGATGGTATAATTATAAACGGGCAATGTATAAATAACCTGCGATATGCTGATGATATTGTCATACTGGCAAATAACGCTGAAGCCCTGCAACGCTTAATGGACCGAGTAACGACAGCTTGTAGAGAATTTGGAATGAAATTGAATACAAAGAAGACAAAAACGATGGTCATCAGCAAGCACTAAAACAGAAGGGTGAAGGTCAATGTCGACGGAACAGATCTGGAAAGAGTAACAAGAACAACGTACCTTGGAAGTAATCTTGATGAAACTTGGGACCACTCACTAGAGATAAGAATACGCCTGGAAAAGGCACCTACAATGTTTTACAAAATGCAAAAGTTCTATGCAACCGCCAGCTGGGCATCTCATTGAGAACTAGAATACTAAAAGTGCTATGTTTTCTCCACTTTGCTCTATGGTGTTGAAGCCTGGACAATGACAGAAGCAACACAAAAAATAATCCAAGCATTCGAACTCTGTTGTTACCGTAAAATGCTCAGAATATCCTACATGAGCCATACGACAAATGCGGAAGTCTTGCGGAGGATGAATAAGGAAATAGAGCTTATGCTTATAATAAAAGAACAGAAAACACAATATCTTGGTCACATCATAAGAAATCAAAAGTATGAACTGCTCCAACTTATAATCGAAGGCAAAGTCAATAGCAAAAGAGGACCAGGAAGAAGACGCAACTCTTGGCTTAAAAATCTACGGCAATGGAAGTACATGACCTCCATAGAACTATTCAGGGCTGCTACAAATAAGATTAAATGGGCAAATGTAATGGCCAAGGTCCTTAAGGATAAGGCACCGTAAGAAGAAGAAGAAACTTTTTCAATTTTATTTCAAATCTATTAGGATAGTAACTAACAGTCGTTTTATTTGAATTAGCTATAAATTATAAAAGATTATATGTATAATAAAATTACAGAACCGACTACTGTACCACTTTTCCTCTTCTTCTTCTTCTGCTTTTTCCCATTATGAGTTCGCTGTTTTCATCCTCCACACCAATCTATTTTCCCAGTTGCCTTTTCTGAGGTCTCTATCTATCATAGCATTTCCCATGTATATTTTCCATCTTGGAGTAGGTCCTTCTCTCCGTTTTATTCCCGGCGGGTCCCAGTCCAATATTCTGTTCGGCCACCTGTGCTCTGACATTCTTTATACCACTGCAGGGCTCTGTTTTCCAACTTTTTTGTAATTGAGCATTCTACTTCCATTCTGTTCCACATTTTCTCTGTTGTACCTCTGTTTTTTTATACAGTATTTGTGTTATATTCACCCATTTCTCTCTAATGAGCATTTTTCTCACTGCTTCCCATACTTGTTTCCTGGGCATGCTTTCTCCAAATAGATAAAGGTCATAATAAATGTGTTTTATTTTTTTTTTTGTTCTTTTTTATCACCTGTCTCGTGATGAATATAGGATCTAGACACGATCTGGCTTTTCGGAATCCGGCATGTTCTTCGCCATAATGGACCATGTGTTATTCTATTTTTTCTTTTATTACTGGGGAAAAGATTTTTGCTATTAAAGGCATTTCAATGATCCCTCTTATAGTTATTTGGTGACCTTTTGTCACATTTTTTTAAAAATGGAGGACATTGTATGATGGATTTCACTCCTCTGGAATCTCCTCTCCTGCTTCGATTTTATTGAACAACACTCGTATAAATGATATGATTCTTGCGCCTCCATATTTCAGCAGTTCTATTTTTATGTTCCCTGGTCCTGGTGCTTTTTGCTTTTTGTTTTCTTTCGTGCCTTAGTTATATCTTCCTCTGTGATTTTGGCTTCCTCTGTTATTATTGTCACAGGGTCTTGTGAGACATACTCCGGTCTAGTCTTCTGCAATAATTTTGTATAATGTTTTGTCCATTCCTTTAATGAAATTACCTGCTTTTTGATTTTTTTTACATGCTTCCGCTGATCTGATATACTCTATCGTATTATCTATGTCTCTGCACATTCTCTCCCAGTATTCACTCTTCTCGAGCCTTATTATTTGCTTCACTTGTTGTCTGAGGGTAACATGGTTCTTTTTGTTTTTCTGTACCACTTTTTTAGTTTAAAAATTATTTATTTTTCTTTAGTATTTTTCAATTTCTAATTTCTTAATTTATGACACTTATCGGGAGTCACTGACAACGAAATATTTTTAGAAACATGAGGTCAGGTTGTTTTAATGATGTCATAACTTACTAATTATAACTGAATAGTACTATTTTTGCAATTTTGTGTAACCAATTATTTTTTTAATTCCTTTCGTACAGTGGTGCACAAACTTTATTATTTCGTTGTGAACTATTATTGTACCGAAGCTTTACTGATCGTTAAGTTGCAAAGAGCACAAATAAAAACTTTATTATTTTTCATTTCTTTCGTTGCGCTCAGTGTCTAATTTTATTAATTTTAACAATAAACTATAATTATTAATAATTATTATTCTTTCTTATCTGGAGTACGGTCCTGACGATGAGCAACGTACTGTACCTTAAGTTATTTATTTTCATTCATTTCTATACATGCACTTTTTATGGTTTCAGCATGGACGTTTAATTGGATATAGAAGTAGTTACCTGGCTATAATGTATACAGGTTAGGCACTAATGTTCTTATGGTTCTTAAATGCTATTAACAGGAACTTCAACTTGCCATATTGTTTTTAAATGAATGGTTCATTAAACTTTTATAAATAAACAATATTTCACGAACAAGGTAAAATAAAAATAGAGCGGAAATGTGTGAAAAATAAAGATGAATGTATTGTAATGAAAGAATTTGACTTGTCAATTGATAATTTAAAACAACACATGTATTAAGTAATGTAGGTCTAAGCCTCTAAGCATCCCTATGTGGAGTTAGCTTTTCTAATTACATTTTTACAAAAGTTTCTATTTTGGGTCATACCAATATAAATCACCGATATATTGCCTTGATTAAAAGTATTTACGAAACTGGTACAGCTTGTGTCCGCCTTCATGAAGATACCAAGAAGTTTCGAATACGTGGAATTAGACATGGTGATACTATCTCCCCTAAATTGTTTACAGCTGTTCTTGAATATATGTTCAAGCAGATGGAACGAAAGGATAATATGGGAATTAATATAAATGGTGAAGATCTGAACCACCTAAGATTTGCCGATGACATCGTTTTAATATCTGATATAGTTGATGAAGCTACAAAAATGCTGCACACGCTCTATAAAGTGTCAAAATCAATTGGTCTTAAAATTAACACCTCAAAAACAAAATTTAAGACCAACCTTGTAGTCAGCAGTAAAATTCTGATTGAGAGCCATAGCATCGATCAAGTAATAGCTTACAAATATCTAGGGCATGAGATTCGCCTAGGCCGAGATAATCAGACAACTGAAATACAAAGAAGGATAGGTCTCACATGGGCTGCCTTTGGTAGATTGAATAACATTTTCAAGTTTAGTATCCCAGTTTGTCTAAAAAGAAAGGTTTTTAACCAGTGCGTTTTACCGGTTCTTACATATGGTGCAGAAACACTGACTCTGACAAAAAGAAAAATAGATAAAATAAGAGTTACACAACGCGCTATGGAAAGATCAATATTAGGTATTACCATCAGAGATAAAGTACCAAACCTAGAAATAAGAAGAAGAACAGAAGTCACAGATGCAGTTGAAAAAATAGCCAGGGCTAAATGGGCTTGGGCCGGACATGTTGCCAGATTAACGGATGACAGATGGACTAAGAAGATTCTGGAATGGCGACCAAGGCAAGATGCATATCGAAGCAGAGGACGACCACCGACTAGATGGACGGATGATATCAATCGCATGACCACAAACTGGATGCAAGAAGCTCAAGACAGAAATAAGTGGAAAATTTTAGGGAAGGGCCTACGTTCAGCAGTGGACAAATATGGGCTAATTGATGAATATAAAGCCCCTTTACCTACATGTCCTGTCCAAGCGTCTCCAACTACGTCTTTTTTGGACTGCTCCTTTTTTGTCACTCCTTTCATCCATATAAGCACTCTCAATTGTAACCACCAAGCTTTATTGCAATCCTACTTTTACATGGATTTTTTCAGTCTCCCTCATGCATGGCTGGCACAATATTCGCATATTCACAGCAAACTCCTTTCTTATAAAGCGCCCCCACAGAATATGTCGAGAAACTTAAGCATCTGCTTTCTCAATATCAATGAGTATGAGCATGTGTTTTTATTTCTGTATTTTTCCATCAACCGCCTTATAATGAAAATTGCATCTGTTGTTGATCTGCCTTGCATAAAATGAAACTATAGTCCAGCAAATAAAAATAAAATAAGTCATGCGCGTGATCACTTACGTATATCGTATTATTTAGCTGTCGTTGTGAGTTGTGACCAAGAAGTGTGTCAGTAGCGGAGAAAGTATATGGTCAGTATGTATTTAGTTTTCTCAGAGTTATAATTGGTCTTTTATACGATATATTTTAAACGATATATTGGGAATTCATTGAAAGATACAACAACAGCTGACATCAATATATTGAACAAACAAATAGTCAACACAATGCAACAGGCTCAAACTAAATATTGTCCGACAAGCAAAAAAGATGAAGAGCTGAGTCAACCCACGAAAACCCTTATAGAACTAAGGCGACAAATGAAAGGAAATAACACTGCAAGCAAAGAAGCGATAAATCAAATAAATAAGACGATCACAAAGGCAATAAGAAAATACATAAGAAGGCAATAGAGAAAAATAAGAACATGAAAGTTTTGAAGAGGAGCGTACAAAAGGGGAAAATAGAAATAAACAAACTGAGAAACAGAACTGGAGAAGAAACAACGAACAGAGATGAAATATTAAGAATAGTCGAAAAGTTCTACACAGAGTTATATAGATCATAGATAGAAGAAAAAGAAATAACAATACGGAATCTCCAATTACACTAAAAAATGGGGTATTAAACCAAGGATCAGATTTAATGCCCAATATAACAAAATCAGAAATCAAAGAAGCCCTGAAGAAAATGAAAAATAATCGAACCCCGGGTGAAGATAGAATAGTATCAGAAGCACTAAAAATTGCAGGGGATGTATTACTTGAAAAAATTAAACAACTTTTCAATATCTGCCTTCACAGCGCCAATATTCCAACATACTGTAACAACGCTACTATGATTCTATTACACAAAGCACGAGACAAAGCAAATTTAGAGAATTACAGGCCGATTAGCCTCCTCAGCCAAATATATAAGTTGTTTACGCGAATACTAGTTAAGAGAATGGAAAAAAAATTAGAGACTTATCAACCAAGGGAACAGGCAGGATTCCGAAAAAATTACGGAACAAATGACCATCTACAAAGTATAAAAACCCTAATAGAGAAAGCAGTGTAATACAATAAACCTCTAGTTCTAATATTTATCGATTTTCACAAAGCCTTTGACACAGTTGAGCTAAGCAAAATATTACAGGCGCTTAAAGAATGCAGGCTAGGTTATAGATATACTAAATTATTATACAAAATATACCTGCAGGCAACAACCACTGTCAAATTACATACTAACAGTAATCGCATAAAAATAGAACGGGGGGTTAGACAAGGAGACCCAATGTCTCTAGCAAACTGCTAGAACATGCTTTTAAGAATTTGGATTGGATGACAAAGGGAATAAAAATAGATGGAGAATATCTAAACAACTTACGTTTCGCCGATGATATACTTATAATAGCTGAAGATCTAGGTATGGCAAGAGAGATGGTACAGGAACTCGTTGTGGCTACAAAAATGTGGGTTTAAATATAAATATCTCGAAAACAAAAATCATGACCAATTTGGTGCCCAACCAGAACATCAGTATTGGTGGGAAAGAAATAGAACTCGTAGATAGATATAAATACCTGGGACATGAAATTATGATTGGCAGAGATAACCAGACTCATGAACTAAAGAGAAGAGTCGGCCTTGGGTTGGCAGCATTTGGAAAACTGAGAGAAACTTTTAAAAGTGAGCTGCCTACATGCCTAAAGAGAAAGGTATTTGACCAGTGCGTCCTCCCAGTCTTGACGTACGGAGCAGAAACACTTACCTTAACAAAAGCAGCAGCTACCAAACTGAGAGTCACTCAGAGAAGAATGGAGCGGTCCATCCAGCGGTCCAGCGATCCAGCGGTTAGGAATAACTCTCCCAGACAGAATAACAAACGAAGACATCAGGAGCAGAACCGAAGTGACTGACATCATCGAGAAGATAGCCAGACTAAAATGGAGATGGGCAGGACACATAGCCAGAATGACAGATGGGCAATGGACAAAGAGGTTATTGGAATGGAGGCCAAGGGAAGACAAGAGAAGCGTCGGTCGACCGCCTACAAGATGGACTGACGATTTAAGAAGACTCAATAAAAACTGGATAAGAGCGGCGCAAGACAGACGGGGTTGGAAACATGAGGAAGAGGCCTATGTTCAGCAGTGGACTCTTGAGGCTGATGATGATTGGTCTTTTTAATTTTTTTTAATTCAGGTAAAAATGGTGAAGCTAGTACTGGCAGGGAGAGTATAGATTTGAAAAGTTCTCGCTAATAGTTAGGGACTTAATAGTTAAGCTAAGAAATAGTGTCTCTTTTTTCTGTCTGCTTGATTTAATGATATATCCGGGTTCGGTGTATCCAAACTTTTCCTTAAAATGATCTGTCCATGTTCTTAGTTTTTGTTGCTGTTCTATCACGCTCCTTATCTCTTTACATTTTTTATTTGAATTATTTCTGACATTCTTCGTCAAATCAGTTATTCCTTCTTGTTCTTGTTTGTTTACCTTCCAAACCTTGTAATTATTTAGCTGATTCTTCCATGATGTTTCTGTATTCTTTTGAAGTTAAAATTATACAATCGATCTAAAAAAAGCTACTATGAAAAAGAAGACATTTTTAAAATCAGAGCATCAAAAATTTTAAAATTCGTTATTTATCAAGCACCAAATTTTTTCATTTGGTTGGGATATGTTATCATTCCTATTCCATATCATGCACGTTAAACGTTTACTTTGAATTTCAGTTCTTCCTTTGACGAATTTTTAGTTTTTTATTGATATTTGTAAAATGAAAGTATTTGCGTCGTTGCGTAGTTGCAACAATCGTTGATTTAGCTGCATTGCTCATCTGTTATGTCTTTATTTTTCTGTGTAAAGACATTTCGACATAATCTTAGGACATTGAATAATTCCGCTATTAGATAGATTAACTCGGTAATTTCCACATTTAAGAGAATTCAGTTTTGCTCAGAAATAAATTTTGAATCTTGATAATTTCCTTTCGTTCTGTTTACGGCCGAATACGTAGGATCAATTGGTCAGTTGGAGGGAGGATTGTATTTGTAACAATATGATTCATGAAAACTTATTTTATAAAATAGATTTAATGTATTATTTTTATTATTATAAGCAGAAATATAATATTCTATTGTGACAATGTAAAACCAGAAAGAAAATGATCCACCACCAATGATCAAATACAAAATTTCCGAGAATTCATGATTGACCAATGATTTCTGTTATTTTTGACTAGTTACGACGCGTGATTTTCGATGAACAATTTCC
The DNA here is from genome assembly GCA_918026665.1 of Diabrotica balteata. Classification (NCBI taxonomy): domain Eukaryota; kingdom Metazoa; phylum Arthropoda; class Insecta; order Coleoptera; family Chrysomelidae; genus Diabrotica; species Diabrotica balteata. The sequence goes on from OU898278.1 coordinate 101,050,302, forward strand.
TTTTTTGTTTGCTAGACTATAATTAACGAATATTTCGGTTTCTTTACTTATCCGTCTATCAATTAGTATCTCCCATATTTTCAGAGTATGACTAAAGCAGAACGCGCACTGAATTGACAAGGCTCGACTCGACACCGTTCTTTCCGGTTCGGCACAGTCGATTAACCGCGCATATACCTTTACGGCAATCGAGTAGTGCGGAATCAGTGGCGTACTTAAAAATAGATTTTTCATCATTTTCTGAACAATATGTCATGATAGCGTTTTCAAGTAATGAAATAGAAAAAAGAAAACCAAGGTTCTGGATTCATGAAATTTGATATGACAGATTTACGTGTATCGTTTCAATTAAAAATTCGTCAAACATAGTTGAGAGATAAGTCACACTACTGAAAAAAACTAAATACTAAATTCCTCACCCACTCTTGATGCAGACTGTCGGCTATCCGCAATTTTTACCCCTTTGAGTATATCCTGCCGTTGCCGGCCCAAGCCAACCAATTATATCTTAGCCGAGTCGAAACAGTGCGTATTTAAATGCATTTAAAGCAATACGTGGACACGAAATAAAGATCACAAGAGAAACCAAACATGCGAACTACGAAGAAGAATAAACCTAGCATGGGCAGCCTATGGAAAACTCAAAGACATCTTTAAAAGCAATATACCAATTTCTTTAAAACGTAAAACATTTGACCAATGTGTGTTGCCTGTGATGATATGGTCCCGAAACTTTGACATTAACAAATTGACATTTGCTACAAGTTCTAAAACGCTACAAATAGTTCAGAGGAAAATGGAAAGATCAATGCTGAATATATCGCTTCGTGACCGAGTTAGAAATGAAGACTTAAGACGAAGAACAGGAGTAACCGATTTAATTTCCCGAATTGTCACACTGAAATGGAACTGGGCTGGACACGTCGCCCGAATCACTGATGAAAGGTGGACGAAGAGATTGCTTGAGTGGAGGCCAAGGTTAGACAAAAGAAGTAGAGGAAGACCCCCTACACGTTGGACTGACGATCTCAAGAACATGTCAATAAATTGGATGAAAAGTGCTCAAGACAGAGCACACTGGACAAAAATGAGGAAGGCCTATGTCCAGCAGTGAACGCAAACGGCTGGGTGATGATGATGATGAAAGCAATACGGTCAGTCCTGGATAGGGCGGGGTCGGTTATCTGTGGTTTCCCGATCCCATTACACAAAGATACCTTGTCTATTGCAGAGGATACAGCCTCATCTGCCCTCACTCGAGTCACAATATACATTCACTAATTAAATAAATTGTATACATAGTAAATTCAGTCAATTTGTAAACATATTTTTACTAATAAAATTCTGAAAAGCGCCGTTTTAGCTCAACAACCCTTTCACCTCTGATTGTCCAGGATCCTCCTCCGCCGACACACCCACGAAGCCATTCACCAGTTGAAATCACACAACGAAAAAAGCCAACCCACCAAAGAAAAACAAACCACGTCCTGAAGAGGTGAAAAATCTAAAACAGGGCAACAAATCACAAACGAGAGAACATCCAACCACAAAGAAAGACCATATACCACCAGCAGAGTCGTGTTAAGTCGATTCAGTGCACGTCCTTCTTAAGAAGCATTGTAGTTTGAGCATTGCTGCATATACCTCGTTTTTGTAAACAGGTACTAATATACTGCCTTTCCATTACTTCCATAATTCTATTAAATAAACCTGTTAGCTCGTTCTTGTCTCTCCTAATGCTCTCCTAATAATCTTCGGGAATATCATCTGGTCCAACTTCTTTACCTTTCTTTATTTTTTTAAGTGCTGGAACAACTTCCTCGTTTATTATTGTGGTAACCATTGCTGTTAGTGTCTCCATTAGCTGAACTGCTCAGCTGGTTTTCGATCAGATTCTTCATTTATTAAACTGTTAAAGTATTTTCTCCATTGCTTTTTGACATCTTTTTTTTTTTTTTCATGAACTAGTATTTTACTAGCGGACCAACTCGACATCGAGTTTTTTAAATGAAATTTTTATTTTGCGAGAAAAATTAAGAGATCAATACAAACAATATAAGCAAGAATATACATAACATTCATCAATAATAATGCAAGTAAAAAATGTATTAAATATCACGAAATATTTTGTCGAAAACAATGTTTTTTGTTACAATGTCTCCATTTTCTGAAAACTTTTGCTTGGCACAGGGAGTTATGTAAACTTTTACTTTTTAATAAAAACGAAACCGGAAGTCGACCTCAAAACCGGAATGCAATTTTTAGTTCATCAAATGTCGACATGGATATCATTTAGCAGTTAATTTTGCATGCTGATCACGAATCCGGTGTCAGATTTGCTCTATCTTGACGTTTTATGCGCGTTTCGGGTCACTTCCGGTGTTGGATCGCAACCGGAAGTACATATTTAGATTCGTCTCGACGAGACCTTTCGATCCATATATACATTGTGGGGTCTAAAACTTAAAGTAAATTTTAACTTCCGGTCATCTCAAAACGGAAGTGAATTTTTGTACCAAAAGTATATCTTGACAATCTCATACGTAATACTAATAATATTCCGAAAAAATATTTTAATTATCTAATATGGTTTTTTAGTAAAGTGGTGGACAAGAAAAGGGCTTAGCGTTTTAGTATATAAGATTATTTTCACCTCTGATGAAATGAAATGCATTTAATCTTTTGCTTTCTGTGCTCTATGTTTGGCTATTTTATATAGCTTTATTTCACCTGCCCTAGTATTAAATTAAACATTTTTCTACGCTTTTGCTTAAGCTTTTGCTGCTGATACTTTCGCTTTCTTTTTGACGACCATATGATTTTGAAGATCTGTGTCCGACCTATTGTCTCTTTGCCTTTATTTTTTTTCTTGAACTTTATTTGACCACCACCAGGCCTCTTTATTCTCTACCTTTTTTTCTGAGATTTTTATTAAGTATTTTTAAAGCAGTATCTCGAATAATGCTGGCCATATTTCTCCAAACTGTATTAGGACTTTCTTTTCATGTTCCAGTATATATTTTTTACTATTTTTGCAAGGAATGAACCTCCTTTCTCATCTTTTAACATCCACCATTTGATTTTTTTATTTTTTTAGCTCTAATACAGGTCTTTTGTAAGTCTATTAATACTAATATGTAGGTCTAATTACTAGTATTAAAAAATATGCAATATTTGTTTAAAAATCCCAACCTGTCCCGTCTGAGACATTGCCAAGAATGATTCCTTTCAGAATTTTAACCAAATCTTTAAACTATAAATTATTATCATTTAGTGAAAATTCAATAACATTCGGCGATAAAAAATAAAGAATTAAATAGTCTAAGCACAAACCTTTGGGCTTGCCGTTACAAAAACTGTTTATGCGTCCTAATCCGTTGTGTTTTTCATCATCACTGCATTGTAAAATAAAATTCGGGATGCCATAGTCAAATATGCTATAAAAATGAAAGAAATCTTCTCAAGTCTGCTGTCTTCTACTTTTGTGGATGTACTTTTTAGACTCAAAGATCATAAAATGAATATTTTAAGCCGATATTTCAAAAAACAATATGAAAGTGAATATGATTAGATGCTTATTACTATGTGGTAGATATAAGAAGAACTGTGGACTATATGTAAGAAGAATTTTAAGAAGAATGAACACTATGTTGAGGGCTTTACATAGTAAAGTTAACTCAAGAGATTGCACCAAAGGTACTGAATGAGAAGAACCAACTGTCACAACAGGTACAGGTATTCGAGGAAATATTCTGAAAAATGAAAATTATGAGCCATACGTTATTTCATGAAAAATCAAATACGAATAATCTTCAGTCAGATAGAGAAACTATAAAGCAGTACGGGAAACCCCAGAAAATTACGGTAAAAGACCAATATTGTTGTGCCAAATAAGTTTTGCTCACTGTAAACTGTTAAAATGGCATGTTCGAGTGCAGAAAAACGGCAAATAGTAATGAACAAGTTCCTTGAGATGAAGGAAAGGTTTCAAAAAAGCAATAATGTTCGAGACTTGGGCTTGTCTTCTGCGTCTATGAGTTTATAGTTTTTCATAGTTTTATAGTTTATAACGTTGTCATTAATTTATTTAATTGATATAACCAAAAAAACATGATTAGAAAAATGACTATTAGTAAATAATAATATTTACTTTTAGAATTAATAATTTATTGTAATTTAGATTTTGACATTGTAGAGAGGCTGTTTTCAGTTCTTTAGGTCAGGAAAACATAATATTTGGGGTTTTGATTTTTATTTAGAAATAGCATACTTCGTAGGTACTGCATAAGAATAAAATTTAGAACTTCTTTAATAAGCTTTTTCTTTGCCCTTTTTTTTAGAAGATGCTAACAAACCATGAAATTTGAACAGTTATCGGGTCAAAATGGAAAGTACCGAGTGGTCCTGCATTCAGTATCGTCAAATTGATGTGAAAACATTAGTGGAAACTTAAAATACCGTGATTATATTCGTAATTTTATTATCATTTACAATTTCTACACTATCTTTTATGAGAAGTTTGAAGGAAGATTGATCTCATTTATTTATTATCATTTTGTCAACATTTCAAATGTATATAGCTTTGAAAATTTTTATAACATTTCATATAATTTACAATTCTTAAAATCATACATTATGTAGAAAATTTTAATCTTTTCCACGAATGTATTAACATCACATTTTTTTTTATCTATAAATGTACCAAGCGATCGTTTACGATATCTTTCGACACAAAACACATAAATTGTATTTGATTTCCGTTGCACGGTCTTTACGAACATTATAATTAATTTTTAACTGTTTATAAATTGTTTTATAATTACAACAAATTACATGAACCCAGTTTTTATATCTGCCTATCTTATCTCTACTATTAGTAGTGGAACGAAATCCTATTTTAACGTGACTAGAATTCAATTTGGTGTTTAAAACAACTACAGTGCCGTACGAATTACGATATAGTAGAGGCAAACCCTCTTCACCCCTACCTTCAAAAAAAACTATAAAAACAGAAAAAAAAATTTAAAACAAAATTTTAACAAAAACGCGATCGCAGCAATGGACTGAATCCATGAGGAAGTGGGGAACATTGGGGTTGGTTGGAGTAATCGTCTCTAATCGAATCGTATGTAAATAGCACAGGTGTCTACCCTCTCCACACAGATGTATTCGTATATATGTCCGAATGTTATTTAGGGGTCTTTAAGTAATCAAATGAAACTCGTGTTTAATTGAACGTTGAAATAGAAAAGGCTAATGAATATCATCTATCATTATTTATGGCATTCGTTGATTTCCAAAAAGCTTTCGATTCTGCAGAAAAGTAAATCATAAGTGTATGTAAGTATATATATTAATGTGATATACAAAGTCTTAGTCCGCCAAGCAATTAATTAGCTAATAAATTAATTGATCAATTAAAATTATTTAAATGATATGATTATGATTCTATCACACTTTAGGTAAGGTAAGGTCCAAAGAATACCGGAATAATAAAAAACACATATATGATATAACATTATATATTGAAATAAAAATAATGAAATAAAATTCACACTCAAATGTTTCAATAAACAATATCTCATATAATGATTCTTAAAATTTTGTTCTACGTACGTGAACCTTCAAAATTAATGGTACAAACAATATTAGTTAAAATCTCAAAATCCCAATTATTATTCTAAATCTCCTAATCAAAATATTTATATCTTTTCTAAAGTAATTGTAAAAATTGTGTTATCAATAAAAGAAAAACTGCAGAAAAACAAAACTATCTCTCTCTGATGATGAGTGGTCCAAATCCATGTTCCTTGTAGCCTATACTATCTATTCTTAGCAGCTCCCTAGGTAATCAGCAATCTTACAAGCAATCTGTTGCAAGTTTATCATCCTTAATGATCTCCTTCAAATGCACGAATCGTTCAAATTATGCTAGCCTCTTCTCCTCTCGATAAACTGAATCTCTCGTTGGCCTGAGTGAAAAATGACTCTTGGAATATCTTCTCTTTACGATAAACTGAATCTCTCGTTGGCCTGAACAGTGACTCTTGGAATATAAGTAAAAAATATGACTTACAATCTTGTACTGGATCAGCTTCTGTCAGATACACTAACTACACGAAAACTCACAAACTTTCACTGCTACTGCTTCCTACCTCTGGGAAACTACCCGAGAACAACGGCCGTTCGCTTTACACCCTTGGAAACCAACTGACTATCTTTTTTTCTTCAAAAACTAACTAAAGTCTCATTCTCAAACCAACCATCCCACCTTTTTCAATCTCATCCAATCAAAACGCGTCATACATCTCCTATTTCTTCATTTCGATAACACAAACAAATTTTTACCTACAATTATAAAATTTCCTAAAACTTATTTACAAAATAATCTTTTTCTACCAATTCTTAAGAACTAACAAAAACATATCTTTCTAAAATCTATTCTATTGTCCTAATTACTGCACAAATTTATTTGGAAAACCCGCTTCCATTGTCTAGGATTTCACTTCAGCTTATTCACGTCACACAAATATATTTTAACAAAGAAAATAATTTATGCATATCTTACGTTTTGTTCAATATAGGTAATCCAAAGACAAAAGACTTTCATTCTTCGAAATGTTTGTTGTTTATTATTTTACTTATCTGAATTATTTTAATTTTTTGAACTTTGAAATATTTTAAGCAAACCAACATTTTTCTCGATTATACATATCATAACAATATATATATATATATATATATATATATATATATATATATATATATATATATATATATATATATATATATATATATATATATAGATATATAGATATATACATATATAAGAGTAAGAAAAAAAAAGTACTTGTGACTCGTTTGGACAAAATATGTAAACATATTTTTTATGGGTTGGAGTAAATAAAAGGGGCTATTGGAAACTATTCTTTATGTCAAGCTTTTAATTGTGTTTACAATCTTTATCAAGAGCTTCTAAAAATGCAAAAAATCTTACAAAGTGAAATTCGAAAAATAAATTTTAACTCAGCAAATTCAGCAAATAAAATTAGTTTTGTTACTAAATCTAAACTGCTTAACATGTTAAAAAACTACTTTAAAAAATATCAAATGAATGTTTCTCTAAATTTAGTAATTTTGAAAAACTTTTTAACAAAAATAATTTAATTTATAAATAAGTTAGAAAACTAAATAATAATAACTAATAACTATTAACTTATAATAACTTACTAATAACTTATTTATAAATTCAATTATTTTTGTTAAAAAGTTTTTCAAAATTACTAAATTTAGAGAAACATTCATTTGATATTTTTTATAATAGTTTTTTAACATGTTAAGCAGTTTAGATTTACTAACAAAACTAATTTTATTTGTGAGTTAAAATTTATTTTTCTAGTTTCACTTTGTAAGATTTTTTGTATTTTTTGGAGGTTCTTGATAAAAATTATAAACACAATTGAAGGCTTGACATCAACGATAGTTTACCAATAGCCCCTTTTATTTACTCCAACCCATAAAAAACTATATATATTATATATATATATATATATATATATATACATATATATATATATATATATATATATATATATATATATATAGATATATATATATATATGTATATATATATATATATATATAATAAATATAGAAGAAATTAGCATAATAATATTATGATTTTTTTATTTTTTATTATTTTATTTTTTTTATTATTATTATTTTTTTTTATTATTTATTATTTTATTTTTATTATTATTTATTATTTTAATTTATTATTATTTTTTTTTGTCGGTCAGATAGCTCAGCGGGCTGTGCGGCTGCCTCTCATTCGCTTCACTGTCGAATGGTTTAGTGGATGTGGGATCGAGCCCAAGCTCGGTGTACAGAAAACAAAAAGTCTAACGCAGCAGTTTAAAATTCTAGATGAATCTGCGGCTTAGACTAGGATATGCTGGGATCTGATCGGCCTATGGTGGAGAAGTACGGCAAGAGATAAGGGCTTGCGGCTTGGTGATACTCCTCCATAGATCCCTACCGGACAGGCGTAACGCCTAAAAAAAACCGGATATATATATATATATATATATATTATGATTTTTAAATTAATAAACCTAATATATATATATATATATATATATATATATATATATATATACATCGAGAAAAGGAGTATGACCGTCAATCCAATATAAAATAAGGATCACTCGAAGAGTAGCGGGTTTTTTCGGTCAAAAATTGGAGAAAAAAGACAAGGATGATGGCTACTTCATCTATTTATTGAAAAAGTTTTGCTATCCAATTTGATAGCATCATCAGTTCATCTAAAAAGAACAATATGAAAAACCTAACATCCAATGAAAAGCTATTAAGTATGTTACCTCGAAAAGATATGTAGCAGTCAGTGATAATATGTTGGTGGTAATGGTAGTAATACTTGTTGTTCTGTCACTCGTTGACCTCTTGGCATCTGTCTTGGATATTGGATTATATTTTAGTATATCCTGCGAAATGGCCGCCACGTTCTCAACATTTAGTTAGCCTGTGCAACATAGGCATTTTCAAAACAAAAAGAAATAATTAAAAGCTAAATTATTAATTAAAATTAATTCTAATTAAAATTATTTTCAAGTAAGTGAATAATCAACACACAATAATCGTGTCTTGAATAATTGTGACAAATGCTGAAAGCGCAGGGTCTAATACTGTTTTTTTACTATTTGCTAATTTTATTTATTAATAAATACATTTATCCCTTTAGCACTTTGCCAAATCACTGATTCCTGGTAATTAAGTCAAATAGTAAATTGTTTAAATCAAGTTTATTCTATTAAAAATCATAAATTATATATACTTTTTAAACTTAAAATATATTTCTTACTAACCTACACACATAAGTACTTGTCTGTAGTTACCGTTTAATATTTCTTGCGGCTTAATTATAGAACGAAATTATCTCTCTTAAATTGAGATTAAGATTAATATTATAAACAAATAAACAAAAAAAAAATAAAAAGACTCATTAACGACGCCACTGTTTGAAGGATCCCAAAATTGAAAAAGAAACCACTTTTAGGATAAAAATGTGAATATCTAAAACTCATGTAGAGGGAGAGAGCTTCCCTGATCTCTGTAGACTTCAAGAAACCCTCAGAAAACTCACTGAGGCGGGTAAACAATATAACGTGACAGTTCGATGACTGTAGGTTGTCCAAAGTGTTCAAAACCGACGATGAGGGAAATCGTCGGGTCGTTATAATACAGACGGAGAAACGCCAGAGAGGGCTCTTGCGCATTTGTAGCGAACAATGAAAAGGAAAACATAACGTGGCGACTAATTACAAAGTGTTAGCATGCCTGAGAGCAGGCATTGCTACAACGAAGATGACAAAATATCAAAAAGAAAGTGATAAAGAGATCAGTATAAAAATAATTGTATATTGTTCTAAAAGGAAATAGGTAAAGAAATAATAAATAAGACTTACTCACAATCAATTTAATTTAACTATCAGACGACCGGTTTCGCCTTCTACAATATGCAAAGCATCCTCAGGTCTCGATACAAAGTTAAATAAATGGTGAAATGATAAAAACCCATATTAGGGTGTTGTCTAATAAAGATAAACAAAGTGGATGTTGTAAATTACAATAATTATGCCAATATTACATGTCAGTGGTTTTATTTCAAAAAGAGTAAGTTGAATAAAAAGGTATAAAAGTTTTAAAAGTTTAAACAGACAAAGTAAGGCCCACAAATTGTTATAAAATAGTCTATTAGATTGTAATAAATTATTAAATGAGCAAATAAATAAAAATAAACATTAATTACATGCCGGTACTCTATTAATTGATGGATGGTAGAACATGGTTGAAACTACTATGTATTGTTGAATGGAGAACTCAATTCTGCTATTGTAGTTGTTTGACAGTAAACGGGAAGTTCTTGAGGAGATAGATTTGATCCAATTCATGATTTCATGAAATGTTTAGAACAAATGTTTAGAACAAATCATGAATTCATTCATGATTTGTTCTAAAAGGCTAAAAAATTATATCTAGAGTACAGGAATGAGCCGAAAAAAGTAAACCGAGTGCGAGTAATATACAGTAATATTTTATAGATAATCTGGCCTAAAAAAACTGATAATGGAATTTTATATTTTCAATTATTGATTAGGACCGTTCTAACTTTCAACTGAGATTAACATTTTTAACAGTAACACTTTTTATAAACGCCTCTGTATGTGGTGGTAAAAAGATTAACTTAGGGCAGTGTGGTCCAATCTCAGGCACACGGGCCACATGAGGCCCGAGGCTCGTTAAACTGCGGCCCCCACAAACACATTTCAGAAATATTGCCATTGATGACTTTTACATGATCCAACCCTATCTAACTTTCCGTAATCTTAAGAAAGTAATTAACCTTGAACACCCACTCCCGATGAGCGGGCAGTTAGCTTCAGTCAGCTGCACGTGTAGTGTTGAATTAACAGTGGCGAATAAATTGAATATCAAATTCAGAATAAGTAGTGCGAAAAAACGCAAAATTTTCGAAGAGAATCGTACGTTCGTAGGAAACTGAGAAAATCAAGTACTCGCGGTATCAAAAGAATACAATATTAGTAGGCATTATGAAACCCAGCACAAAACAAAATACGACAAATATCAAGATGAAGCTTGCAATACTCTTGTAAAAGAACTTAAAGCTAAATTGAATAAACAAAAATCTCTATTTACAAAACCGATAGCTGTTCAATCATCAAGCTTAGCAGCATCATACGAAGTATGCTTAGAGCTTGTCAAAAGTAAAAAAACATTTAGAGATGGAGAAATGATCAAGCTATGTGTCGTTAAAATGGTGCGATTTTTTGAAGATGAAAAGATGGCCAAAAATTTTGAATGTTTCAGTTTTTCATCAAACTATATCTAGAAGAGTTGATGAGCTGAATTCTCATGTATTTAAATAATGGTCGACACAGTTTGTGATTGTTTGTACCACACATCAGTGACGATTTTTGTGTAACTGAGGAACTTCTAAAACTGCACCACATGGAAAACGGGACCAAAGATATAAATATATTTACAGCAGTTAGTGACGCTGTGAAAAATATAGGCGGTTTTCAAACGTGCTCTTGCGTTTGCACCGACGGAGAAAAAGCAATGACGAGACGCATAACGGGATTGGCTGGACTTTTGCGGAAAAATGGTATTCACTGTGTTGTTTCATTGCATTATCCATCAAGAGGCTCTCTGCGGAAAGCTAATTAAACTCAACGATACTATGAAAACTATAGTGCAGATAGTAAACAGGTTATGAGGAGGAAACAGAGCTCAGCGACACCGAAAATTCATCTCTTTCTTGGAGGAATTAAATACTGAATATAAGAAAGTACCCCTACATTCAGAGATACGCTAGTTTAGTGCAGGTAAATGCCTTCGAAATTTTTTTTCTTTAAGAAAAGTGATCTTACTGTTTTTGGAAACGGAAATTGTTATTAACACGGACGTATTAATAACAAAACTTAAGAACAAGACATTTCTTCATGAAATGGCATTTCTAACAGACATTACCTCCCTTCTTCCTCTTCAAGTGCCGTCTCCATCAATGGAGGTTAGCGGTTATGGTGGCAAACGTTTGTCTATCTTCAGCTGCTCTTAAGAGTACATTACCTCCCACTACACATTAAATCTACAAATCTAGGGGAAAAATAAAACAGTATCACAGTTGGTTGATCAAATTCAGACATTTTGCAAAAACTTGATCTTTTCGAGAACTGCATGAAAATAAACGACCTCACACATTATTCCTGCTTGTTTCGAAATAAATCAAGAAGAAACCATGGTCGCAGAATACCAATTAGAGATGTGCGAACTACAGTTTGATTCGTTTTTTCAAGCCAAGAAAAATGAAGACATTAGTACCTTTTGGAAGTTAGTCTCCAAGGATTGTTTTCCTAAACTTCGTAACTTTGCGTTGAAACTATATTCAATGTTGCGTACTAGGCATATATTATGTGAAAGTACATTTTCTGTTTTGAAGCATATTAAATCTAAAACACGTAATCGCATGAAAAACGATTCTCTGAAAGTGTGTATTAAACTCACTACTACTAGCATAGATATAGATGTGCAAAAGTTAGTAGAGGATAAACCCTTGTTACAAATATCCCATAGAATTTTTATTTTATGTTAAATTTTAAACATAACATGTAAATTGTAAACCATAATAAAATACTTGTAAATAATATTTCGTTTGTATATTATTTTATGGGGTGTAGAGGTGTGTTATAGAGGTAGTACCTTTTATCGGAACGACCACATCGAGCGTCATAGACGGGAGATGTTTCTTGATAACTGGTCCTTATAAGACAACTAACTCTCACTTATGGCTCCACGTGCTACACCCCGGGCAACTGCATTGGTCTGCAGGCTAAACTAAGTGAGGGTAGCCAGATATGGCGACAATTCCACCGAGCGATTGCCGGTATAAGCAATCCCCCACTTACCTACCAACGGTTCGGGCGGATGAGTTGGTAAATGGCAGGGCACTCTTTTGTCCTGAGATAGAGAAATCTGTCTCGAAGGCGGATGAATCAAGGAATGGTCAACGGCGTAAGGATACAGAAGGCAACGGGAAACCACTGTATTAATGATCTTTAAGATTCCCTAGTATAATCATGATGGCAAATGTCACATCAATCACTCATGTTACTGATCATGGACCTCGGAACCCAAGATCCGGCAGGAGAGGAAAACCACAGACAGACCATAGGGCCTCTCACGTCGTGAACCAGCGAAATCCATGTGTAAGTAATATCAATCACCTTAAGATATTAAGAATAGCGACGAGGAATGTAAGAAGCCTCTTTGCAGCAGGTAAATTAAATAATGTAGCCCTTGAAATGGAAAACCTTAAAATTGATGTCCTAAGTATAAGTGATGTACAGTGGCCAGGATCAGGAAAATGCACGAATAACAGTGGAACGCTTTATTATTCAGGCACCATCAGTTTAACTCATCGTTACGGTGTCGCTGACTTGGTATCAAAGAAAATCAGTAACTGTGTAACAAGCTTTACTCCCTTCTCTGATAAAATAATGACACTACAACTTCAGTCAAATAAACAAATTATAAATATTATACAAGTATATGCTCCTACGGCTGATAAAGATGATGATGAAATTGAAAGTTTCTATTACGATCTGGAACAAATTCTAAAATCAATGAAGAAACATCATACTACAGTAGTAATGGGTGATTTTAATGCCAAAATTGGACATGGATGTGTGGACGGTTATGTGGGTGACTCGATTTCGGAAGAGTTTTCGATTTGTAAATTCCAATTAAAATAGCTATTCTATATATTTTGTTTTTATTATTTTAAAATTCGTTGTTGCATTATTTTAAGTATATCTTTTAAACCATTAATCAAATTTTTAATTAGTTTAAAATACCAGCATTTGTTTTGCGTTACTTTTCTGTCGTACATGAATAAATTTCTACTTTAATTAATAAGAGAACATCGGTGGTATTTTTATTATTTAGTGTATTACTGATTTTGGGTCTAAAGGTTATCTTCGTTGATCAATTTGAACATACTTTGTCCTATCCTGCGACTTTTTCGTCTTTTCATTAATTTAAAAGTCTATAATTGAACCATACAATTATGATATATGACTATCAAGAATTCCAGAAGACAACAAAATGGAATAATTTGAAATAACAAAGAAAGTGAGGCAAGGATACAAAGTTCTCCTACCAATCGATGTAAGAGCAGTATAAGGGAGTCCACAAATAGGAGTCTTCTCATATCTACTACGGTCGATATTACTGTATCTATCATCTTTTAACAAACCTCAAAAACGGAAGGTGCTCTGGGCTATGCACTATAACCAGTTATAATAGTTAAAGGTAAGCATGACAACTTGAACATTACAACATACGGACTCAATAAATCTTAATAAAACGACACTTGTTTCATTTACAGATCGAAGGAAACTAGAAAATTTGTACTATTAACACTGTCTTGTTTGATTTGGTGATTTTTTAGAGTTTACCTGGTTCAGTTAAATCTGCCAACTTTATTGATAACAAAAATAAAGCTTCCGAAATGAAGATTTTTCGATACTAAAAGTAAGACATGCAGAGACTCGCAGAGCGAAAGGGGCTGCAGAAAAATATCCACAATTAAAAATAGGGGCAAAAGAAGCCAGACTAGACATAAATATTCAAAAAACAAAAAAGCTAACACAAGCAGGAGCTAGAGGAAACAGACAGTTAAATCGGGGAAAGATATTTAAACTAAAAAGTTTCACATATTTAGTTGCAATAAGCAGGGATGGATGAAGAACTAGAAATTCAAAGAAGAATAGTAAACGGAAACAAAACTTCTTTTTTGCTCGTCCGTTGTTCCGCTCCAAAAACACACACTAAAGATCGAAAATCAGGGTCTATAAAATTATTATCAGACCAAAAAACAGAAATCTGGAAGTATTTGAAATTCCTAAGGAAGTCCTAAGGAAGATATTAGGTACAAGAGAAGCCTTGTTCGTGGTTCAGGTGTTATTTCAAAGGTGCAGAGACGTCAACTGCGATATTTATGTATGCTTTATCGACTACCAGAAAACTTTCGGCAGAATCAAGCACAATAAGTTCATGGATATACTAAAGGCAACTGATCTGGATAACAAAAACCATCGAGTAATCAAGAACATATACTACAACCAATCAGCAACCATTCGGGTGAAAGACCAATTAACAGAGGAAGTTGCAATAAAGATAGAAGTACGACAGGGCTGCATACTCTCTCCCCTATTATTTAAAGTCTATTCGGAACACGTCATGAGCCAGGCCTTAGAGCATATCCAAGAGGGTATTCTCATAAATGGTGAGCACCTGAACAACATCAGATATGCAGACGACACCATCCTCTTTGCAGACAGTTTAGAAGGTTTACAGACACTAGTAACGAAATTGTGGAGAATCAGTCAGGAATACGGACTTAATTTTAACATCAAGAAAACAAAGGACTTAGTCATCAGTAAGAAGCATATTCCACTTAGTCAATTACTGGTAGATCAGCAACAAATAGTGTCCCGTTACTATTATTTAGGAACCAACATAAACGACCAATGGGACCACTTCTTCTTCAAGTGCCATCTTCGTTCCGAAGGTTGGCGATCATCAGGGCTATACGTATTTTTGAAACTGCTGACCGAAACAATTCGTTGTTGCTACAGCTATACCATTCCCGTAGATTCTTTAGCCACCAGTTTCGTCTTCTTCCTATGGACCTTTTTCCTGCTATTTTCCCTTGCATAATTATTCGAAGCAGTTCATATCTTTCGCCTCTTGTAATGTGTCTCAAGTATTGCAGTTTTCGTTTTTTGATCGTAAATATGACTTCCTTTTCTTTATTCATTCTTCTTAAGACCTCGACATTTGTGACTCTCTCGGTCCATGATATTCTCAGGATTCTGCGATACATCCACAGTTCAAATGCCTCTAATTTTTTTGGATCAATCTTTTTCAAAGTCCATGACTTCATTCCGTAGAACAGCACAGAAAGTACGTAACATCTCATCAGGCGAAGTTTCATTTCAAGGCTCAAATCTCTTCCGCAGAACACTCTCTTCATTTTAGTGAATATGGATCTGGCTTGAGTGAATGGGAGTGGGACCACTGAGTTGAGATAAAACAAGGAATTGAAAAAGCCAGGTCAGCGTTTGTCAGAATGAGCAAGATATTTAAGAGCCACGACCTACTCTTAAAAACGAAAATCCGTTTATTGAGATGCTACGTGTTTACAGTGCTGCTCTATGGGGTTAAATCATGGACACTAACCAAGGCATCCATGGGAAAACTCGAGGCGTTTGAGATGTGGTGTTATAGACGGATACTGAGGATCTCCTGGGTGGTCTCCTTGCGGACGCGCAAAATTTGCTAGACGTAAGAATCTGTTGGAGGCATAGTTTGGAGGATACCAAGGCTCGATTTGGGCTAAAGCGTCAGGAGAGTGAGAAGAGACATGCAGAAGTACTTCGTGAGAAAACTCTCCGATGCCAAGATCTTAGCAAGAAAATATGAATGAGAGATGTCTGGAGAGTTAGTTATCGTGGTTACACAATATGCATCACTGAACGTAAATGATATAATTAGGAATTCCTTTCGAGTGCTATTAACAGCTTCTTTTTGTGGTACTATATTCAATTTGGACGTAGGCTACTTCTTTGTATATATTTATCTGTATTGCCAATCATTAATACATAGACAAGACTTATAGTTTAACGATTATCGTTCGAATGACTAAATGTTAAATGAAGTGGATCTCAGTAAATACAACCAGAATATTCACCGAAAAGGCCAGAAGCTAGTGTTATCTACTAGGAATGAACTTGGATAGATAATAATAACGATCTCCCTTTATACCGCTATTGGGCTTTCGGATGATGGCAGGAAAGTTGATCTCTTGGACCTACGGTATACAATGTACGACAAGCACTTATCATTAAAAATAAAAGTCCATAAGAAGCCCACTGATATTAACACCCTGTTATTATTAAACAATAATTATACAGGGTCATCAACAGTGTCAACAAAAGCCTCATTAAATTTTCCATTTAAGCCAAAGTTTCACAATTATAACTTCACCCTGTATAATTCTTATTTATACCATTGGATTGCATTTTTTATACTCTTTTCAATGATGTATCGTGATGATATTGTGGTGGGTGGGACTTAGAGGTTTGATGAGGTTTGTTCTCTTTGATGTAATTGTAGTTTCCTCTTACTATCCTAGAAACAGTTTCAAGCATTTGTCGATATCAGCTTTTGTTCGTGAGATATAGCCCATTGTAAGTTTGTAAATTGACACACTGTATATATTCCTCTCATGGAAAACTCTAAAAGCAGGACCGCAAGATTGTGGAGAATTCAAACAAGACTGTTAAATACAACTTGAATCGCAGCTAGACTTTAGCAAACAGAGCTTCATAGACTAATCGATCAAACGATTAGAACGAAGTAAGCTAATTATTCCATTACAACAAAGTATATGTCTTGCCAAAAATATCATTTACCAGAAGAAAGTATCCAAAGTTTATCCCAAGCAGTAATATAGATAAGACTTAGAGAATAGAGAAGACTCATTAACGATGCGTATTAGGGAGAAGTTTTTTGAGAAAGTATAAATTTTATTGTTACATCGTAAATTTATTTAACGCTATTATGTACGTAATAAAAAGATTTTAAATGGTAAAAACTAACACCTTTTAACAAAAAAAAAACAAAATGTCATTTATTGGTAAGAAGCACATTAACTATTTACACTTAAAACAAATAGGTTAAATGTAAATGTCATGCAGTTTTAATGAATATTGTAAAGTTTGTGAAGGTTTTCTTAGCATACTTAATAATATAGTACCTATATAATAACTGACAAATAAACTTAAACAAAATCGGTTTTAAATTCAGTATATACAGAATGTAACAATTTTTTAAATAATCTTTAAAAAGTTATAGTAAAATCTCTTTTTACCTCACATATTGGTAATGTTTTTATCTTATTTTCACCGTGTTCAAATTTCTTTCCATTCTTTTTACTTTATGCCATTTGTTGTTGCCTCATTCCATGCCAGTCCCCTTTTATTTAATATCTTAGTTATTTAGTTGTTCCTCTTGCCCTTCTTCTCTTTCTTTTTCTTGGTGTTTTTTACAGTTTTGGTTTGTGTTTAGTGGTCCAGCTTCACCAAGTGTCCCACCCGCTCAGTTCTCTGTTTTTGATGAATTCTTGGATATATTCTACTGTAGATCTGCTCTTATTTGGGAAAAACTTAATCGGTCTCTTTTTGTCACATCTCGAACTTATTTCTATGAACGTGTTTTAGCTCATCACTTTATAGCCTCTCATAAAATTATTAAACTCTTCAAGATATAGCAAACTGGTCACCGCCACCCTTTGGAGATCCGTAAACTAATCACCTCAGATAGGTAAACTCATCAGCAGCATTTTTGCCCCAAGGCACTGGTTTTTGATGCGAAAGATTGCCTGTTACGAGTTACACTTCTTGTTTACGTGGTAAGAAATTATTTTAAGCGAATTGCTTTAAAATTAAACTGATATATTTGATATATTTATATGGGATGTCTCACGTATAATGGATTCGAGTTGTGAAAATATTAGACGTATCTACCAATCAAAATGGATTTGAGATCTGAAAATTCAGCTGCATAGGTGTTTAATACGAAACTTTTTAATGACAATATTTTTGTGCCTGTGCTATTTCTGGTTATACAGCAAATAGTTCCCAACTTCGTTAGTTGATTTGTATTTAATTTTTCGATTCCTTGTTATATTCTAGGGGTACTTTGTAGTCTAAACTAGTAGTCTAAAATGTAGTCTCATGAGCCACTCTCTCAAATTGTTTCTCAGGATAATGCGCAATAGAATTGGATTTATATGCGAAGACAAATAAAGGAAAAAACAATTCAGTTTCAGACACGGATTGAGAATTAAAGAATTAGTCTATTTTATACATTTGGAACAAGCATTTGATAGGGTCCAACACGATAGGCTGTTTGAGTATCTAGAGGTGATTGGAAGGTATCATAGAGATTTAATGTATGTAAAAAACCTCTTCTAGTATACGATATTGAGACGTTAAGTTTCATTAAAATATGAGTTAGACAAGCTTGTCTCTTGTTATCCTTACTAAACTCTTAATAAAAGCTAGCAAGATTCGATAGTGGTATTGCGGATTCAATAGTTAAAAATCCACTAAAGCACCCACATTTATTGATTGAATAATTTAACACGTGTGATCTCCTCGCATATATTAAACAGCATATTAAATTTAAATGCGATAGACGTTGGTTTTATTTCAGTGAAAATACAGGGACTAATTGATTTAAATTACAACCAACAGTAGCTATGAACCAATTTTAAAAAATTGTTGCACTAAGTAGAAACACAGTGTCGACTATCCTAAAAGTAGATTTTACACAAAATCGGAGTGAATCCGGATTCACTCCCGCCTCTCGACGCGTTAGTGTTCTGAGCTGTTGGACGTGAATCCCTGTCCTGGCATTTGGTTTTCACCTCTGGCTGCGTTGAGTAGTTGAGTTACTGTGACCAAATGCCCATCTTGGTAGTTAGTATTCGCCTCTGGTTGCGCTGAGTAACTGAGTTACCGTTGCTAACTACCCATCTTCCTGTCTTTTGTTTTCTTTTTCTTTTTCTTTGTTCTCCTGAAGAAGCTACATACAATTGTAGCGAAACGTCGAGATGAACCCACTTTTGGGTCACTCACAAATGACACGGTCTAAACCCGGAAGACGAATAAATTATAATTCTGAATTTACACATTTTGATCTGACTTAAAAATTAACATAATATTGATGGTTTATAAAATAGATTACGGCATTATTTTACTGATATAATTAAGTTTATAAGTTCAATGGAAAAAAGTTTTCGAATCAGTCTTCAACCATCTTCTTTATCTTCTCTAGATTCATTGACTTTGCCTGTTTCATCTTCATAAGGGCATTATAACCATCTTTTTCGAATTTCCCATTTTTATTCCATTGACTTTGTCAATGTATACGTTAAAAAGGGTGGAGAAAAAATCTGCAGCCCTGTCTCATTACTTGGTTGATTTCGATTTCTTCTATCCTTTTCTCACCGGTGTTCACCACTGTTTTTGTCTATAGTAACTTTTCATTACCAATGAATGCAATATGCGTTTCTCGATGCCATGTTTGCTTATAAATATCATATCACTGCATGGACACCCTTTTCGGAATTAATTTTGTTCTTCTTTTACAAGAACTTCGGTTCGATCCATTAGTATTAAACCATCGGTTACAGTTTTCACTTTTTCAAAAACTATTAAATATTAACAATATTTGTCAGGTATTATATGATCATCAAGTTCTCTTAAAAGATTTTTGAATAATCTTACAAGACAGATATTTATTCTCGTAACACTTTTTGGAGACCTTGAACAGTTTTGAAAAAATAGTAACGATATGCAAACGTTTCGCTTGAAACGCTAGTTCAAATGTCGCAGGCTGATAGAATTTTTTGAAAAATATATTCAAGTTTTCATATCGTCACACAAATGCCATTTTAATAATTTTGTCTTAGTTGGAGTTATAGAGTTATTTACACAAGCAGTTAAAAACTGTTCAGAAGTGATCAAGATAAATGGTGAAAATATAAATACAGTCTTTATGCCGACGATACAGCCATTATCACCGAGAGTGAGAAAGACCGAATAGTTTCGTTTAACAATAAATATAAATAAAACAAAACCCATGGTTATCAGTAAGAGGGATAAAGTCATAACAAGGATCCAGATAAAAAATGAAGATATTTAACAAGTGCACAAAATGAAGTACTTAGAAGTCTGGATTGCTGAAGATCTAAATCCGAAATCAGAAATTTGATCAAAAATAAGGCAATCAAGAGCAGCTTTTTTGAATATGAGGAAATTTCTATGTAACCAGAGACTCAATCTGCATATCCAATGTCGAATGGTACAATATTATATCCGAAGATTGGACTGTTAATGTTGACTTGAAAAGAAAATTAGGGGATTTTAAGATTACGTGGCTGTAGGAGAATTTTGAAAATACCACGGACCGATCCTAATTACGAACGAAATGGTGTTGCACATAATGGAAAGAGACAGAGAACTTTTGACCACTATTAAAAGGAGAAGAAAGACAGACATTTTGGGGCACATACTTAGAAACATACGGATGCTTTTAAGAAAATCAGAAGATACAGACGAATTTGCAATGGTTATAGCCAATCTTCATTAGTGAAGTACGTACTAGAAGAAGAGGAAGTCTTCTATATGGACTAGTGAACTTTGCTTACTATGTTAAACATTTCCTGTAGTTTGTTTATTTTTGAGTTTCAAATGTAATGCTAAATTAAATATTACGTTTTTCCATCATAATTTTAGCAGTTGTATTCGAACATACTAAAAATTGCTTTCAAATTGATTTTTTTGGTTTTTATATTTTTAAACACACATTTGTTAACCACGTTTTGTGTACTGTCAGACGAAAGCGTTCCAAAACTATAAATCTCATTTAAATTTAATTTGAAGTGAAGACGCGCATTTAAAGTAAATATATTTCGAATTAATTTGACATTTTTTGATGTTATGGAGTTGAAAAGATCAATAACATTTTAGCCAAACGTGAGTGTTCCAAATTATCCTCTAGAAAACTGTATTTCACGATTGATCATTATAAAGAAGCTAATAAAATTAAATAGAAAGAAATAAATAGAAATTATAAAGAAACAAACTGTTTTCTTGTGGCACGTTTAAGTAAAATATTGTATTTATGCGGGATTAAACCACAATTGATTGTAATTTGAATTAAGTTTTACATATTGGTTCTGACGTTTCGATTTCAATTCCGGAATTTTTTTTTTTTTAATTATAAATTAAGAAAAGCTAGATTGAACCTGTAACCCAAATGACCCAGAAACTATTCTTATGGATAACTGCTCCCGGTTAAATTTAACGAAAGTTCGGTGAATAATAGTTTTCAATGCGTAAATAAAAAAAAAGTCAATTCGACCTAGGTCTGAAAAACTTTAATTCTGAAGCTACTTGAAGCTTTAAGCTAAAATACATCAATATGCATTTAACAGAGATGGAAATTGTTCAAGACATTGGTTCCAAAATCGAGACATAGTTCTCGTACACAGAGAATATCGAGATTATATAATATTTTTACAATTATTAGCAGTACTTTTGTCACGTTAACAAAGGCGACTTTCAACAGATGGTAATAATTCACGCAATGTTACGAAAATCCATGGATTGTAGGAGGAAGGAAGGAAAACTACCTGCAACCGTATTGCTGGTGCACTATTAAATAAGTATCACTCACCGATCCACATGGGAGGTGCTACAGCTGAAGCTGCTCAACAAAAGATTATTGATTCCTAATGTGGTACAAGCTAGGGTTGAGAGTGGTAATCTAAATTACCAAAACTAAAACTAATTAGCATATTGTTGAGATTGTAATGTATTTCTGCTAGGTTTTGGAGCACACCAGTACATTAAACATGGCTATTTGCCTACAAGATCAAGGCCAAAATGTCAACTGTCTGTCAAACCAATAATCCAATGATGTGTTAGTAAAATTAATGATTTGGTAAAAAATTACAAATATAATGACATAAAAAACTATTATCAATAAAACCTAATTTTATTTTTATTAATAGTAATAATAGTATTTCTTTTTGTGTAAAATTCCAATAATCAGCATCTAATTAAGAAACTCTTTCACCAATAATAGATGAAAAATTATTGCAGCGAGCATATAGATACACTCCCCGACGAAAAACGGAGCACTTTCATTTTTAAAATAAAAACTTAAAATTTTAATTATCTTTACAATTTTAATATTATATTAACCTAAACACAAACGAAACAAACTGTTTTAAGTTATTTCTGATAAAACTTAAGTCCTTATCCGAAAAAAATGCATAAAAAATTAGAAATAAAGAATGCACTATTCTTATCACTTTTAAAAGTTCAAACGAAGCTGTTGGTATTCTATTGTTCTTGTTAATGTGAGCAAACTGTTAAAGTCGAATCAAGTGATCGAACTGCTTAACGTGTATTCTATTATGGATGATTTTTAGCATAGTTTTTAGCAAACAAAATGTTTGCCATTTTAATATTTATAAAGATACAGACAGCACCGCGTATCAACTCGGACACTGTTTCCAAATAAAATTGGTCATTTCTCGTGAAACACTCGGTATAAGGTAGCATAAATTGAGAGAATTCTCAAGAGCGGTTCTATCGAAATACATAATAATATATAGGACATTATATTCAAAATAAGGAAGTTTTAGTCAACTTCCGATGTAATCGGAAGTGGTAGATCCGGTATAACCTAAATTTTCAGACATTATATGTTAATTTTCTCTGAACTTAACACATTTCTGTACACACGCATTATAAAAAAACTTTTTCTAAATGAATTAATATTATTTACACATATCCATGTAAAACATGAATTCTAAAAGAAGAAATGTAGCACTCCCCGGTGTTCTCTTCGCTGAACACTACGTTTGTAGCTATTAAATAACATGATTTCAATAATTTTATATTCAAAGCATGTTCTTTATAGTAAAAAACGAATAAGATTAGTGAAGACGGTGATTTTCATGGACGGTTAACTTTAGATCATCAGTAGGGTTATTAAATTTCGTTTGTGAACAGCTATTCAGTGTTATAGAAAATTTGTGTAATTTGATTAACAAAATAATTTGTGTCGGTCTGGGCAAACATGTGATCAACTTCAACGCCTACTATAAGAGAGCAACATAAAAATTAAATTTGTGAGAGCCCAAAGTGAAACAGAATGTATCAATTATTCATTTTCCAGTGACAGCAGATATGAAATTAGAATGGAAGCATTATAACAAAATCGTCTATACAGAAAAACTATGAAGCATTACAAAAAGAAAAAAAATATGTGTCTCGATCAAAACCTAATAGAACTAAGATTATACTTACATTAGCTAACAGTCCAAAAACATAAGATTATATAAAAGAAACAATAAAAAAGCAGAATTTGAATGACTTGCTAAGAAAACGTATATAAACGTATATAAATAATTTTAATTAAATATATTAGACAATTGTACGCAACTGATACGGGAAAACTTTTACCGCAATAATAGTTGCCCCACATATTAATTCGGCAGTAAAATCTTTCACTCCCCATTCAGATAGAATAATGCTTTTACAAATTCGAGCAAGACCGGTGGATATTAACATATTGCAGGTACACGCGCCAATGACAGATAAAGATAAGGCAACCAGCGAAGAATTCTACGAACAACTGGAAAGCCTGATGAAAATGACAAAAAAACATGAAGTAACAATAGTGATGGGAGATTTCAATGCAAAGGTTGGCAGAGGCAAGGTGAATAAGATCGTGGAAAACTTCAGTCTAAGGGAGAGAAACGATAGAGGTGATAGACTTATATGCTTCTACCAGGAATATAACCTGCTGTTAAGTAATACACTCTTCAAGCTCCCCAAACGTCGACTTTACACATGGAAATCCCCTGCTGACTCAGCTGACAACATCATAACGAATCAGATAGATTACATAGCAGTACCAACAAGATATAAAAACATGATAAAATCATCAAAAACGTACCCAGGTGCCGATGTTCCTACGCACCACAAAATGGTCATGAGAGTAAAACGGCTCGAGAAAAGATCTAATTTAAACACAATTGATATTAAGAAGCAATCTAAACAACATGCGCGATTCTATTAAAGCGTAACAGACGGAAGAAGAAACAATGAATATCTGATGAGATAATGGATATGATGCATGAAAGACGTAAATACAAGAATAAAAATGCAGAAAAATACCAGCAGATCCACAAAAGCATAAGAACGAAAATTCTAAAGCCAAAGAAAAATGGTTTTCCGACGAATGCAGCAAAATAGAACAATACGAACGAAAATACGACAGTTAGAATATGCACAAAAAAATAAAATCAATGACAAACAAGAGGACATTCAATAAGTCACCCAACAGCATAAAAGATAGAGATGGAAATCTTACCTCGGAGCCATCAACGATCTTAGAAATATGGAAATCAAACATAGAAAAATTATTTGCATCTGACAGTACTGATGATTACCTATATGGAGAACGAGAAACGGGACCTTTATGTACCCTGCGAAATATTAAAGATCCTATGTAAATCAGACAAACAGTTCCTTAATAATCTAGTTGTACTTTTTAACAACATATAGGTATAATAGCGGTAAAATCCCGGAGAACGGGCTGCAGTAAACATTTATTACAATCCCGAAGAAACCAAATGCCCAGATCTGTGATGACTACCGGCTTATAAGCTTATATCAGCTATCACTGAAACGTTCACTAAGATCATTCATAGAAGAATATATGATAAATGTGAGTCAAATATTGATAGATCACAGTTTGATTTTCGGAAAGCACTTGGAACTAGAGAAGCAATTTTCGCTCTCCAGGTGCTTATACAGCGGTGTAGAGACGTTGATAAGGACGCGTATTTGTGCTTTGTGGATTTAAGAAAATGTCAATCATGAAAAATTGATAGATATTCTGCGAAAGACAGGTATTGACGACAAGGACATTCAAATTGTGGCAAACCTATAAAGGGGTCAAACAGCAAGAGCAAAAATTTTCAACGAACTCACTGGAAGTGTGCAGATCAAAAGAGGTGTCCGTCAGGGGTGTATATTATCCCCACTCCTATTCAATATTTATTCCGAGGAAATATTTAACAAATGTATGAAAAATGCAAATAAGGGCATAAAAATAAACGGCGACTTAACGGACAATATAAGATATGCCGACGACACGGTGATCTTTGCCAGTACCATAGACGAATTACAACAGGTAATGGAAAGAGTTTATTCAGTTAGTGAGGAATACGGCCTGAGCCTCAACTTTAAGAAGAGAAAGTAGATGCTGATAAGCAAACAACCTGCTCGACAATTACGGATAAGTAACATACTAATTGACCATGTAGAATCTTGTGTGTACCTTGGCACCAACGTAAATGCAAAATTGGAACAGGCCACAGAAATTAAGGTTAGAATATAACGAGCTAGAGCAGCATTTAGCAATATGATAAAGCTCCTCATAAGCAAGGATTTGTCTCTTCCCCTAAAACTACGTCTAGTTAAATGCTACATTTTTCCGATCTTACTGTATGGTGTGGAGGCCTGGACGCTGACGGAGACGCTTACGAGAAAACTAGAAGCATTCGAAATGTGCGTGTACCGACGCATTCTTCGTATATCCGGACCGAACATGTCACCAACATAGAGGTAAGTAATCCAAAGAATCGGAAAGGAGAAAGAAATCGTGAATACAGTTAAACAAAGAAAGCTTGAATATCTAGGCCACATATTGAGACACGATAAGTACCGTCTACTGCAATTGATTGTCTAGGGAAAAATAAATAGTAAGCGAGGGCCAGGCAGGAAAAGACACTCGTGGCTCCAAAATCTGCGGAAGTGGTTCGGGCTCACATCGGTCGAAATATTTAGAAGCGCCGCAAACAAGATCAGAATTGTCATGTTAATAGCCAACGTTTGCAACGGACAGGGCACCTGAAGAAGAAGAAGATAAATTGCTAATGCTGTTATTGCTGTTAATCAACAATTAACACAATAACCATTATTGGGCTGGTGAAAATGCTAGAAAATTCTACGAGACATACCCAACAGCCATTAAAATTAAACGTGTGGGCAAGAATTTATATAGATCATATTGCTGGGCCATTATTTTTGCAATAAACTTTGAAAGGAGATGCATATATAGAATTACTAGAAGACACAGTTGATCCCATTTTGATAGATATAATCGAATGTGATAACAGGTACTCAGTAGATTATTTGTTTTTTCAACACGATGGCACACCTCCGCATTATAGTATAAACGTAAGGCTTTATCTTATTGTACAATTTCCTAAGCAATCGATTAGACGAAGAGATTTTATTGAATGGCCAGCAAAATCCCCCGATTTAACTCCTCTCGACTTCTTCCTATGGGTTTATTTAAACTAGTATAGTTATCCCTGAAATGCTTCAAAATGTTCATCGTAATTTAGAACAGCGACTCTATAATTGTACGGACGTTAATGGATGTGTAAATAAGAATGTGGCAAGAAGAATGGGAAAATGAACAGAGGGCTACGTAGAAGAGAGTGCTAATCATGGATGTAGAGGAGTGGATCAATTGCAATTACAAGAGCACGGACTACTTCTTTACACAATTTCTAATGAGCCATGGATCGTTCAGAGCCTATCTTGAAAGAATAGGCAAAGCATCGGATGGTCAGTGTGTGAACTGTGGAGTTAATGACACAGCTTAGCATTGTATATTTAAATGTAATAGGTTCAATGAAGATAGAAAATGTACGCCAAAGCAGGAATATTCAGAGCGCAAGACATGCCGATAGTTATGAAAAGGAAAAATATAAATTAAATATAAAATATAAACATACAGATAATTAAAAAAGGTATATGGGAGGCTGCGCGAGATTGAACGGTCTGAAAAGACGTGTCACACGTGTAAGTCGAGAGTGGTTTTAGTTGGTAAGCAGGGTACCATGGATGTACCCGGGGGCAAGACCCCCAAAAGGGGAAGTGCGATCGGATGTACTCCATCTACCCTGAATTCAACTCACACCAAGTCGGTTCACGTAGTATGGTCTTTAGAAGATTTAATAAATTAATGATATGCCACTCATGGTATTGTCTCTATTTAAAATTAAAAGTTTCTGGTACTGGAACACAGGGGGTTGAAAATGACAGATATCTAAATGTTTAAAAGAGGTTGTCTTTATATATTAATAAGTATTGCCAAATATCAGTGGTTTACAAAAAAACATATTTTAATTTGATATGAATATTACGAATATAAACTAGAGGTAAGATTTAATGCCTCAGGATAGTATCATTAATTCTTTCCTGATGTTTCCTTATGATTTACTAACAAGAGATTTTTACTGTCATGATCAAATATGATGGATTGTGTGGTATTATTAAGGACCAATTACCAATCATAACTTTTCTGACAGGTGTTCTTACATAAAAGTTAACTATCCTTCAATACAGTCGACAAAAAATACTGGCAATACCATTTTAAAGTTTTCTATTTGCAAATATAAATCTGAATTATATTTATGAGTGACTCAGATATAAAAATAAAATAATAAGCCAAAAATAAAATAATTGGGTTAATTTTTGTAGAATTTCAAGAAAACATTAATTATTGTAAAAATGTTATAAAAACAGCTTCAAGAGCATATTTTTTATTTTATTAAAAAAAATGTTTTAACATCTTATTACTATATGTATATAATATTTTGTTTACAATAGCATGCAAATTTTGTTATACTAATATCAGCTGATTTTCGTGGTGTAACGTTGTGTTTTTGTTTGTGTAATCTGTTAATATATTTAACTTATATCTGTCACTGTTCGATCAATTAAAATTTTATGACTGGTATGTGGCATAATATTTAAAATGATTTGGTTCAAATAGAAAACAAATTTTATCAAAGTATTAAAAATGCGTTTTGCGTTGCATTTTAAAAGTGACCTAACAATGATGTGAATATTGAGTTTATTTTAAATTCACGAGCCAATAATGTTAATATCTGAATATACATTTCAAAAATTATATACATCTTTTAGAAAAGAAATTTAAATGATTATTTTGTCTTTTAAATATTGGGTTCGTTTGTAAATATTTTTGTTTAGTATTTTGCATGTTTGCCTTCCTCGGAATGATTTAAGCTGAACACTAAGCATGTCAGTGTTTTTGCAAGATAATAAACATCACCCCCAGACTTTCAGGCACCCTTGAACTCGACGGGAGTAAACAACAACAATTGACAGTCGGCCAACAGTGACCTGTCAAAGATTCTTACCTTCACAAATATCGACGCGAAGCCCTAGTCACTAAACACCAACAAAAAATCAAAATCACACACTAACTCGACCTCGGGGGCCGGCAAAACATGAAAGTCACTCACGAAATTCTCGCAACTCAGGACAAGATCGAAGCGAGCCGGTTGTTTATCCGCGGCCACGGCTGTCGCGATTTGTACAGCGCATGAAACCCCGCAAGTTGCTCGTTCTCATCGTAGACGGCAGGCACTTCCTCATTCCGCGTATGGCGCAAGCGCAAACGCGGCGCAGGATTCGCAGCCGACGGCGTTGAGCTTTTGTTTTGGTTGTAGCAGGAGAGTCGGATCGTTGTTGAACCGGTGAATTGTGAATACAAGTCGGCTTTTGGCTAGCAGGATGATCAAAAAGGAGTATTAGCAAGAAGCTTATTTTGTAGATGGATTGTTCATTTAAATATTATAAATCAGTTTTGTATCACTTTTGTTTGCGAGATAAAAGCAATTGATATTGTGAAACTACGTATTTGGGCTTTATACTTGTTAAATTGAATAGCTTCCTTTCATTTGACGTGTTATCACTTACATTTATTATTTCCTAGGTAAAAAATTTGTGAACATTTAGTTTCAGTTTTAATTAAAAATCAGTAGAGAAAGTGGTACAGTAGGTGGTACTGTAGATTAGCGCGAGGCTTCATACTGTTTTCTATTAAATAATACTTTTAAAAATGAATAAA
The DNA here is from genome assembly GCA_918026665.1 of Diabrotica balteata. Lineage (NCBI taxonomy): Eukaryota > Metazoa > Arthropoda > Insecta > Coleoptera > Chrysomelidae > Diabrotica > Diabrotica balteata. The sequence goes on from OU898278.1 coordinate 101,079,510, forward strand.
TTAATTTTATTATTTATTTATTATTTCTTTCATTTTACGATTTATTTTTTACAATCATTGATTTATAAAGTTCATTTATTTGTTTTAACAACTTCTTTTAAACAAAAACTAACAATATCTACAAAATTACTCTGAAATTATAGAAAAAAGTTTTTTTGAATTAAATGGATTATGTTCTTAATAACGAAAATAAGGAAGTTTGTGTTAAAAATATCCATTTTATTTTAAATCTATTTTATATTAAAATGAGAAACAGTAACGCAATTAATATTAAATACAACTTTGCAATCTTCTGTTCATGGATAGCACCAATCATATTATATTTAACAAGCTCCCCCATGCCTGCTAAATTGCCTCCCATAGTTCAATTCTATTCCGTCACGTAAGGTATCTTTTATTTAATTTCTTTGTCCACACATTTTCGATGGGGTTAAGATCAGGACTCCGGGAAGGCTACGGAAGAAGATTAACATAAGTTTCTTCCAACCATTCTCTAAGAATTCTACTCGTATGCACGGGGGGCGGTCGTCATGTTAGAGGATCCCGTTGTTATTGGTGAATCTCTGGAACACCGATGGCAACGTTGTGTTCTCAAGAATATGTTTTTTAATATAATTCGGTTAATTTTTCTTTTATATGAGAACAAACGCTTTCTTAGAGCTGTAGCAAAAGGAGCTTCTCTCGGATAATCTACTAACACCTTATATTGTTGCTGTGTTGAGATCTTCTATCCTCTTCTACCATCCAACTATGCTATAGAATGAAGATGATCCCATCTTTGTTTGATTTTTCATTTTCACATATGGTTCACGTTCAAATCTGCAGGAACTTGCCTTAGTGACCAACCTTTTTCGAGTTTGGCAATTGCTCTTGTTTTGTGCGCATCATTCAAATGCATTCTAGGTATTCTATTGTATTTTTCAGGATTACAATGTTAAAATTATACAGCTATACCTGCAAAAGAATGAATAATAAAATTGGGATAAAAAAAAATTTTCAAAGCAGTGAAATTCTTCCCTGCTATTAAGTTAATTGTATACATTTGTATATGCTTCTGCTTTAGCTTGTGCTACTGCGGCTTTCGCTTTTTTTTGCGACCGTATAGTTTTGAAGATCTGTGTCCGACCTATTTTGTTGTCACTATTTATAAAATCTTTTCTTCTCTCTTATTTTTCCTTAAACTTCCTTGAACCACCACCAGGTCTTTTTATTCTTAAACTTCTTGCCTGAGGTTTTCTAAGTATTTCAATAGGTGTATATATATTGATACTGTAAATCTTCCTCCAAATAGTACTAGGACTTCCTTTCATGTTTCAACCTATTTTATTACTATTCTTTCCCAGAATAGACCTTCTTTCTCATCTTTCAACATGCATCACTTGATTTTTGTGGTCCTCTTCTATATTTTGATTTAGTTTCACTTTTTACTTCGATGCCCAGTAGAAGCAACTTATGTTGTTGGCTTACTGTCTCATTAACTATTATCTTGTAGTCATTACATTATTGTATATCTTCTTTGCTTGTCGTGAAATAATCTATTTGGGAATCATTTTGTCCATTTTTATATCAAATAAGTTGATATTCTCTCTTTTGAAAGAATGTGTTACCATTGGCCAAATCTAATGCTGTTTCTAATTCAAGCATATCATTCCCAGCTTTATTTCCAGTTCCAATGCCTAGGCTTCCATGTGCTGTATATTGCTAGCATAATGCTTCATATCCTGTCTTGCATTGGCCCACATGTGCATGTATTTGTATCCTTCACCCAGTTTAATTGCCCTTTGTCCTTTGCACCTAGTCTCTTGAGTACAAGTGGTTTGTACTACCCTTCTTTTAAGCGCATCTACTAACTCCACACTCTTACCTGTAAGGCTTCTAAGATTCCAAGCCCCGATCTTCGATATAATGTTAGAAAAGACTCTGAGAGTTGCAGAGTTACACAATACGGGAACAATATTTAATATATCACTACAGATTATGACTTACACAGATAATTTAAATTTGATCGCACATACCGCAAGAGGACTTAAAGAGAACTCCACCTTCATAACGGCAGCCCAAAATATTGGGCTTAAAATAAACATGGAAAAAACCAGTGTTGATTGATTTTGAATTAGCTAGACATGCCGAACAAAACTTCAGGATATACCACTACAATTTTGAGGTAGTAAATAAGAAACAGATAGCCGCAGATTTGAGGTTTTCCTGGAAACATGTGGGCCTACAGAGAAATGCTTAGATTAAGCTAATGAGAGAATGAAAGAATGAGAAAACAAAAATATATCCTAAACACACTATACTAACTGATGCAGGTGAGGAAATATAAGGACGAAGAAGTCGACTTAAAATACGTGTTTCGTGGGTAAATAATCTAAGAATATGGTTAAACTACAATTTTACAGAACTGTTCAGGGCAGCGGTATCGAAGATTCGCTTCGAAACAGATTCAGATATAGCTTTCGCTATATATTATCGATATATATAATTAATATATATATATATATATATATATATATATATATATATATATATATAATTGTTGAGTTAGGATATTAAAAAACTTAGCTAGTAACAGCATAGTGGTGTTTTTTGTTACTATGTGCTAAAAAAAGTTTTTTTTAACGTTGAAAATGTATGATAGCTTTGAACTTAAAACGCAAAGGTTTGCCCAAGGTTAATCGAAAAACCCAATGTAACTACATTTAAAAGGAAGTAATTCTTTGAATTGTCGGCAATAACTAAATTTTTGATTGTTATAAAGTTTAAATGTGAGGTTCTGTTTTCTCAGAACGCATGTGCAGACAATTCAAGTAGTTTTGAATCTTTATGTCGTTAAGGTTCATTGGTAAAACCGAATGAAGTTAAATCCCTTGGGGAAATATTATTTTAGAATTTTCTTAATTGAAATTCTTTTTTAATTATAGTATATTGTTCATGTATTATTATAATAATATCTTATTGAGATAACGTTAATGTCGTTAATCCCTGTCCATTGCCTTATGTTTCGGAGCCAGGACATTTTCTTGCGTCCCATTCCTCTCTTGCCTTCAATTTTGCCCTCGATTATAAGTTGGAGGAACTGGTATTTTTCATTTCGCATGATGTGACCTAGATACACCGTTTTCCTTTTCTTGATGGTTTCGAAAAGTTGGCGTTCTTGGTTTATTCTTTTAAGGACATCTATATTTGTGATTTTCGCTGTCCATGGTATTTTTAGGATACGGCGATAAAGCCACATTTCGAAAGCTTCTAATCTGTTTATATCCCTCGTTTTGAGTTTCCAGGCCTCTACGCCATACAGCAGCACTGACCATATGTAGCACTTAGTAAACCTTAGTCTCAGTTGAAGATCAGACTCTGAACAAGTCAGTACTTTCTTAAATTTTACGAAAGCTTGTCGAGCTTGCTCAATGCGACATTTTACTTCCCTGTCCGATGCCCAGTCTTCAAAAAGCCACGATCCCAGGTATTTAAATTTACTCACTCTTTCAATGGACTTAGTATTCAGTGTTATGGTGGAGTTTTCAAGTGCATCTAAGTTTCTGGAGATGATCATAAATTTCGTCTTTTTGGTATTAATCTCTAATCCCATTCGCTTACTGTATTCTCCGATTATAGTGACAAGTTGTTGAAGATCGACTATGTTGTCACAAATTAAGACACCATCATCAGCATATCGTATGTTGTTGATCAATACTCCATTCACCTTGATTCCCATCTCTGCATCCTCCAAAGACTCTTGAAATATATCTTCCGAATAAATGTTAAATAAAAGAGGGGGAAGCACACATCCCTGTCGAACGCCTCTTCTTATATGTATGGGTTTGGATATGAAATTGTCTATTTTTAACTGTTCCGTTTGATGCCAGTACAAGTTTTCAATGCATCTTATGTCTTTTTGGTCTATATCAACTTTCTTGAGAATCTGCATTAACTTGTGGTGTTGGACACGATCAAACGCTTTTTGGTAATCTAAAAAGCATAGGAATACATCCTTCCTCGGATCGTAACAATTTTGGTCCAGCACCTGTGTTGCTACTATTGCTTCTCGTGTTCCTAAACCTTGCTTAAACCCGAACTGGGAATCACTGATGTCCCATTCACATTTTTTGTATATTCTTTGATGTAGTATTTTTAAGAATATCTTTAAAGTGTGGCTCATCAAGCTAATGAGTCTGTGATCCTCACATCTTTTTGCATTGACTTTCTTGGGCAGGGAATAAAGGTAGAGCGTAACCACTGTTGAGGATAGCATAGCAGCCAGTTTCATAAATTAAATTAAATATTTTGTGTAGTGCTGAAATTCCCCTTTCATCTAGTAATTTGAGTATTTCTGAAGGGATTTTATCTGGTCCAGGTGCCTTATTGTTTTTTGAATTTAATATTGCCTTTTCTATCTCCTCTTTGGTGATTGAAGGGCCAGTCAGCTGGTCGTCTGTATAAACTTCACTCATGGGTCTTTCGTCATGGAAGAGCTCCTGGATATAATTTTCCCCTATATCAATTTTCTCCTTTTCACCCAGCACTATCTGGTTATCCTGATTAACTATGGTAGTTGGTCTTCGTTTTCTATATATTCCAGCAGTCTCCTTAAGCTTTTTATGTAAATTACGGTCGTCGTGCTGTCGTTATAAATGTTCTAGATCGATTCATTGTTGCTTAAGCCATTCATTTTTTGCTATTCTTATTTTTGCTTTTATTTGCCTGTTAATGTTTTCATACATATTGCTGCCATCTTGGTCATTCTTGTGTCTTCGTCGTTTTTCCATTAGTAATAGTATTTCTTCTGTCATCCATTTTTGCCTCTTGTTATTTCGTTTGTACCCTAAGTTGTTTTTCATGATGTCTGTTACAGCACTTGTAATCGTATTCCATGTTGGTGTTAGATCTTCGGTAATGTATGTCGTCAATTTTTGAATTTGTGCGTTTATTTTATTGCTTATTTCTGCTTGTATCATTCGGTCTTTCAGTTTATCCAGTGCTATCTGTTGTTGAGTTTCAGGCTTGTTCTTGCATGAAAGAGCGATCTTTATGACGGCCACTAATAGTACGTGGTCAGAAGGGACATCTGCTCCAGGGTATGTGCAGTGCAAGCTCTTTTGACAGTTGTGCTGAATCTACCGTTGATAAGAATGAAGTCTATCTGATTTCTTATTATGTTCTGAGCTCTATCGGCTGGAGATTTCCAAGTATAAAGGCGACGGGGGTGGAGTTGGAACCATGTGTTGGTAACTCTCATGTTTTCTTCTTGACAAAATTGTATAAGTGATATAACAGAGAGTAAAAATTAATATTTGATATATCATACTCTCATTAATATATAATTATGTGTACATGAGCATATCATTGGTGTTTTCGGAAAAGGTAAAGTGGAGATACGTTATTACCAGTCATGAACGGTTGACAAATTTATCTATCATCTCTATAGAATCGTCAGTATTAGATGAAATTGATATTCACCATATTATAAAAAGATTTTTCTGAAGACGCGAAAAGTAAATTTTTTATAAAATAGCTATTTTATGTTTACGTATAACTTTAGAATTGAATTACATTTTCAAGTCTAGTATCCCAGTTTTTTTAAAAAGAAAGGTTTTTAACCAGCGCGTTTTACCGGTTCTTACATATGGTGCAGAAACACTGACTCTCACAAAAAGAACAATAGATAAAATAAGAGTTACACAACGCGCTATGGAAAGATCAATATTAGGTATTACCATCAGAGATAAAGTACCAAACCTAGAAATAGGAAGAAGAACAGGAGTCACAGATGTAGTTAAAAAATAGCCATGGCTAAATGGGCTTGGGCCGGACATGTTGCCAGATTAACGGATGATAGATGGACCAGAAAGATTCTGTAATGGCGTCCAAGGCAAGATGCATATCGAAGCAGAGGACGACCATCGACTCGATGGACGGATGATATCAAGCGCATCACCACAAACTGGATGCAAGAAGCTCAAATAGAAATAGGTGGAAAATATTACGGTAGACCTACGTTCAGCAGTGGACAAATATAGGCTAATTGATGATGATGATGATGATATAACTTTAGTGTTTTATGTTGTTTTACGCCAAAGATTTATTTTTATTTACTTTTTTAATTTTATTTTCCTGTTGCATGTGTGCATTTTTATAATTGTCCATTTTTATTCACATTGTTTTATTTTTTAAAAATTGCGGATTTTTTTTTGTGCCAATAAATGTTTTACACTCAGGCGCTACCACGTGCTAGAGCGGCACTGTATAGGGCAATATATATATTTACTTCTTCTTCTTCTTTCCTCTTCACTGGCTTTACAACTCAGGGTGAGTCTTCGCCGCATCCAATATCGCCCTCCATCCTCTACGATCTTGCGCTTGTATTTGCCATTGTTGTACCTCAATTCTAGATAAATCGGTTTCAACATCATCCTTCCATCTTTTTCTCGGTCGGTCTACTGATCTTCTACCATCTGGTATTTCAAAAAACACTGTCTTTAACACTCTGTCATCCTCTGATAGTACCACGTGACCTTGTAGCATTTGCAATTTCATTGATTCTTTGGTATATATTGGAATCCCCTCGTATATGTAATATATTGAAATCCCCTCATATATGTTTAAAAAATCGCAGAATATTTTTTAATATATTTCAGTTTCCTATTTGTACGTATTAAAACACCGAATTCTTTCAATTCCTTTTAGTGTCGCCAAGTAATAAAAACCATTTTAGAGTTGTTTATTTATTTCGTGGTTGCGTACTTTCCTGTCGATAATTCTTTGATTTATGCCGCCCCAAGTATTGCGTTTTCAAATTACTAATCTACGTCTTAATTTTCCTTGTGTTTTTTTATTTCAGTGTTTTGTTTATTTCAAGTTATGTGAACGAATTTTTAAGGTAATTTCGTCATTCTTACTTGGGTCGCTGTAGGCTCAGGTATGGATCCAAATTCTTCCGTCGAATTTATAGTTTTCTGTTTTTGGCCCTTTTTATGGAAATATGTAGCAGTCAAAAGTAAATTGTGAAGTATGTCTAGTTACAGAGGAGGTTAAAAAAGTATTTAAGAGATTTGTGTCGCCTGCAGCAATTCTGATATTCCAGTTTGTTTCCAGTTGAAGTGCTTCTTCAATCTCGATTTGTTCCTGAAGCAGTTTGTTTAGTTCCAGTTATAGTTCCAGAATTCTAGTGTAAAACCAAGTGCAGTCCAGGTAACTTTTGTGTAGATATTTAAATTAAAGTAGACATTTTTTTAATAATATAATTTCTTTATAAATATTATATTTATAAATAAATAATAAATTTTAGGGTTTGACTTTAGCTGTCAATTTGTGTGTTCAGTTTTTTTTTTATTTATTGTTAACTTATGACAGCTCGTTTTATTATTTTTTTATTTTAGTTTGTTTTATTTCTAAAGAAGGTTAACATCCATGAAATTTTGTAAGTTTTGTAGCAACAGAGTTTGTAAACGGCTAGGACACATGTATGTTTTTTTTTTGTATTCTTATTCTCTGTGATTATTTTCATAAATCTATATGTAAATTTGTGCCATTATTTTTATAGTTGTTTGTGGTAAGACACCAATAAATGTTAAATTTTGTTTCTTAACATTTTGTTAATTTTTTTTAAACTAACCCTTTTTTGAGTTTTATTTGAAAAAGATATGTTTTTTATGTTTAATAATTATTTCCTTAGTTACAACTAGTGGTTGTAATAGGTATAATTAGGCACCTCGAAGTGGCGCCCTATATTAAATTACTAGAAATGTTTCCTGTTTCTTTTTGCTTTATTCGTCCCAAGAGATTCATGACCCTTTGTTCCATTTTTTTGGTAGTTGCCCCAATCCAACCCCTTTGATTCTACATCCACGACCCCAGCTCTTCTAACAAACCCTGAGTGCCGTTCGCACAAGTAGCGTTTATTTTGCAATCTTGCCCTATCTCAACCCCCATAACTTCTGTCCTCAATTTTCTACCCCTTATATTAATATTCCATGTGGTAGGCAAAATATATTCGTTACAATCTGTCCATCTTATTCAGTTTGCCTTGATATGTCTAACTATGTTTTTAGTTCCCTGCAGAGTCACCAATTCAGTATTGCGGCGTCTTCTCCAATGCCCTGTGAATTCATGTCTTTGAGGGCCAGATATTATTCTGAGAACCTTTATTTCAAATACTAGTAGCTTATTGATTTCCCGCTGGTTAAAAGTCCATGTTTCACTGCCATATGTAATAATTTCGCGAATAATCGACTAATACGTACAGTATTAATTTAGATTTTCTTTTTAGCAGCTTCGATCTTAATAATTTTGAAAGGGAGTATAATGCTCTATTTCTCGCAGCTATGCTTGCTGAGACCTCTTTTTCTATGTGGTTATGTGTAAATATATATTTACACATAACTTAATAACAACATCATTTAATTGATTCATAAGTTTATATACCTACTGAAAATAATGATTCCTATAGCATAGCAAATGCACAAAAATCTAAATTAAAATATAAAATAAGTAAAAAATATTTATAATATTTAAATGACATGACATGATTTGAAATGACAACCACACTAAACGAAATAAAAACCTCTTTTATCTTTTTATGTTGTTGTCATATCGAGGGGATGGGGCTTTTACCGCTCCTCCGTCAATCGACAACTCTCCCTTCTATAGTTTTATTTTAGTATTCCAGCAATTTCGCCCTGGTGATGATGATACGGGGTGTGTTTACTGTTCTCAAGACAGCTTAGTTTATAAAGGTTGGAGAACAAAGGAATTTGGCAACGTCCATTCCCTTAAAAACAGTATACGCATACCTAAAGAATTGATCTAAAACTAGATGTTGACTTAATTTGAAATAAAAGCATATTTTCTAAATTATTTTGCTGTTACATTTTACTTTTATAATTAAAGCTGTAAGTGGAAAAACGATATAACTCCAAAATCATGTATTTGAGATAACCTGAAAAATTGTTTCGTTTGAAAAGTATACATTAATTGATATGAGGTTGAATCTTCGAATAAATGAACTTTAAAAATTAAGGTAATTATATCGTGCACAAGTTTATTCAAATCTTGCTTAAGTACTTTCGCTTAATATAGCATTTTCAGGGGCATCTGAAATAAGCCAAAAAAACGTTTTTTAGATAAAGGAAATTAATTAACTTCGATAAAAACTCGAAGTTAATGGATGATAAAAGTTTTTTTGTGCTTAACGTTTTAGACTTACTTCGTCAAATATGGGCTATCCAGCAAGCGTAGAAATGCAATAAACATAGATGGTAACATAAAATTGTATAAACACTACACTAGAACAAGGACAAACAGTTTAAAATTAATATAAAAAGTTCTACGCTACATTCTTTGGCGGTAACAGAAGAGAGAATGGTGTTTAACCGAAATGCTAAGGTGACATGTGACATATGACAGCTTTGATGGGCAGTCACAATCATGGATATGTGATCTGCACATATTAAAATTCTGTGTAAGTAAACTGACATTGGCCAAAGTCCAACTAACTATAGAAAATCAGCTTATGAAATATGACATATAGAATATTTTGATTTATTTAGATTGCATATTCCAGATCTCACACTCACACCCGTCTGTGTGAGACGGGATCTTTTTCGAAAACTCAAAAATGCAGAAAAGCTTGCATATTCATCACAATGTCTTTTTCAACCTAATAATTCTAACAACATCAAATATTTCTCTTTTACTTATATTAGCAACATTTCCAATAAAATAGCTAAACTTTTTACTTCTGCAGTTGAAAACATCAAAATTTCCTTCAAGTCACACAACACTGAAGGTTCCTTTTTAACCAACACCCAAAGTAGGTTGAACACACTTGACAAAAGTGGTATTTACAAATTAAAGTGTGATTATTTTGATGCCTCTTATGTAGGCAGAACTATTAGAAAGCTATCTACCGGAATTTCAGAACATTTGAAAAGACCAAACTCTTCAAGTTTTGGTCAACATTTACTATCTAGTAAACACAATTTCAACATCAATACTGGTTCGTCTATTTTGCATGACATCAGTAGAAATAAAAACTGTTTGGAGTTGGATTTATTGGAAGATTTGGAGATCACAAAGGAAACGAATGGAAACTCTCATTGTCTTAACACTCAAATTAATTAAATTGTACTAAATTTAAACCTATTTTTGAAAACTTTATTGCAGCTTCACCTAGTAATGGACCCAGCTCGGCAGTTTAGACTTCCTGCACTGAGTATATCCATTAAGAATTTATTAACTTCATGCTTTGATCAACATTACTATTGTAATTTTTGACAATTTACACAACTAGCTTGCTCAGGTTCAATTGATCTACAGTTGGAGTTAATTTTACTCTTCATTACCTCTGCGTAATCTAGATATACTAATTTCACAGTTGTACACTTCAACATCTGCCACTGTTGTTCAGTTTGTCTTTAGTAACGCTATTACATATTAGTTTTACAGTTCTCTTATTGGCTGGGGGTTTAACTGAACTACTTGAATTATACCCCATTTATACACTGCTTTCAATTTTGTTTTAATTTTTATTTTTAAATTTAATAGACAGTTTTCTTCTCTTTTTTACAGTATTGACAGTGCCTGGTAGATCATTTTATTGTAGTCAACCACCCACTGTAGTTTATTTCTTTCATTCACACTTGATGTACACTTCATTTACTCTCAAACTTACAACCTTATTATTACAGACGGGTGTGAGTGTGAGATCTGGATTATGCAATCTAGTTAAATCAAAATATTCCATATGTCATATTTCACAAGCTAATTTTCTATAGTAGTTTTAGTGGGACCTTTGGCCAATGTCAGTTTACTTACATAGAATTTTAATATGTGCAGATCACATATCCATGACAGTGACTGCCCATCAAAGCTGTCATATGTCACATGTCACCTTAGCATTTCCGTTAAACACCATTCTCTCTGATTCTCTCTTCTGTTACCACCAAAGAATGTAGCGTAGAACTTTTTTATTAAATTTAAACTGTTTGTCCTTGTTCGAGTGTAGTGTTTATACAATTTTATGTTACCATCTATGTTTATTACATTTCTACGCTTGCTAGATAGCCCATATTTGATGAAGTAAGTCTAAAACGTTAATCACAAAAAACTTTTATCATCCATTAACTTCGAGTTTTTATCGAAGTTAATTGATTTCCTTCATCTAAAAAACGTTTTTTTTTTTTGGCTTATTCCAGATGCCCCTGAATATGCTATATTAAGCGAAAGTACTTGGGCAAGATTTGATTAAACTTGTGCTCGATATAATTGCCTTAATTTTCCAAGTTTAAGTATACATTACACAAGAAATATGTAAATTGCAAGTTTGAAGACAATCAAATTCTTTAAACGAAGGTGAAGAAAAAATTTATTTTTGTTGTTTAATAAACGACATGCGCGCCCAAACGTCACTTGGAGTTATACCGTTTTTCCACTCAACATTAAAAATGCGTTGAAATATTTACGTTATTAATAAAATAAAACAACAAATTTGAATACACGTGTAATATTTGTAAGATACTTGGCCATATACCTAAGTTTTTAGAACGTAAAAGCATTATCATTTTGAAAGTACCTAAAAGAAATGGTACTTATTGGTCTTCCTGGGTCGCCTCAGCGTCAACATTGGTGCTTTCCCATGACGTAATGTGATAATAAAATTCAAAAACTTCTCCTGTCATGTATCGCATTACATTTTTAAGATTATCAATTTTTTTATATTGATTGGTAATTTTTTAGTGTATGCAGGATTGGTAGGTAAAATTTGGGTTGTTTTAGGTTTGACGAACTTGAAACTGCTTGTGATAAATCCGCCAACATAATTGCTAGTTGTGACGTACTCTGGTTTAGAACTATCATAAGTAAACTGCCTGTAATTTGATATTGTAAATTTATCTTTTGTTCCATCGGAAGACTGGGTGAGTTTTCACCAATTTTTGTAGTCAATTATGTCTTTACGACATATTGTTGAAATCGTAAACGGCTTTAATTTGCGACAAGACAGCATCATCTTTTCGTAATCTTCTGGAAGATATATTCTATCGTATTTTCTTACCACTCTCTTCAAAGTTCCAAAGTCCCTGTCACACGGCAAAAAGAGTGACCACGCAATGGGAAGTAGTGAAAATTTTACGAAACCGCTTTGAAGCTGCAAGAGCTGTTGTTCTGGTTTAGGCCCGGACAACTATCAGAAAATATGTGGAGCTCTTGAATCTCTGCTGGCATTTTCTATACATAATCATTAACAAACGTACATTCCTCATTGGAGCCTTTCGCTGCTTGTCCTTCATGGTATAAAAATGTCCAGTACCGTTTTTTAAATCGTGTATTTCGAACGCATATAACCACAACTGTCTGTAATAAAACATTTCTTGAACAAGTATAATAGGCAAGGGCATATTTTGAATATAGTCAAAAACTATTCCGGTAACATCTTCTCTTTCATGGCAGAAGGTAGAGATTTCCTTAAGTTTTGAGTAAAATGTGTTAGCTCTTCATTTATGGACTACTAATTCGGCAGCGGCAACTTTGCGATTTCGTTTAAATTTACGTCTTTAAGTTTTCTGTCCCACTCTTCGCATTGTCCGCAAACATCAATTTGAGGCCGCCCAAATTTCAATACATTTTGTTCAAAAAATTTATATTTTACTGTTCTTGCTAAGTCTGGGTGTAGTTTTATAAACAAATTAGGTATACATAATCTTAACGTTTAAGGTAGAATCAAGATAGGTGATGACTTTTGAATTGTAGTGAGATGTTTTTTGAGGAAACGGTTCAATATGTTGATGAATTTTTGCAAGATCCTCAGTCCGTAAAGTATGTGGTCGATTATTATGTTTACCACGTAGATCTCTAGGAGAACTTTGAGTAACAAACAATCTATTTAGCCGTTGTAGTCTAGAGTTCGAGATCGAATGCAGATTAAGAAAAGCTGTTTTACATACGTGTTGCCTTTCCAAAGTATTTCGTATGTAATATGAAAACGTGACTTCTCGGATTTTTCCCCAGCTTCTCTCTTTGGTCGCTTCCTAGTTACACGCCTACATTCCATTAATCCTTGCAAATAGACATCTTGTTCGCCTTTTAAACCTTTCTCATATAAAGTCTTTAAAACAGCACCTTTTTCATCCATAGTAAGCTTTGACATGCATTTATTTTTACATCTGAAAAAAAAAGTTGAGGTATAGTAAACTCACTTTAAATAATTGGGGTTCAATTAAATACATGCTGGCATATCTAGAAGTTTTTGTATTATATTGGTACAACTTTTGGATGTGTTTATAAAACCAGACCTTCTACCCGATAATAAGAATAAACATAAGCTTAGAAATATTTACATTTTCTATCGAATGTCAAAAGTATCCGAATTTAAAGTGTTTTTTCTTGGAAACCATTATTATTAAAAAATATTATTATATTTACGTGCAGTCTGTTTTGACGGCAATTTCGTTAACTACTTTTCCAGTTGGAGTTTTGTATTGAAGTCCAAGAAGACGAGCATTATTTCTGTAATTTTTCTTCCAAGTTTCTGGACACTTTCTTTTCCTCTTATTTTGTAGTCCCCTCCGTAAAAGAATTTTCAGTTTCGTTAGACATTTTAAATTTCTCAAATACTGATAATACCTTAAATCATGACAAGCTGCTTACACTGCAAAGATCAAGCCTAAATACTGAATAATAATAATAATCAGGTGACTGCTGTCGATGATGCGCGATACGCAATATTGAGTGGAAGAACGATAGGAGTTGTATCGTTATTCCACTCAATGCCAAATTGTACCTCGCCTTTAAAGCGTATGCTCTACGGATATTGTTAAAAAGCAATTTGGCTATCTTCGCTTGAAATGTCAATTTTTGGAGTTATATCGTTTTTCCACTTACCGATTCAATTAATCTATAGGATAAATTAACCATAATTGTAAAAATATCAGTTAAAATCTGTAACATCTTTAAAACAATCCATAATTTTTCTACCAGCAAATAAGTGCATAGTTATTATAATATAAAAAACTCAATATTGGGCAAAATTTAGGACCTAATTATCAATAGACCTGTATGTGGTACAGTACTCCAGACTTGCGCGAAGCTTCATACTATGTTTTCTGTACCTATAACGGACTCCCTCGATGAGTAAATGAACTCTTCCAACCATTTCGTGTCGCTAATTTCGTGACGATCGACTACGATATTTACTATAGAGAAAAAATAATACAACGCCAGTATATAAGTTTCTCTTCAAAATATTAGATCACCATAAGAAATTACTGATACCTGATTATCAAGCCATGCAATTTTTATGGGTTTGGTTAAAATACAAATAAAATACTTCACCTGATTTTAGTAAAAATAAAGATATTTCCGTTTAGTTAAATAAGAAAATTTTTATTACGTACTATAAAAACATTCACAACAAAACTAAGACATTATTTGTAAAATACTCAAAATTATCTAAAACAAATCTATCTTATTCCTAATAATTTTTGTAAGTTTTGATAATATGACGCAAAACTAGTTTTATGACTTATTTTTAGTTAGATAACGATATTGATAAACAAAATTTTGGTCCAAACAGCTAAACGGTAAGATATTGGAAAAATCAATTTTTATTTTGGAAATTTAATGGGCTGTAAATTCTTGGGTGTAATTTTTTTAATAAGATAGTCGAGGTATTATTTGCTACACACTATCTCTCTTATTAATAAACACGGACTAACCTTGGACTAACATTAGTCCATAGATTAGAGGAGGGATAGATAACCTACTCCTGTACAAAAAAATGTTGTGATCATCAGCGCCACGTTGGAGTGTTCTGGTACTAATCAATATTTTTATCATGTTGGAGAGCTTGCTAATTGACAAACGCCTTGTGTAGTTGGTCATATTGTAAACGCGCAAAAATTGAATTTCTATAAAGCGCGGGAAATTTTGAATTTTGTCCTAATGTTCATTTCATATATAGGGTATTCAACCAACTTACGCCTCTAAAGGATTATTCATAGTATACCTAATTTATTGTCCTTATATTTACTAATTCTTTAGATGCGTAAGTTGGTGAATAGCCTATACTCGCGATTTGAGGAAAGCAAATAATGCTCAAGACTAGATCAACAGAAAGAACTCTAATCCTGTTTATATATTCGAATAAATGTGACAAATTAGTTCTGAAAGTTTTCAGAGACATTAGATTAGACCAATAATTTTCATTTAATCAAACTTAAAACATGTAGTAATTAATACATAATATTAAATTATTATGCTATGAGAGTAGGAATCATAGAAGCCTGTAATAACTTCTAACTTAACTTAAAAAAAAACAAATACCCTTATAACACGCCTTAACTAAACAATTAATATTCTAATCCTAAATACCTAATTCCTTGATCTAACAGCACTTTTAACTAAAACACAAAAAAACAAATATTGAATTAATACTTAATCATCAACATCAATATTCGACATTCGAGAATTATGACAATAACATTCGACAGACGCCAGTTATGAAGACATCGCTATTTTAGCACAAAACATTAATAAAGTTTTGTGATCTACAGAATCTACCGATAATAGCGCTTGGTGGTGTGTTCTGTAACTAATTCAATGATTACATTTTACGGATTGAAGTTAAACCCCCCTGCATTAGTCCCAGGACTACACCAATAACATTCATTTTTTGTATTAATAAACAGCGACTAAGGACAGACTAAGCTAAACCTTAGTTAGTCTCGGACTAACATTTAATCCGAGGTAGTGGCAGGTTTAGAGAGTGACTAACTTGACAATTTGACATTGAGTGGAGTTTTGTTTTGGTATTCATAACCTGAAATGTTTTTGATTATTCATACATTATTTAATAATGGAAGATTATTTTATCAACGACTTAAGATTAATAGAACAACTTAATGACCATAGAAATCAGTGAAATAATATTCATCTAAGACATATTAAAATATATAAAATTGATTTAATAAAATATTTTACAATTCATTATGTTTATTAGTATTTTTTATATTTTCCCTTTGTAATAAAATATTTTTTAAAGTTTCCTCCTGAACTTTTATGAAGTTTAAACTTTTCAGATAAAAAAAATACTATAAAATATAAACAAACTTTCTCAGACAGTCCAACTAAAATTAACTCTAAGTGCCCCAACTTGCTAACTGTCAAATTCTCAAATATTTTTTTTCTTTTTCACAAAATTCTCTCCATTTTTCTTCTTTTTCGCAATGGTTGCCAACATAAACTTGTTGTACCTAGGAGTAAGGAAGGTTTAGTTAGTGTGAGCTTAGTCCAAGTTTATTAATAACATTCTGAAAATGAAGTTAGTGTACTCGCTTAATCTGGGACTAACTAGTCCGAGACTAACTTCGGACTAAGCAATTTTTATTAATAAGACTGTTAGTGGTTTAATTTATAATCGTTAATGTACCTTTTTAGTCTACCCTGTATATTAATTACAGAAGCATAAGTAGGAATAAATTAAATGTTCTTTGTATATATAATTACGTTTTCTTTATATTTTGTTTTTCTATAAAGGAAGCCTTTGGTTCTTTAGTAATAGGTAACTTTCTTCCAAGTTTAGCAAGATGATCCGCTTTATCATTCTCCACAATGCCAATGTGACTTGACATCAATGCAAAATTAATTTCTCTATGTTGTTTATAAAGTTACATAATTACGTTACTGTCTACATAAATAAAACTGCCAACCAGTTTCTTTTTAGTAATGCTCTGAATTTCCATTCTGTTGTTGATCATTCTAACGATAATCATTACTTTTTTCTTATGTTTATTAATTCATAATGCATGTTTTTTGGTAACTCATTTTAGTTTGTCGAGTATAATCGCGTAGTTTTCCTCATTTTGGGCTATACACAATGTGTTATCGGCAAAGCGAAGATTGTATACCTTGATTCCACCTACTGCCTTTCCACGCATCTAGAACAAGTCTCAATATGTCTTCACTCTATAGGTTAAAGAATATTTTGTATTTCTTGATATTGTAGCATTTTCAATTTCATTGATTCTTTTGAGTATATTGAAACCTCCTCGTATAAAAAAATATATTAAAAACTCCTTATATATTTTTAAAAAATGAAACGAAGAATTTTTCCATGTTGTTAGTTCGTATCTTTCAAAATACCCAAAAGTGTTTCGTCGCCGAGTAATAAAACCATTTGAGAGTTGTTTATTTTACTTCGGCAATTTCTTTTCAAGTTTATGCGTCGCAAAAGGATATCTACGTTTTTATTTCCGTTGTTTGTTTATTTTCAAGTTAAGCAAAACAATTTTTAATTTCGTCACTATCGTTGGAGCCGCGGTGAAAAGCGGTCAACGTTATATCCGAATTTGACTTCAAATTCGAAATGTTCCTCGTTTTTTGTGTTTTTTTTATGAAGACGTTTGTTCGTCTTTTTCTATGAAGAAAATGTGTAGCAGTGTGAAGTTAATGGTTCAGTAAATGTTTGAGTGAGGAATGGAAGAATCGTCGATTCCATCCTCGTTTTGTTTCTCCCTGGTTATCATCCAAGGCTTTTGGCAGTATGGAGATAGATTTGTTCGAGATATGGAGATAGATAGTTGTGTTCATTGCACAGAGAGTAAAGCCCTCAGTTCCAGTTATGGTTTCGGATATTCCAGTGGCGTCTGGTTCCACAAATTCTAGTGCATTTTGTTAGTGAAAATCCAGGTAACTTTTTGATCAAATTTTAAAGTAAAGACAGACAATTTGTTTTGAATTAAATAATTGCTTTCGTTGACATTTAAAATTGTAAATTTTAGGTTTCGAGTTGAACTGTCAATTTGTGTGTTTAGTTTTTTTTTTTAATTTAATGTTAACTTGTGACAGCTCGTTTTTTATTATTATTTTTTTGACTATTAGTTTGTTTTATTTTTAAACAAGGTTAACCTCCATATAAATTTTTTAAGATTATGTAGTATCTCCAACTGCTGGAGTTTGTTAATGGATGACACATGTAAGTTTTTGAATTTTGTATTTCTCCATGTAATTGTTTGTGGTGACACATAAATAAAGGTTAAATTTTGTTGTCTAAACTTTTTATTTATTTTTTTTTAGCCAAACCTTTTTGAGTTACAATATAAAAAGCACCTATTGGCCGAGCAAGTTCTGCGGTAGTATTATTCTCATTGTTCATGAGCACTTCCAGGTATACACATGCGTTAACTGATTCGATGACGTCGTTTTCTATAACTAGTGGCCGTAGGATTTGTGGTTGCGCGCTTTTTCATATACTTTTGTTTTGTTGGATCTGCACTAATTTGTTATACTGGTATATTTCCAGAGTCAGTTTAACGTTATCTGTCTGACTTACTAAGTAAATATTGCCGAGCCCAACTGTAGTAACATGCGTAACGTCATCAACGGGTCAACTTTCTTTCTGGTACAATCATTGGAACTCTCGAGAACAACATGGAATTGCCCCTAAATGTTATAAATACAGAAAGAATTTACATTTGGTTGCAGTTTGCAGAATATTATGGAGAAAAAATACAATATTTTGACTGTAAATACATTAGCGAAAAATAGCAGCTATAAATTGTGAATAAATTACGAGAATTAACTAGGTTTACTAATTACTGTTGTCTGTACAAAGAATCGACTAGAGTCGACGAGAATATTTTAGTAATAAGTGTAAGACTGTATTAAATAAATAAAGACTAAATAAATTAAGTGTTAGAACATTTGAATAATAAATTAAAAGACTAAATTAAGACAGTTAAATCGTTACAGCAGATTTAAAACTATATGTAAAGGAGAGAGGGTCTCCATAGCGCAGCCCGTTATTTATTTTAAAGGTTCAAACAGTTTCCCTGGATTGGTACTCTACATTGCTTCATTTTTTCATACAAATTTTGCAGTAGTTTAACCAGGTGATTCTGGATATTCATATAGATAAGGATCAGGTATTGGCCAAAGTACATGCCATTGTACGTAATCGAATCTCTCTCATAGTCTGACAGAGATACATCGGCGTATTATACATACGGCGATACATACGTTGTATTCTCTTGATTTTTCGATAAGTATATTCAAAAATTTATTTTGAATGCGGAATTTGTATTTTGCAAGCGGTAAATTGATCTAATATATTATGCATTATTATCTGTGGAGTCTATAATAGTCAATTGAAACTACTATAGACTAAGAATAATTATACTTTAGTGGTTGTGTAGAACTAACTTATATAATTTTATGTAACAAAGAAATTACAATATCTTAGGGTAGGTAAGAAGTCCAGCCTTTTGTGATCTAAACTGTATTAAGCGTTGTAAAAAAATATCAAAAAACAGATTTTACCTTAAATATCAGTACAAGAAGGTCTTGTGTAATAGGAAGAATCATACGTTACGTTTCATAATAACACCAACATTTTCATTTATTAAATTTTTTACCGTCTATTTTTTGGTTTTAAATAACTTGTGATAATCAAAATTTTTTAAACAGCTTTCTTGTTTGTTATCAGTTGGTATATATATAGTCCCAAGATTCCTAAGAGGAACATAGGGCTTCCACAAAGTGTCTCCAGCGAACTCTATTTCTGGCTAGTGCTTTGATTTCAAGCCAGGATTTTCCCATTTTTCTCCCTTCGTCCAGTACTGTCCTTCTCCAAGTTCCCTTAGGTCTGCCTACTTTCCGTCGGCCTTGGGGATTCCAATTCAGCGCTGTCCTGGCAATGTCATTTGGCGGTCTACGTAGTGTGTGGCCCAGCCATCTCCATTTTCTTCGCCTTATTTGCTTTATGACATTTTCTTGGTTGCTTTGGTTCCATAAATTTTCATTGGAGATTCGGTTAGGCCAAAATATACGAAGGATTTTTCGTAACGCTCTATTGATGAAAACTTGTAATTGGTGTACTATGGGTGCTGATATCTTCCATGTTTTGCAGCCATACAGTAATACAGCTTTTACATTTGTGTTGAAGATTTTTAATTTCGTTTTAGTTGGGTAAATCCTGGATTTCCATATGTTGTTAAGCATGTTGTAGGCGTTGCGAGCCTTATTTATTCTTTCATGTACATCACGCTCTGTACCTCATTACAGTCAATTATGCTGCCCAGATATACAAATTCCGCTATTCTCTCAATTTTCTGGTCGTTGATCATAATAGGTTGGTTGTTTCTGGTACCAAATCGCATTTCTTTGGTTTTGTTGATCAGTTGGTATGCTGCTCTATATCTGCGCTCTTATCTACAATCTCTTTGAATATGGGATGAGAGTTGTCTTCCTCTTTTTTGAGACCTCTACTAATTCTAACGTTTCATCCGATATCCAGAGAGGTTTGTTTGTTGTTTGTTTCTTCTGCGTTGTGTTCATTGCCTGGTTAACACCATATTTTATTTGTGGCCTCAAATTTTGACGTGCATATTTAGAATATATTTTTAGTATACAACGATTAATGAATGATCAGAATTAACATAACGAAGGTGACATTAGGGAACCTTTTTGCCACAGACATGGGAAGTTAGTTGAAATAAATATTTTAAAATATTTTCATCATTCTATGTTTTTCTCTTAAAATCATAAGCATCTTACTGGTGTACTTTCAAATTGATATTTTTTAGAAATAAAAATTTAATTAAAAATCCTTTGTAAAAGGTATATTTTAGGCCCAAACGGGCTAAGTTAAATAGACAAAACGTTTTCGGAAACCATGTTCCATCATCAGTGTCTAGGAGTACATGAATGAAGCCACCAAGATTAAATATGTGGGTAAAAACCCGATTACATATGTTTAATTACATTTAGTTTTAAATTAATGTTGAAATGATATAAGATTACAGAGTTACCGATGGATTTGGTAACATGGCGACATATGACTCCACGTTGAAGTTGCTAGTCCTGAGACGGTATGTCTTCGAGGACTATATGAGTGCAACTCATATAGTCCTCGAAGACATACCGTCTCAGGACTAGCAACTTCAACGTGGAGTCATATGTCGCCATGTTACCAAATCCATCGGTAACTCTGTAATCTTATATCATTTCAACATTAATTTAAAACTAAATGTAATTAAACATATGTAATCGGGTTTTTACCCACATATTTAATCTTGGTGGCTTCATTCATGTACTCCTAGACACTGATGATGGAACATGGTTTCCGAAAACGTTTTGTCTATTTAACTTAGCCCGTTTGGGCCTAAAATATACCTTTTACAAAGGATTTTTAATTAAATTTTTAATACATGGTATACAGCCAACTACAGGAACGTAGATTCCTTGTGGATTTTAGAAATAACCTTGGAGGTAATCTGTTAGTCCAAAAACAAATAATGTCTTGATTTTCAAAGTCTACAAGAACGAATGGGGCAGATTTGTTTCTAGCATTGAAAATCTATTCATTCCAATCCGAAGGAAGTTCTACAGTGGCCTTTTGATTATGAAACTCGTCGTTGATTATTAAAATTAGTCGTCATCTTGTGAATTGTAAAATATGATAGCACAAATGAGGTCACTATATGCAAAACTCTGTATTTGCAAAAATTGTAAAAATTGAGTTTCAGCTGACAGTTATTTGTCACATGTTATAGCTATCTGTTGATGTAGAAATTTAGCTGCAAAATCAGCCATTTGCTAAGAAACAGGCATTAGAAATCTTGAGTTAGATTCAAAAATCTGTATTTGTGGGCCTATGCTAGTTGCATAACTGTGTAATTGCAATTAGCCAATGGCTTACATTGTTTCAGTCACATGACACGTCACATGTGCACATGTCAATTACGCCGTTATACGTCATTATGAAGGCTCACATGCGACCGGGTTCACTGTTTGTTGTTTGAGTGCTAAAAACACCAAGTTTATTGTAAATAATTGTCTTTATGGATCTTCATGTTCATATTACAGCTTGTGAAAAAGGAAAAGGGAGAAAACGAGTAGTGCAATTAGAAAATAGAAACGAAATATAGTGAAACTTAAGAGATAAGAGGTGTCTACAATTAACTAGATAGGTTCGGTTTGTCAATATTTTTAGGCATGAACCTAAGGATTTACCTGGGTTTCCCACCTGTAATCGTACAAAGAAGGTGTATTGTTGTATAAATTTAAAGATGCAAGACATTTAGCAGTTCCATAATAATATGTATTCAACCACTGACAAAATGAAACAAGATATTTTTTACTGAAATTTTGTGAAGGTCAAAAGCCCAAGAGAACAAGTATTTAATTTTTTATTAAATATTTTTTAATTAAATATTTTGTTCCTATAGTAGAGGGTGGACTTTTAAGAGTATGAAAGAGAGCATTTATTTCAACAACTCAGTTAAGTTTTGAAAGAATAGAGCGTGTTGTAAGAAGGTTTGTTATCCGGAGTGAAATACCAAATGAGAGAAGAGGAGGAGCTACAACAAAAGGTAAAATCGATCTAATACAATTATCTATTATGTTTTTATTAGTTCTAATTTATTGTCTTTGTTCTAATTTATTGTCCTTATTCTAATTTATTAAAACTCACGATAATTTATTATGAATTTATTAATTTACTTTACAATCATTTATCACGTTTGTACATTTTAAACCACGTTCCGCGAGTTTCTTTTCTTCACTAACTCCTTCAATAAAATTCATTGTATTTATATCTATATATTATATAAAATGCGCTATCTCGAAAATTTTGGGATGCACCGATGACTTTACATCAGTAGGTGACTCATCCAGCAGATCTCGAAAAGTCAATCGCATTCCGGTAAATTCAGAGAATCGTCGCCGATGGCTAAACTGGTTATCCGACCCTTTTGTAGAATTCGGTAGTATCTGACCTAGAACATTCGTGAATGAGTAAATATATTTACAGTTTTTATACGTCATAATATATTCATTGTAACACTATCCAAACATTTATGGGGCATTTGAACGGCGCATAATAGAGGACGATCAACTAGATTGTATTTACCATATCATCTCAATTTTACAAAGCCTTACAGAATGTATTGTCAAAGTTATCTAGTCATTCCGTAAAGTTATCTTATTTCCGAACATACGTTAATGAACACTACAACATATCATTCGGCACTCACTTAATAGATGCTTGTTCTGTGTGATTCAGAACCAAGGAAATTTTGAGAAAAAAAAACTCAGAAGAAGAAAAGGTAAAGGTTATAACAGAGCAGAGAGTTCATACGTTAAGAGCTGAAGTCTTTTATCATTTGTTTAAACGAATCAAATCATAATATACAAATATTTTCTTTTTTCAAAAAAATCTTTTTTTATCAAAGCTTCCCAACCAGGTGGCCTTTTTCTCGCAGCAAATAATCGAATTTCGAGTATTTTTCGAAAATATTTTCGAATTTCCAACTATCTTGGTTGGAAATTCGAAATCCCATCTTTCTTCTGCAAATATGACGACATATGTGTGACTGAAGTCAAAAGATTCAAATGTTGTTGCCTCTGCTGTATATGATTCTCTCATAAAATTCAAATTTAAAAGTCAAATCGCAAAAGTTCACTTATTTGCAGATGATGTGGTGGACAGAACAAAAATACCACGATGATGTCTATGATAATAATACGTAATAAACCTTATTAAAGTTTACGTTTACTGTTGTTGGTCATTCCTTTTTGCCGGATAAGGTTTTCGCTATGATAGAAAGGGAGATAAAACAGAGAAGAATATGAAGACATAATTGGAAACCACCCAAAAATGTTGATTAAAAATGTTGATATAGTAAAGACTGGCAGATATCAGACTGGAGAAAGACAAGTGACGTTATTGTTAAAAAACATTCCTATACTTCCCAGTGGTATTTTAAATGTAATGCATCGAAAAGATTTACATTTTCTAAGGGCAAAGATCATATGGCCACGGTAATGGTGGAAATATTTTATCGTTCTGACATAGAGTTCAGCAAGTCTATAATACGAAAAGGGAAAAAGATTTCTTTATTGAAACCTAAGTTGCAACAGATTGGATGTTCATTGAAAGGAGATACATTCCCCATAGACACTCTCCTTAGAAAACATTTTGGTGAAAATTGGATAGACCAGTCGGATCACAGATTTTATAAAATAATAGATATTCTAATACGATAAGTTTTGTATGAAATTTTGTGATTTTTATACCGCTCTAAATTTATTACGTGTATCTTTCTCTTTCAACGCTTAAGTCCTCCGACGAATAAATTCGAATCGGTAATAATGGCTAAGACTATGAAACACTTTGGAATGATTTAATATGTTCAAAAACAGCAGGTGACTCGTGAGTTTGTATATCCGATTTAAATGTTTTTCATTTTTGCTATCTGGCTTGACATGACCATCTACATATAATTTTTCTTGGATTTGTTACAGTAGTTTTACACTTATTCCATGAAGAGAAAGATGGCTTCATAATATTTTGGAATTCCAAATGAACTTTCATCTCGTTGAATTCGTGCCTTGTATGTGTATAAAGCTAAATGCTAATTAACATGATAAATTTTCCTACTTCTATGGCCCTTCACAGTACTATGAAAAATTAATCCCCATAAAACAGGTTTCACTCATCATGTGCTTTGAGTCCGTTGAAGTGTCTTATGAACTTAATAGTTTAATAATAAGATCACCTTTTTTAGAACTTAATGGGACCTTTTCGCATTCCTGGTTACTCATACTAGTACACTACTATACTGCTTGTCCGTACTTTCGCGAAAACACCAGTGAAAAGATAATAACATATCGCAACAACTTAGTGCGTATGCCGATGTATTATGACATAAGTAACACCCACGAACAACGGAGCAGAAAAACAAAAGATATAAGTTTATTACCTCACTCAGCCACTTTCTTTATTTTTAATATAAAAACTATAAAACAGGTTTCACTCATCATGTGCTTTGAGTCCGTTGAAGTGTCTTATGAACTTAATAGTTTAATAATAAGATCACCTTTTTTAGAACTTAATGGGACCTTTTCGCATTCCTGGTTACTCATACTAGTACACTACTATACTGCTTGTCCGTACTTTCGCGAAAACACCAGTGAAAAGATAATAACATATCGCAACAACTTAGTGCGTATGCCGATGTATTATGACATAAGTAACACCCACGAACAACGGAGCAGAAAAACAAAAGATATAAGTTTATTACCTCACTCAGACACTTTCTTTATTTTTTATTTAAAAAGTACTTTGTAGAAAACGTATAGTAACCAATATTAAAATTACAGTTTAATATTGATTTATTACATAGTTCACTAATGTATTATTTGTATAGGTATATCATATATTTATCAGTTCTTTTATTTCATGGGCAAGTTTGTTTTGTGCAAGTGCAAAACTCTCAATTGGAGATCTGATTCAAGATGCGTAACCGGGGGGGTGGGGGTTACCCAGAAACTCTGCAGTAGTTCTAACCCCTCCTCAGGAAATGATCCTGGATACGTAGTTGAAACCAGGCAACAAGGCCACCTCGTTTAGAGAGACGTATGAAATAAAGTCAAGGAAAAAGATGATTATAAAGCTATTATATTGTTTTTTCTCCAATCTTTGTTTATCAAATTTTTACAGCCTAATTTGAAATATTTGTTTCTTAGAACTGTTTCAGGTTGTTTTCTTTCTGCAACTATAGTGTTCAACAATTTTATGGAACATATCTAAATATATTTAAACATTTAAATGTTAGTAACAGCTTACCTTAGCTAACGGAATATTCCTGATACTCGATCATTTCCATCTGAAGGCCAACTTTGTTACTTTTAAAAACGTTTGCTGCTTCGCTGGCC
This sequence comes from Diabrotica balteata, assembly GCA_918026665.1. Lineage (NCBI taxonomy): Eukaryota > Metazoa > Arthropoda > Insecta > Coleoptera > Chrysomelidae > Diabrotica > Diabrotica balteata. The sequence goes on from OU898278.1 coordinate 101,105,220, forward strand.
CATACACTGAGTGGAAAACTGTTGCTTAACAGTAGCACAACATTTTTTATTTTGTGGAAATCAGCAAATCGTTTAATTTCCAAATCAAGTTCATTAATAAAACGTGAGAACTGAGTAAGATCAATATCTTTATTACTATCACAAACGAATTTAAGGAGAGGAAAATGCAAAAATTGTGCCTTAATATTTTAAACATTAAAAAAAATTAATTATTAGATACAAACAAGATTTCCCCCTGCATTGTAGTTTTAAATTCAAGAAATTCAGGTGTGTGAAGATATACGCCAAAGATGCGATATTTGCAACGTTTTCTGTCTCCAAGAGGAAGCCTAAATGGTCATTTGCAGCTTCATTATCAATAGTGGACAGAAATTCTTTCTAGATGATGTCAAGTACAGTGGAACCTCGATTATCCGTCAGGACACCGGACCAAAGGTATGACGGATAATCGAAAAGACAGTTAACAGAACATTAAACACAAGTCATAGTATATCTAACTCTTAAATTTTATTTGTATGTTTTATTTGACAATATAAGAAATATTTGTTTGTTTTACTTTACATTTACATTTACGTTACTTTACATTTTGCAAAGGCTGAATTTATTATTCGACGTAAAATCATCAAATCTTCCTTGTTTGCTTCTTCTTGCCGAGAATACCAATTGATGAATTGTTGTATGTGCGATGCAGCTCCTCCAGCTTCTTTATGCAAATCTATGTTGGTTGTAATAGCATTATCAACATCGCCACCATCAAAGTATCTGTCAGCTTCAGAATCAGTTTTGTCCGCCTCTATCGCCATTTCAACAATTTCATCATCTTTCAGCAATCGATAGCCGTTTGCGTCCTCGTCACAAATTAACCATTCGTTTATGTCAACTTTAGGTAACGAAAACAAAACAGTTGATTCATCCATAACTTCATTTAAGGGGATCATTTTTATCTTGAGTTGATTCAGGCCATAATTTATTCCACGCTCTTTTCAGCGTTACTTCCGAAATATCAGCCCAAGCATCCACAGCATTGTCGACTGCGTGTTTTAAATTGTATGCTTTCTAGTATTCTGGCAAAGAATATTACTCTTCCATAACTAGGCTTTGAATAATTTTTTTTCTGTATCTTCTTCTGAATATTTTAATGACCGAATGATCCATTGGCTGTATCAATGATGTTGTACTCGCAGGAAAAGAGTACGTGATATTTTTATCGTGACTTCGCAGCGTACCGGCTTTAAGATGGTCAGGTGCATTGTCCAAAATGAGAATCGTCTTTGGTGTAAAATTTTATGCAAACAAAATGAATTGATGACTAAATTTTTACTTATGTTGTCAATATAACTTATGTATGGACCCTGACGGTTAACAGAGGTGACGGTTAATAGAGAGACGGATAATCGAGGTTCCACTGTATTGCAAAGAATCGAATGAAATCGTAGGCTTTCACGGCCAGAGTCAAATTTATAGTTTATTCGTCTTCCGGGTTTGGACCGTGTCATTTGTGAGTGACCCAAAAGTGGGTTCATCTCGACGTTTCGCTACAATTGTATGTAGCTTCTTCAGGAGAACAAAGAAAAAGAAATCAAAAGACAGAAAGATGGGTAGTTAGCAACGGTAACTCAGTTACTCAACGCAACCAGAGGCGAATACTAACTACCAAGATGGGCATTTGGTCACAGTAACTCAACTACTTAACGCAGCCAGAGGTGAAAACCAAATGCCAGGACAGGGATTCACGTCCAACAGCTCAGAACACTAACGCGTCGAGAGGCGGGGAGTGAATCCGACGATTACTCAAGAACTCCGAACGTCAAGAAGCGCGCGCTGGCCAATCATGTGGCTGCATCGTGGTAGCGGGACCGGACGGTGGCTCTAGACTGAGATTCCAGATAGGAGACAAGTAGTATCCTTCCTCTCGATTGATATTATGTGGATTTTTTCGGATCTCTAGAGATTCGCGGATTTTCCTGGAATAAAAGAAGGGGCTCTTAGAAATAATATGGGTTTTTTCGAACAATATGGAATGACCGGTTTCTTGGCAGTGTTATGCAACTGCAGAATGGGAGAAAAGACCTGATCGAATGCATCTTTGATGCTCTTGAATCCGAGTTTTGACGGAACGACCAGTTTCGCCAATATTACACATGTCCACATGAACAAGGAATAGAATAGACACCATAGGAAGATAGGGGCGGTAATGGGTCCTTAGGAGAGGGTAGATATTGTGAGATTTTCTTGGGTGGTCGAAAAGTAGTCCTGATACCTTCTTTGCGAAGAATTTTGCCAATCCTATCAGTGACACTTCGAATATACGGAAGAAAAGCCACAGGAGTATTACCCGAAGATTCTGAATTTGTCGTCCTAGGGTGTAAAGGGGGATGTAGATGTCGGTGTGTAATATTTTGAATTGTGGACTTGGAGTAACCGTTGGCGACAAGGGTTTTTTGCAGATGGCCAAGTTCTTCTCTAAGGTTGTCAGGTTCAGAAATCGAAATGGCCCGATGGATGAGAGAGTTGATCACAGAATTCTTTTGGGCAGGATGGTGGTGTGATGAAGCATGTAGGTAACGATTCGTGTGAGTCTTTTTTCTATAAACAGAGTGACTCAATCGGCCATTGGGCTTGGAGGTGACTAACACATCGAGAAAGGGAAGGGACCGATTATTTTCTACTTCCATTGTGAATTTTATACTCGGATGTTGTGAGTTAAGATGAATCTAGGAAGGGAGAAAGGGTATGTTGACCATGGGGCCAGATGATAAATGTATCATCAACGTAGCGGAACCAGACTTTTGGTTTTAAGGGGTAAGATTCTAGGGCTAAAGACTCAAAGGCTTCCATAAAAATGTCAGCAATGACAGGGGAAAGGGGAGAACCCATTGGTGTTCCAGATATTTGTTTGTAGAAATTGCCTCTAAAAGAAAAATATGTTGAAAGGATGCATTTTTCCGCAAGATCTGCCAAAACCAGAGACTTGTTATCATTGGTCAAGTGATCTCGCAGAACAACTAGAGAGTCATGTATGGGGATATTGGTAAATAGGGATGATACATCGAAACTGACGAGAATGTCTTGGGGATCGACCGTGAGGGAGGAGATTAAGGTGATGAAATGTGTGGAATTTCGGACATAAGAAGAGGTACGACCAGTATAGGTCTTAAACTGATTCGACAAGTATTTTGCGAGTTTGTAGGTAGGAGAGTTAATCGTGCTCACAATGGGACGAAGAGGTACGTTGTTTTTGTGGATTTTGGGAAGACTGTAAATTCTGGGGCAGATGGAGTTTTTCGGAACTATGGACTTCTTAACATCATCGGAAAGATCGGATTGTTTGATGGCATAGGAAATTTCGCGTTCGACTCTAGGAGTGGGGTCTCGAGAAATTGTATTATAACAGGATGTATCCCTAAGTAAGTCGTTTACTTTCTCTATGTAGGAAGGAGTATCCAGGATGACTGTGGCATTACCTTTGTCTGCAGGAAGGATTATTATCTCAGAAAGAGAACGGAGATTTTTGAGAGGTATGAATTTCTCACGAGATATATTGGAAGTAGGGATTTGGCTGTATCAAGACATTTAGCGACGTCAAAGCGGATACGGTCGGCTGGAATTTTGGGAATTGTGCGGAGTGCCGCTTCCACATTTGAAACTATTTCTTTGGTAGGAGTTCTGGAAGTTTCATTGCTTAGAAGAAGGATTTTATCGGCTTGATGATAGGAAATGCGGTCTAAAAGTGACCAATCATCGACACTAAGAATACTGGAGAGTTCAAGATGCAGCTTAAAAAGTTTTTGCGATTGAAAATTAAGGGTTTTTTCGAATATGTTGAATCCGTTCACGAAGTAGAGATAGGCTGGCTCGATGTAGAATTCGGGAGGAAGATGAAGAGGAAATGTGATGTTTTAGAACAAGAAAATTGGGAACCAAGTTATTATCACGACATCTAGAGAGGAAGGTGAGCGAAGTAAGTAGAGATGAAACTTTAGAGCGAAGATTGGAGAACTTTGAGGTTTTGCGGAATATAACCTCCCGTAGAGGTTGGTCAAATGAAATCGTAGGCTTCCACGGCCAGAGTCAGAATTATAGTTTATTCATCTTCCGGGTTTGGACCGTGTCATTTGTGAGTGACCCAAAAGTGGGTTCATCTCGACGTTTCGCTACAATTGTATGTAGCTTCTTCAGGAGAACAAAGAAAAAGAAATCAAAAGACAGTTACAATATTGCAAAGACTTTGCAATATAGACAATATTGCAAAGAATCTTTCAAGCACTAAATCTTTGCTCAGCCATCTCACGTTGTTATGAAGAAGCAAATCGTCAAACTGAGCACTGGTGTCTTCTAGGAATGATTTGAATTGACGATGCCTCAAAGATAATTTTGCACGTATAAAGTTCACTATCTTCATGACGGTTTGCATTTTACTGTGAAGATTTTGAATTTAACGGCGATCCGCAAAAAAAAGCTCATGATCCGGATTCGGATCGCGGTCCGCTATTTGATGACCACTGTCCTAGATAACTGAAAAAATGCCATAGACATACAATCAAAAAACACTGCCCACATAAATTTATTTTAAGTCTTCATCATCATCAACTAGCCTCTAACGTCCACTGCTGAACATAGGCCTCTCGCATGCTTTTCCACTTAGTCCGATTTTGCGCCATCTGAATCCAATTTGTAGTCACTCTTTTTATGTCGTCTGTCCATCTCGTTGGGGGTCGACCTCTATTTCTGTAAGCTTCAGTTCCGTTCAGTTCCACTTTAGTGTTGTTATCCTTTCAATAACGTCTGCTACTCCTGATCTTTTGCGTATAGTAGCATTGGGTATTCTATCACGTAGAGAAATCCCTAACATAATTCTCTCCATTGCTCTTTCCGCAACTTGTAGTTTACTCACTGTTGTTCTTGTGAGCGTTAGGGTTTCTGCGCCGTAGGTCATCACTGGCAAAATACATTGATTAAATACTTTTCTTTTCAGACACATTGAAATCTTAGACCTAAAAATATCCTTCATCCTTCCAAATGCAGCCCAAGCGAGGTTTATTCTTCTTTTCAGCTCGATTGTTTGGTTGTCTCGACTTATTCTGATCTCATGGCCTAAGTATTTATAGGAGTCAACTGGTTCAATATATTTGTCTTCTACTGAGATGTTTTTGTTGTGGACTAAATTTGTCATAAATTGTGTTTTTGAAAAATTTATTTTAAGACCAACTCTTTTTGAGGCAGTATGGAGTTCTTGGAGCATTATCTGTACCTGATCAAAGCTGTCTGCAATAAGAACGATATCATCTGCAAATTTAAGGTTATTTAAAAATTTTCCATCTACATTGATGCCCTTTTCGTTCCAATCTATTGTTTTACAAGCGTATTCTAGCAAAGTTGTAAATAATTTAGGAGACATGTTGTCTCCTTGCCGAACGCCTCTTTCAATACGAAAAGTCCCAGTATCTTCATTAAGTCTTATAAGTCTTTTAAGTCTTACTTTTACTAAAATATTCATTGGAAAGAATGTGGATATCAAAATAATTTGATAAGTTGATTTAGTATTGATTTTATTGATATTTTAAATAAAAATCGGTAGAAACTTTGCAAAATATATTGGACGATGAACATATATAATATCCTCAGAAATAACAAAAAATTCTATTATGTCTATTCGCCACCACTGCTATTATCATCGCTAAATAGTTCTACGACTGAAGTATGGTCCTTGGTTTCCCGGATTATGGTTCTAGATTAAGATAAAATTCTTTATTAAGAGGATTCTTGGGATATTTAGTTAACTCCATCAAATCGCGAAACTTTGGTTTATTTTTCGCTTTATTTGGTATCAGAGTTATTTGTTTTGTTGTTGTTTTTTCAGTAATGGTGTGGAACATCCATGGGCCGTGATAACTTTGACGTATTACAATTTGTCCCGGATATCTCTCAGATATTCGGTACGTTCTTGCTGGTTTCAATGAAATTTTTGGTTTTGGATTCTTTAAAAATGAATCTCTAAAACTTTCGTCCATAAGAAACAGTCAGTTTTTTTCCCATCATTAACCATTTTAAATGAAAAAAAGCCGAAAAAGATCATCACATTCTTCTGAAACAGCAACAACTACTTTTTTTGTTGGAGAAATGATACTAAAGTCACTACCGCAAGGTAGGTATGAATGTCCTCGTATTGGGTAGACGTGTGTTATATCCGATGCTAATTTCAATACATGTACCAGTATATATGAAAAGCGAATAAAGATGTAGTTTTTGTTCTGATCCGGGCAACCATGACAAAAAAACCATAAATCATCAATTTTACCGAGTATATAATCTTTTAGATAATGAAATATCATGAAAGTTGCTTCATTTTGAACACGTTTAGCCATTCCTTCATGATAGGTATAATAATATATATGAACATTATTGCCTCCGATAACGTGTACACCAAATATATAGTACCAAAGTTGTCTGCTGTAGAAAACTTTATTTTTAGTCAAATTTGGTAGAGGAAGATTTTGTACGATTTTGAACGATTTTGTACGAAGATTTTGGAAGATTTTAAAGTCAAAGGCTATTGCAGAAACATTATTACTATGCTATAACATTTATGTTTAATTTTTCGTTTTATATCATAAAATGCCTTTGCCTTTTGCGTGATGAAGGTTTCTCACTTGAAGCAGTTCCTTTTTTGTTGATTTATCGATATTCGGTAGTTTCAGTTGGGTTTCAGTTTTATCACATAATATATAAGTGTTACATCTGGGGTAAGAAAAAGATATCTTAAATCGAGTTTGAAATATGTTATAATAAACAAAGTAAGAAACCTTGAACTGTAGGTGAAGTTCTTTAAATGCTCTGTACATATTTTTTAGCATTTGAATGAAGAAATGTGAGCTATTATGTTTTCTATATCAGCAGGGTGTGTCTTCTTAAGCCTATTTGTATGCTTGCCCCGGATATCTTTTGGAGAAGATTCACTCATTGCTAAGCTATTTCTAATTCAACAGATCTGCATTTCAGTAACATCGAAAATACTACGAAGAGCTTCGGCACAAATACTTACGTGTTTTCCCGTATATTCTATAATATTAGAGGTATTGTGGTAAATAGTCTTCGCCATGCTGAACTATTTTTCTAATACAAAAGAAACAAATATCACCCGGTATTAACAAAGATCGTACACAACTGATAAATGTTTGGACAAGATCAGTTACGCTCAGCGATGACCGTTGACTAAGATGGGTTTATAACAAACCAAAAAGTGCTGGTTTTATAACAAACAAACTTATAACTTATAACAAACCGCATGAACATCTGTTGTTTTTCTAAAACTATCCGAATATCTATGTAGTTTACTCCGGACATCTGGAATTTTTTCACAACTGAATATGTGAGATTGACAAAGAAACTACTATTCTTTGCTGACAACATATAAAGTCAAATTTGCAAAAAATGGATATGTTCTGTTTTTCAAATAAACGCTTCAAATAGACTGAGCGCTGAAATACACTCCGGTTCCCCCCAGTTGCGACAGAGAAAACTGACGCAAAGCAGTCTTCTTTTTCTAATGAACCGGGTTTATCAACCACGTGACCTTCCCATTGGTCATTTAGGTTACATAGTTGATAAACCCGGCACATTAGACAAATATGAAGGGACCGTTTGCGTCAGTTTTCTCTGTCGCACTGGGGTAATGCGACTGTATTACAGCAGTAAGTCTATCTTATATTATATGTCTATAAAAAAATTATAGACATATAATACAAAACAGACTGATCGTTGCAATACCGACCCAGTGCGACAGAGAAAACTAACGCAAAGCAGTGCCTACATATCTTCCTAATTTGCCAGGTTTATCGACCACGTCACCTAAATGACCAGTGGGAAGGATCTTGTTTTCTATTGGTTATACTAGGTTCTGTTTTTCTGGAAAGTGTGTTTTTTTACCAGCTGTTCATTGAGCCTACTTATAACTCTGTGGCATAAAAAGTATCAAAGTTGTTATAAATGTTTTTTTATAGCCCTTTTTCTATCCGAATTGTCGAATAAAGGCCTCTCCATTTCTCGCCCTTCATCCCTGTTGTGTGCTAGGCGTTTCCACATTGGTCCTGCGACTCTTTTGATATCGTCGCTCCAGCACATTTGAGGTCTTCCTCTTGGTCTCTTCGCATCGTACGGTCGCCAGTTTCCGACTTCTTTGTTCCATCTACCATCTTCGAGACGTTCGTTGTGTCCAGCCCATTTCCATTTTAATTTAGCTGCTTGTTTCGCGGCGTCCTTTATTTTTGTTTTGTTCCGGATTGCTTCGTTCGTTTGCCGATCTATTAGTGAGATACCAAGCATCTGTTGTTCCATGGCTCGCTGAGTTTTTCGAATCTTGTCCATGTTCTTTTTTGTAAATGTCCAGGTTTGAGCTCCGTAAGTGAGAACGGGAAGGATACAAGAATCGAACACTTTGGTTCGAAGGTTTTGGGGTATCTTTTTGTCTTTCAGTATGTATGAGAGTTTTCCAAATGCGGCCCATCCCATTCTTACTCGTCTGCTTATTTCGGTAGTTTGGTTTTCTTTGTTTACCTTGATATTCTGACACAGATATATGTATTCTTCTACATGTTCCACTTTTGTTCCTTGGATGGTTATCGTCGGTTGATCATCTTTATTCGACATTAGCTTAGTTTTACTCAGATTCATTTTCAGTCCTTTTTTTATGGATTCCGTATGAAGCTCATCGATCATCGTCTTCAGTTCTTTCCAGTTGTCGGCTATTAGTACTACGTCATCTGCATATCTTAGATGGTTTAAATACTTTCCGTTTATCGATAGTCCCTTCGTTTCCCAATTTAGTCATTTAAAGATGTCTTCAAGTGCGGCAGTAAATAGTTTTGGAGATATGGTGTCTCCCTGTTTTACTTCTCGGTTGATTTTTATTGGCCTCGTTTTCATTCCGTTATCCATCGTGACTACTATTTCAGCGTGTTGATATATATTATGTATTAATATCCTATATCTAAAATCTATTCTGCTGTTGACCAGTGCTTCCTCAAGAGCCCATAATTCTATGCTGTCAAAAGCTTTCTCGTAGTCTATAAATGCTAAACAGATTGGTAAATTGTATTCGTTAACTTTTTCTATTAGGACCTTTAGTGTGTGAAGATGGTCACATGTACTGAACCCTTTTCTAAATCCGGCTTGCTCTACTGGTTGATATATATCAAACTTTGTTGTCAATCTATTTGTAATTATTTTTGTGAATGTTTTATAAAGTTGTGATAGTAGTGATATTGGGCGATAATTTTTCAGATCTGTATTGTCCCCTTTTTTGTGTATTAATATTGTGTTAGCAGTATTCCATTCCTTTGGTATGTTTTCTTCAAATAGGCATTTATTAAAAAGTATTTTTAGGTACCTGATGACTTCTTCTCCGCGTTCTTTCAACATTTGTGCCAGAATTCCATCACTACCCCGTGCTTTATTTCTTTTCAATTCTTTAATTGCATTTTCTATTTCTACTTCGCTTATTTCGGGCATTACTTCAGAATTTAGGTTTGTTATTTGTCTTTTCAGATTTTGCTTTGAAGAGTCGGGGGGATCGTTTCTTGAGCAGTATAACTCAGTATAGAAGTTTTCAACTATGTTTGATATCTGAGCGTTGCTTGTTTCTAGTTGGCCTTGTTGATTTTTCATAGTTATAACATTTTTCTTTCCTAATTTCGGTTTGGTATATTTCAGACTTCGATTTTTCTGTATCACTCTTTCTACATGTTCTTGTTGATGTTTTTTAATATCGTCTTTTATCTGTTTTCGTATGGCTCGATTAAGTTCTTTGTATTCTGTGGTATTTCTTTTGTTTAGTGAGAGGTGCTCTTTTCGTTGTTTCAGCATATTCTTCGATTCTGCACTTATTTTGGATTTTTTGTTGTTATGGCGGGTTGCTACTTCTGAGCTAGCATTCAATGTTCTTTTGTTATAACTGAGTTAATTTTATTAACGCTGAGTTGTTTTAGATTCAGTGCTTGTGCAATCGATTTCGTTCCTTATTTTTCCGTCTGGTGATAACCACGTCCACTTTCTTTGCTGTTTGTTCTTATAAAATGTGTTCATGACGAAATATTTGTTGCTATGTAGGAAGTTAACCAGGGTTTCTCCTCTCTAATTTCTAACACCATAGCCGAATTCACCAATATAGTTTTCACTTTCTTCTAGTCGTTGTCCAATCTTAGCGTTGAAATCTCCTGTTATAAGTGTATAAGTGCTGTGATACTTCGTGTTGGTTTGTATTATTTTCTAGTAGAACTCATCTATCTCTTCATCGGGGTGTGTTGAAGTTGGGGCGTATACTTGAATGATTTTTAGGGTGATTTTCTCGTTTATATTCATCACAATCATTGCAATTTTTTCTGAGAATCCCACATATTGTTCTATTTTATTAGCATGTTTCTTAGAAACCAGAAATCTTACGCCGTTTAGACTTTGTTCTTTGTGCCCTTTGTAATACAAGATGTTACCTGATTGCAATGTTATGCGCTCCTCACCTTTCCTTTTTACCTCTGCGGGACCAATTATGTCCCACTTTAGGTCCTTTATTTCTTCTTCTAGCTCATAGATTTTTTCATCTCTGTTTAAGGACCTTACATTGAGTGTTGCTATATTCAAGTTTGTTGTTTTAAGCGATTTCTTGCTTCCCCCAGATTCCATAAAGCTGTCCTTTTTTATAAAGGAGTAGGACTTGCCAACACTGTATGATCTATAAATGTTTATAAGTTAAAAAGTCAGTCCTTTTAAAACTGTTTTTTAATGAAAATTTATTATACTGTTTTTTAAGTTTAACCTTTCTAATATAACTTAAAACTGAAGCCTCAAAGAATCTATTATAATCTACAAAATACCTGTAGAGTCACTGTTTGGACAAGTACAGTCATTTAAATAATCGCTCTCCGGAATAAAAAAATTGAATAACTTATAGGCTATTTGGTTGATCTGGTTAAAATTTAGCTCACTTTACTAACTCATTAATTGCCATAATTTCAAGTAGTTACATTCCATGTCGTTACGCAAAAATTAAAGTTCTATCTATCTATCTATAGCCCAAAATCTATTCATGTGTTGAATATAGGCCTCTCCCATTTGTCTCTGTCTTCTGTTTGTCTTTTCCACATTGGACCTGCGCTTTGTTCAATGTCATCTTTCCATTTCATTTGCGGTCGACCTCTTGACCTTTTTGCAGTATATGGTCTCCAGCGGCCAATTTCTTTATTCCATCTTCCATCCTGATATCTTTCGTTATGCCCAGCCCATTTCTATTTTAATTTCAATGCATGTTCGACAGCGTCTGGTGTTTCGGTTTTGCATCTTATCCACTCGTTCCTCTTTTTATCTCTCAACGATATTGCCAACATTTGTCTTTCCATAGCTCTTTGAGTTTTCTTTATTCTATATAAGTTGCTCTTGGTACACGTCGATGTCTGGGCACCATATGTCAGAACAGGTAGGACGCATGCATTAAATACCTTCGTTCTTAATTTTAAATTAAGTATTTTAAAGTATATAATTATTTTAAATAAAAATTAAAGTTATTAACATTTATAAATTATTACAAAAATAACGATTTTTTGTAACAATCTCGGTCAAATGATTATGTATTTTAATAATATGACAACTCTCAAAAATTAATAACTTTTTATGATCTACAACGTTTTGTATTATTAAAAAAAAAAGATAAAGCAAACTCAGTTGTGCGACTCTCGGATTTTTCATCAGCTATCCCTTATATAACTTCTACAACCCGGTAAATACCTGTATCAAATTTTTCCCGCTTTTTTTCTTTTTCGACTGGAGTATAGATAAAGTGGGATAGTATTGGTGTTTGAATCACCTCCGCTTTGCTGATGATATTTCCTTCTTACTCTGTCTGCAGCAGTGTTAAAGAGTTCTATTGTGGTTTTCCCACTCCACTGCTTTAAAATTTTGAACTAAAACGTGCGTCGTCTCCCTGTTCCTCTTTTTCCTTCCACTTTCTCTTGTATAACCAATTGCATCTACTCATATTTTTCATTTATTAGTATGTGCCCAAAATGGCTCATTTCTCTACCCTTTATAGTGTTGAGTATTTACTTTTCTTTTTTCATCTTTCTTACGTATTGTGTCCATATTTTTCAGCTTCTTCGATAACACCACATATCAAAGCTGCCATGTTTTTTTTTCAGCTGCGTCCATAAATGTACAGGCTTCAACTCCATATAAGAGGGAAGAGAATAAGTAATATCTCAATACTCTAGTCCTAGTCCTAATTTCTATTTACAGTTTTCGATTACATAATACTGCTTTCATTTTATTGGAAGTGCTTCTGGTTATCTGAATGCGTCATTTTTTGTTTCAAGGGTGCGACCCCATTGTTCATTTATCTCACATCCCAAGTAATTGCACCTTTGTCTTCTTCTTCGCGTATCATATCAGAATTATCCGACGTTGGCGATCACCATTGCGAAGGCCTCTCGATCTTCTGTAATATGGAATAATTGTCCCGTATTTGATATCTGAGTCCATTCTCGAATGTTCCTCAACCAAGAAACGCGTTTTCTTCCTACACCTCTACGGCCCTCTGTTTTGCTTTTAAGGATCAGTTGTAATATTTTATATCGGCTTCCCCTTACTATATGTCACAGATAAGATATTTTTCGATGTTTAACAGTCTTTAGCAGTTTTCTATTTTTGTTGACGCTCCTTAGTACTTCTTCGTTAGTGTTCCTTGCTGTCCAACGTATCTTTAGCATTCGTCTATAAACCCACATTTCCAATGCTTCAATTTTGTTCATGATTGATACTTCTAGCGTCCACACTTCCGCACTATACAAAAATACGGACTAAACATAATAGTCTATGTACTCATAATATTGTATGTCTTTGTTCTAAACTGAGATGATTGTTGCAAAGAAATGACTTCATTTTTATAAAAGTAGTTTTAGTCATTGCTATTCTACGTTTTATTTCTATGTCTGAATCTAGTGGGTCCATTATCACAGTTCCCAAATATGTCATGCTGTAAACTTTCTCAACTTGGACTCCGTTTAATTGAAGCTTTGCATCGGGGTGTGGGTCACGACTAAACACTAAAAATTCGGTTTTGATTGAGTTTATTTTTATGCCTATTTGCTCTCCTACCTCGTGAATACGATCAAGCAGAATTTGGCGCCTTTCAATATTATCTGACAGAATTATTGTATCGTCTGCATATCCAATCACATTAAGTAGTTCCCCGTTGATTTTTATTCCATGTGGTTGTCTCTCAAGTGCCTTTTTAAATAACTGATCCGAGTAAACATTGAACAATGTTGGCAACAAAATGTAACCTTGTCCTGACTCGTCCCGTCGTTGATGGACGGATGTCCGGACTCGTCCCGTCCTGACTCGTCCCTCGATGTCCCGTCGTTGTGTAGTTATCTCCAATTTGTACGATAGCAATTTGATTCCAGTACAAATTTTTAATGACACGAATTTTTCATCTATTCCGATATTTTTCAGTATTTGCATTAATTTTACATGCTGTACTTTATCGAATGACTCTTAGAAGTCCACGAAACATGCAAATACATATTTTCTTTGGTTACGGCATTTTTTTAATAGGATGTTAAGAGCAAAAAGTGCCTCCCTGGTTCCCATGACATTTCTTAAACCAAATTGGGTATCTTCGAGATCTTCTTCACATTTGTGTCTAATTCTGTTGTGACATATTCTTAGGAAAATTTTAAGAGTGTGGCTCATTAGGCTAGTTAATCGATATTCTGAGCATTTTCTCGTATTGTGTTTTTTAGGTATTGCGACAAAGATGGGTTTGAGCCAATCTGTGGGAATCACTCCGGTGTTAGATATTGAATTAAAAAGTCTTAGCACTACTTTTATGTTATCCTCCTCTATTAGTTTCAGCAACTCAGTTGGTGTATCATCTGGACCAGTTTAACAAGTTTAGCATTATTTATAGCGTGTTCTACCTCGAATTTCATAATTGCTTTGCGGTCAGTACAGTTTTGGTGGAATTCGGCAATATTATTCCTGTCATCTTCAAACAACTCTAATATATACAGCTGTCATTATTTTCTTATTTCATGCTCATTTACAATAATTTTGTTATTATTGTCAATGAGTATAGAGGAAACTCATTTTTTAAATATGTTACTCATTTCTTTTAGTTTTTTGTGCACATTAAAAAAGTCGTCTTTAGATATTACATCCTCCATTTCGTCGCATCTTTTTGTCATCCATTTTTCTTTGGTTAATTTAATATCCTTTTTTATTCTTCTCTGCAGGTGTCTATATTCTGTTTCATTAGATTTTATCAGTGGACGTTGTTCCATTAATTTCAAGATGTCGTCTGGAATCTATGTATTTTTCTTGATTAATTTTTTTCTATAATCATTGTTTGTGGAGATTTCGTTAACTTGGTTTTTAAATTCACTCCGTAGTGCTTCTGGGTCTTCTAGTTGGTCTCCGATGTTTTTTATTCTATTGTTAAATTCTTTTTTAAAGTTATGTTTTATGTTTATATCGCCAAAGTTAACTACATTGGTTTTTGGTTTTTGTCGCTGAATTCATTTTAACGTTAGTTTAATATCTGCTACAAGTGGTTGATGATCAGATCCAATATCTGCACCAGGAAATGTAGTGACTTTTTTGACCGCATTTCAGAAACGCTCATTTACAAGTATATATAGTCTATTTGATTTCTTGAAGACTCAGGGTTATTGCCATCAACAAATGGGGCTCTCCAAGTATATCTTTGTACTTTCTCTGAAGCTTTTCCTTGAACGTACGATTGTTTCGTCTTTAATCTTGATCTTACTGACAATCATGATTTTTGTTTTTTTTTTGTTTGTGTTCAGTTATTCCATACCTATCGCAGTACTGCGTAGTGCGATCAACAAAAATTTGCAGTCCTTCCCTCCTGTCCGCAAGGAGTATTGTACCGTCTGCATATCTGAGATTATTTACTAGTGCTTCCCTAATTGATATGCCTTCATTGAGGTCTTCTGGTGCCTCTTTAAGCATCTCTTCTAAGCACATATTAAAAAGTAGGAAGGATAATAACACACCCTTATCGCACTCCTCTTCGTATGGATATTATTTTAATCATTGACAACCTAGGTGATGCTCAAAAAATGTTAATATAGTCAACAGTCAAGCAACAACTTAAGTTCTGCATGACAATTTTCATAAAACAAAATTTTTGGTCAATCTGATAGCGACTAATAATTTACGGATAGATGTAAAAGAAATAGAACAAATCCATGAATACAGATACTTGGACTACGAGATAAGAATTGGTAAAGATAATCAAACTTGCGAGATATATCGCCGTATATGTCTGGGCTGAGCGGCTTTTGGGAAGATGAGTGACATATCTAAGTTGAACACTCCCATTTGTTTGAAAAGGAGAGTGTAAGAGCAATGTGTTTTATCTGTGATCACATACGGCGCCGAAATATAAACCTCGACAAAACGTTCAATAAGCAAGCTGAAAGGGGAGGACAGAGGAATGGAGAGAGCGATGTTGGGAGTTATCAAGAAAGAAAGAATACCGAACGCCGACATAAGACACAGGGGAAAATAGTTGATATTGTACAACGTATCACATAGTCTAAATGTAGATGGGCAGGTCACAGAGTTCGAATGACCGACAACCGATGGAGCAGAAGACTAATAATATGGATAGAATAAGGAGGTGTAAACTTACAGTAATATAAAGAGGATATCAAGCAATTGGATAAACAGAACTCAAAACCGGAATGTATAAAGGGGTAGATTGAACAATTTTCTTTAAAAAATTAAATTTTACTTTTTAATGTATTCAGAAGAATTGTTTAAAGAGGCATTAGAAGACGTAAATGAAGGCATATTTATTAACGCAGCATTTCTGAATAATCTTGGATACGCAGATGACATAATATTCATTGATCGTAATAAAACAAAAATCATGGTGGTAAGCAAGAACAAGATAGAGGAAGACAGTGTTTATGCTAAAGGAAAACTTTTAGGCAGGGTGCACAGATATCAGTACTTAGATTGCGAACTAAATGAAGAATGGGATAGAAGTAGGGAAATAAAACGGCGTAATAAGATAGCTAGAAGTGCTTTTAATAAGATGAAAGCAATATTATGCAATGGAAACTCAACACTGAAATTAGAACTAGAGTATTGAGATGCTACGTGTTCTCTGTCCTGTTGTATGGAGTTGAGACCTAGACAATTACAGAGGCGACAGAGAAAATACTCATTAACTTTGAAATGTGGTGTTATCGAAGAATGAGCTACTTTGGTCACATACTGCGAAACGAGAAATACGAATTGATGCGGCTGGTCATACAAGGGAAGGTGGAAGGCAAAAAAGGACCGAAGAGAAGACGCACGTCCTAGTTGAAGAATCTGAGATAATGGAGTGGGAAAACGTCAATAGAACTTTCAGAACGGCAACAGATAAAGTCAAATGGGCCATGATGATCGCCAATGTCCTTAGGGATTAGGCACGTTAAGAAGAAGAAGGCGGAAAAAGAGGACAAGTCACTATTTTTCCCAAAGGTATTTTTTGTTTAATTGTGGTAGATCTGGCTGAGTAGTTCACATTAATATAAAGTTTGTGGGAAAATGGGTCTAGTATCTATTTTTAATATCATCAAAAATAATGTCCTAGCGGGAAGAAGGGGTCAAGTCCGAGCGTCCTGAGGAAGAAGGAGTCAAGTCACTGACTAAAAGCGCGCTTACTTATTTTAAAGCAGTGCTGTTTTGACAATGCTGTAGGCCACAAACTCTCACCAAGTATCAGTATTTTGTTCGACAGAGTTAGTCAAGGTCATATATGTTTACTGTATACAGTGTAAATTGAAATAGTGTTGCTAATTGTATTATTAATTTTAATTAAAAATGAATCACTCTAAGTGAGAAGAAAGTGGCAGTGGTGGAGTTTTTGTTCAAAGTTCGTCGAGAAAGGATTCGGAAGAATTCGAGATGTAGATAACAAAATCAGGGTGCAGAGTCACGAACACTGATCCGACTATAAATGCAAGACAAAATATTTTGATACAATATCTTTTGAAATTAGAGGTAGTATAATTAACAAATTTAACTTGTTGGCGAACACAGAAAAGCTTTTTTTGCAATTCATGGGGTTTCAAAGAAAAAAAAATTCCAAATCCCAATTTAACGCAAATTTTCAGCTTTCGGTTGACTCATACACAAATATTTTTAATACATTTCCTTCAGTTATACTAGAACAGACACCTGCAGTTTCTTTGACCAAATGCATGTTAAAAACCAATCGTTGGAAAATAATTTAAAAAATTCTGCAACTGAAGATGAAAAGAAACAGGTTGAAATCAAAATAAGGATAGCAAATACCTAGTTAAAACTGCATAAGTTGAAAACAGAAAGGTTTTATGACTTGAAGCGTAAAACAAGACTAGCTGCCAAAAAGACAAATTCTTTTTAATCAATCTGAGTAGATTTTGGGGAAAACATGTGTACCCAATGTGATAACTACGAAAGACAACTGTCACTGTTGTTTTATTGTGTACATTTTAAATACCAGTAAAAGTGTATTTTACCTGTATGCAGAATCAGAGGGTAAAAAGGGCAGTGATGATGTTACCCAGATGTTTAAGTACTCACTTTTTTTACTAAGTACTTTTTAAGTACTCACTTACCACAAAGTGTTGAAAATCTGTATTTCTTCGCTGACTCTTGTGGAGGGCAAAATAAAAATACAACAGGTATTTCGTTTTCTTCACTACATCGTGCATGTACCAAAGAGATTTAAATCAGTGTAGATTACTTTCCCCATCAGGGGACATACATATATGGAAAATGATAAAAACATGGCTTTAATAAAGCAAAATTTTAGAGCTGAACTGCCTTATGGTTGGACCCTACGCATAAGAGATTGTAGACAAAGACCATCTCCCTTCATCGTTAAAGAAATAGCTCACAGGTTTTGGCGGAAGTGAACATCTTAATCTTACCTGTAAAGAAACTTGTCATCGAAATGAGACCATTCTATTAAGAGAAATTAAGTTTACCAAAACAACGGAAAGGCATGTACTACAGAAATACTTTTTCTGGAGCTTGTGAAACGACTGTCATTGATTTACCAGCGAGAAGATTTACAATCAGACCAACTTCCCTCTCTGATTTATCTTATGGAGGTAAGCTTTGATTCAACATTATTGGCGGAAAAATAAAAATTTTAATATTATTACAGTAAACGCTCTAATAAAAAAAATAAGTTTTGTCTCACTAACAATAATTTTAGGGCCTATATTAACCCATTCCTTGCCACGATCCTCATTTGGGGATCAAGTTGTTTTTTATATCAGTTGGTAGCAGTTATCATAAATTTCAAGGTAAATGGCTTTGTGTCAACGATAATACTTGTATTTAGGTATAATAAGTGAAGGTATTTTACTCATTGTCCATAACTTTCCGAATAAACAAAGCACAAAAAAGAAATTGTATGGTCAAGTTGTTTAGAGAAATAGGACTATTTTGTAAGTATTTGATTTAAAATTTAAGAGTTAGTTTAGATAAATTTAAAATATATATAGATAATTTAAAATTTAAATTAATTTTAGGCATGTATATTATTTAGTTGTAGGTTATATTAGCGAGTTATTAAATTTTCAAATTTAAATTACTAACTAACACACAGGACTGTACTAGGATTTTTAGCTCGATACCCATTTGCGGCTCATGAATAATGTATTTTTTATCGTAGCACAATCTGTAATATTTTTATTTTAGTATCTTTATGCTCTAATAATGTTGACTATAAATAATATCATAATAGGTTTCAATGAACGGTTTTTGCAGAAGTTTATTTATTGTTTTCAGAAATGGGTATCAGGCAATTTTATACATTGGCTGAATTAGAGGATATTATAAATGACCCCCATTTTTTGGATGCCGATGAAGATGATGAAATTGATATTGTTCAATTGCTACCCGATAACGTCGATGATGTGTAACAGAAGATGAAGAAATAGATGACGACATACTAGAAGGCACGTGCCCTAAAGATGTTCCTGAACTTGATTACTGAATCATTATCACCGCTAAACGAGACACCTAATGAGACTCCTTATAACACTCAAAACGAAATCCCACAGAAGCGCCAAAAGAACACTGAAGCCCGGAAACTAAAACCAAATTCAGGTTGGCAAGAATGTAGGTCATTTTTTATAAAAAACTTTGGAGATGATACGGATATTGTACAAGCTAAAAAACAAATAAGGCAGTCGCTAAAGTGAAAAACTCTAGAGGTGTTCGAGATGCTATTTGATGACGACATTATGTGTCATATAGTAAAACAATCTGTCCCATATGCTGGACAAAATAACAGACATGACTTTAGGTTCTCAGTGGATTGTCTAAAAAAGTTTTGGGATTTTTTATGCTTTCCGGTTATCATTCGTTACCTCACAAGAACAAATGTATTGGTGTGAAGATGAGGATTTATGTATAGACAGTATAAGACAATTTTTGATCAAGAAGCAGGTATTTAGAAATAAAAAGAAATTTACATTTCAATAATAATGCTTGTCTAAATAAAAAGTCACGTAAAACAGATTTTAAAATTAGTCTGTTGATTTCTAAAATAAATCAACAATATATGAAATTTGGCATATTTTCAAAAAATAAAAGTATTGATGAACAGATGGTCCGATACTATGGGCATTATTATTTTAAAAAATTTATTTGGTTTGGCTTCAAACAGTATACAATGTGTTGCGCGGAAAGTGGGTATTGTTTTCATATCGAATTATACACTGGAAAAAGGAGTGATGTGCATGAAGTCCAAGGTTTAGGAGCATCTGTGGTACTGAATAATATATCTGTTATCGAAGAACCCCCAAAGCACGTCTTCTATTTTGACATTTTTTTCATAAGTTTTAACTTGATGAAGATTTTAACGGATAAAAAAAATAGCAGCCACCGGCACAGTGAGATCTAACAGACTGGACAATTTTAAGCTGAAATCAGACACGAACTTAAAGAAGAAAGACCGAGGTGTCATAAATTGTATATTTGATACTAAAAATTAAGTGTTTGGTGTCATATGGAAAGACAATAAATATATGTCAGAATGTTGTCCAACCACCAAGGGATGAGTCCATTAGACAAAGTAAATCTTGGCCGACTCTCACTGCAAACTACTACTACTACTTGTCGGTTTATAACGTTCTCCGCCGTTTTCCGACTTCCGATCGCCACTTGGTCCGGTTGTTCCGTAGGTCTTCTTCTATGGCCCTCTCTCTCAGTTCTTTATTTATTCCTTCGCTCCAACTTTTTCTCGGTCATTGTATTATTTAAAAAATCCACACGGAAATTAAATTCCTGCAGCTGGCTGTATACCATATATCACAAAAAAAGAGGTTAAATCTTTGTAAGTGGCTATATTTAAAAACCCTTAAAAGGGTTACATCAAATTAACAAACGTTTTCGGAATAATAATTCCATCATCAGGTTAAAAGCAGGTTAACATGCCTGAGCCATGTACATATTGTTGTTAAAATTATTAATGTTTAATATTTTTTTATATTTTACTTCAGGTAACATACACCCTTGCCTTACGTGAGTACCAGCGTCCGAAGAGTAGACTTGTTCAAACGGACTTCAGCTGGTAACTGATTGGGTGGAAGGCATGGATGTATGTTACCTGAAGTAAAATATAATAAAATATTAAACATCAATAATTTTTAACAACAATATGTACAATCTTTGGTAACCTTATTTACTTTAAAGGGTTTTTGTCCTAACATTTTGGTGGCTCAGGCATGTTAACCTGCTTTTAACCTGATGATGGAATTATTATTCCGAAAACGTTTGTTAATTTGATGTAGCCCTTTTAAGGGTTTTTAAATATACCCACTTACAAAGATTTAACTTCTTTTTTTATTATTTCTTTTGGTATTCGTTGTTTATCCATTCTTCGTATGTGTCTGAACCAGATAAGTTGTTTTGTTGTTAGGTCATCTGTGATTGTTCGTTTGATTCCCATTATTTCTCTAATGCGTTCATTGGTAATCGTTTCTCTTCTAGATCTTCCTGCGGCTCTTATCCAAAAATCCATTTCCGTCGCTTTCAGCGTTGCCAGTGCCTTTCTTTCCTATGGATCTCTTGATTCCGTGCCATCTTTTTTCTATTAGGTGGGTTAAGGAAAAAATGAGGTCAATAGTCCTGCTTGTTCTTCTGCTTCATAATCTAAGTATTCTCTTTCGATTCGGTTCTTTAAAACATTTCCATATATTCGACTCATAGATCGGGTTATATATATTCCTCGGTAATTTTCACAATTATTTGTATCACCCTTTTTATTTATTATATTACTGAGGTATATCTTCCATTCCGTAGGGATTTCGCTTGTGTTTATGCATTCTTAAAATAGTTGTCGAAGACATTCGTTAAATTTGTTCGTTTCTTACTAAATGCATTCATTTTTTTCGAATCCTGAGAAAGTCCCTGAAAACTTCCATAATGTTTATTTTAATAAATTACAGGGGTGAAAAAAAGAGAAAATTTAGTGTGATTTTTAATTTCAAATATCTCATTCAAAAAAACTTTTTGTTTATTCTAAGGGACTTTCGGCCCTTGGTAATAATGTAATCTTTCATTCTGCGTTTAAATGTTTCAAAAATATTTGTTAGTTTTCTCAGGATTCGAAAAAAATAAATGCATTTAAAAAGCATCGGCTCGAAATTTTGCGCCTACGCTCTTAAACAATTCTAAGGGTATATCCCCTGGTCCGGGTGGTTTGTTCCTCTTCAGTTGTTTACATACATTTTTAATTTCCTCTGTTGTTAATCTTATTGGCGAGCCGACTATTGAAATTCTATCTTGTTTTTGATTTCTATGTTCTTGAAATTCGACTATACTCTACCAAAAATTCTTTGAAATACTCTTTACAATCTACAGGTTTTATGCTCTGTATTACTTCTTTATTCTTTTTTTTTTCCAATTTTTTTATCAGTTTCCAGCTTTCTGTGCTTCTGGTTCCACCTAGATAAATATTTATTTGTTGGCAGTTTCTTTCTCAAGACTCGTTCTTCTTCTTAGAGATTTTCCTTCGTACTTCTGCTTGTTTTTCTTAAGACTCGTTCTTCTTTTTAGAGATTTCCTTCGTACTTCTGCTTGTTTTTCTTTAAACAAGCAGAGTTTTTCTTTTTTCTGTTTTCAAATCTATTTTTGAATAAGTCTTGGGTACTTTCTTCATCTAGGCTTCTGATGTTATATTTTTGTTCCTGTATCGTTTCTGTCTTGTTTATGGCTATATGTCTATAGGTTTATGGCTCTCTCATTGCAAAACTTATTTCAAAAACGTGTCCCACAGGCAGTTAGGAAAGACAGTATTGGTCATTTTTTTGGAAAGTATCCACGAAGGAAAACAGAGAAAATGTGCATATATAAGAATAATGTAAGAAAACAATGCATCAAATGTAATGTGGAATTACATATAGAATGTATGGTAAAATGGTATTCGTTAATATGTTAAGTTTAGTGTAAATTAATGCACATCTTCAATAACATATGTTTTTGATAAATTACCGTTTTTTTTTCATATCCCCTGCCACCAACCCCACCATTGAGACACTAAAAAAAACACAAAAATATTTAAAGAATTCTAATTTTTAAATTTTAAAAATAAGCATTTTAATGCATTTATTGCAACATTTGAATGAGAAATTCCATATGTATTTATAACTGAAAATATTTAAGTTATTAAACCTTCCAATAGCTTCAATTAATTTTCAGAAAGGTACTTTGTAAAAAAATCTTACATTTTCATTTATGTGTGAAAAAGAAAGAAAAACCCCTGAATAATTTATTATAATAAATAAAAACATATAACATTTATACACATGTAGAAAAATTCTATTGAACATTCATAAAAATATTTTTAAAAATTCGGAAAATTTCCTGATAACCATCTAAAATTCTCCCTACTATTGATTCGCTGCTTTTCTCTTCCTCTCGTCTATCCAATTTCTAATTTCTTGGGCTAATTCCGTGTTTGGTATCACTTGATCCATAGATAAAGGCGATCTGTTGAATGGATCCGTTTGATCGCTAAGTAGGTGGCTAAAAGAAATGATAAAAACATTTAGACAATCGAAAAACATCGAAAAGTTAAATATAAATGTAGAAGTTCTTTAAAATGTAGAAGAACATTTAACTTTAAAAAGACTATTTTCTTGTTGTATGTTAAAGTTAAATGTACCTATTTACATGGGATTAAACTGTAATGTAAGCGTAGCAAGTGAGTGAGAAGTTGAATTAAATGGTTAAGTAGCATAGAAAAGATAATAATTATTCGAGATAATTATTATATATATCCAAATCAAATAAGGGATAATTATTACAGTAAAATTTTCATTTTTAAATCCTACAAATAAATTGACCTAGTTATTGCATTGTTTGTTAATTGTTTAAACATAGAAAAGCACGTCAAACAAAAAACTGTTATTGTGATGCAATATAGGACCCACAATTCAACGAAAACACAACCTTGGACTATAACCGGTCAATGAGGACACCATTCGATAAAAACTAGAAAACGGGGACAGCCAAGTCAGTAGTCAGTAGTCAGTCAGTAGTAGTGAGACGGCGGGCGTCCAGGCATCAATTGCCGCCCCGGCTACTCTCGACGCGGTAGCGTCGGGTACGAGTAGCTAGTAATGGGCAGTCAGTAATAGCGGGCCACCGTGACTGGGACGCGACAGCGTCCAGTACGCGAACAGTACGCGAGACAATCGGTGATTCTCCGGGGGCCGGGTATCATCTGGCAGAGTTCGCGTGTAGTCCGGTTATTGTGGCAGCTCGAAAGTTCGCAACCCTCAACTGACCGAGTTCCAGACGACTGAACGTGTCGTGGTTGAAGCCCTAATATACACATAAGGTAACAGAGTTCTTATACTAACCTGTGTAATTATATTAGTACCACTGTCAACTCTTCACTATCTTGCTACATCGTCTCCCGACGCGCAGAATAACGTGTTAACGATTGTATTAGTACTTCAGGGTAGATTCAATATATTGTTGACTCTAATTTGGTTTTTTTTAATGTTCCTTTCGTCCGACTCACTAGAGACTAGGAGAACACGAGATTCTGCGTATGCATATCTCCGGCTTCAAAAGTAAGCCCATAACCTCTGCTCTTCACAGGACCTGAGACCTAGGAGTCCTTACCCCTATCCCGAAATCCTTATCTTCTCGTAAATCCACGAAGACGAGCCAGCCCTCCAGACCAGTGTGACCAGTATTCCTTGCAGCCGCTCGCAGGGTTAGCATCCCTTGAGGATCTATTGTGTATTTCATTTCGTGACAGCGTTTTCCTTACCTTCACATAACGCTCTCATTACCCATTATTTTACAAAACCACAATTGAATGTTATAAAAATTACATTTCACGTTTGTTTGTAATGTTTCAAAATAAGGAGTTGTTATAATATGTCGTTGTTTATTCCTTTTTCCTTGTCGTTGTATGTTCCTGGCTTGGCCTTGATCTTTTAGTCAAATAGTCATGATTTTAGTTGAAAAAATTTGAGTGCGATGTTTGTACTCTCAGAATGTTATCAAATTCCGATTTTTTATTGTGTTTACGTAATACATATAATGGTAGATGTCTCTTCTTTGATCCATTTCTTTTAATCTTTTGCCTTCTATTAATCCATTAATATATGTATATTCTTGATGCCGAGTTCTTCTTTTAGATAACCAAATTGTAGCAGTTGAGTCTGTTGCACATCAAACCGTGTGCAACAATTATTAGCAAAACAACTCCATCAATATATCGTCACCTGAGAATTATGTTGAACCAAGTCCTCTTTTTTGAAAATGTGAGTTTCCATTCCATCCAGTATTAAAATGTACCACGTTCAGCTCTCAGATGTACCCAATGAAAGTCTTTTATTGACAAAATCGAATAATTGTATTAAATCAAGTCCCAAAGTGTACTACTTTTGAGAATTATTCTGTATCAAGTTCACAGCCAATGATAAAGGGCTATTTTAACATGTGTCATAGGGCATGGTACACAATAATAATAATAATCGAATATTGCATTCTAGCATGATTCCAACGTAGTCAAAATTTAAACAAAACAACGAACGTGTTCGTTAGTGAATGATATTTTAATCTACATTTTAAAGGCGTTTAAGGTTTTAAAAATTGTAAAAACAGTTCTTAATATGAATCTATCACAGTTGACGTAAGATAATGATTAAATAGTAGTTGTTAGTGTTGTTTGATTTTAGAAATGATGTTGATTGAGTATTAAAAATACAACATAACCTTTATTTTTTAGTCTACTTGAAGAGTTAAGTGATCTAAGCGATATAGAGGATCAAACTTATAGGCCAGACGTTGATAAACTTCTGTTTAATTTAGATTAGCACATTCATGACGATGACATGCTGTCAGATAATTTGTTACATGATGTTACTGCAGATGCCGAAAGTAATCAGAGGTAAGAGTTTTTTTGTTTTTTTGAGGGAAACGAGTTTAGTTAGCGCATATCCATCGAGCAAAAAGACAAAAGAGGAAATGTAAAGGTAGTGGGGGCAAAAGTATTGTTAGACAGGAAGTGCTATCTTGAGAGGCCACATTAAACATGAAAAGAAAGTCTTTCCTTGTTTAAGAAATTAAATTTAGTTAGGGTTATGTTATTGTTTGTTCCAACTGTCACATGAAATCTTATTTATATTGAAGTTTTTTAACAATTGTGTCACATTTTAGACTTCTTCTTCCTTAAGTTCCATCTTCTATCGAAGGTTGGAAATCATCATGGCTATGCGGACTCTGTTGACTGCCGCTCTAAAAAGTTCTGCACTACTGCATTCAAACCATTCCCTTAAGTCCTTAAGCCAGGATATTCTTCGTCTTCCCACATTTCGCTTTCCTCGGATTTTGCCCTGCATAATAAGTTGTAATAATGCGTATTTTTGCCCTCCCATCACATGTCCCAAGTACTCAAGTTTTCGTCTTTTAATAGTTAATATTATTTCCGCTTCATTTCCTATCCTTCTAGTTACTTCCATGTTTGACATTCTTTGAATCCATGATATTCGTAGGATTCTTCTGTAACACCAAAATTCAAAGGCGGCTATCTTATTCAGATGAACTTGTTTTAGTGTCCAAGCTTCCAGACCATATAGAAGAGTAGAGAACACGTAACATCGAAGCATTCTCAGGCGTAGTTCTAACCTTATATCCCGACAACAAAGAAACTTAAGTTTAATAAATGATGTACGTGCTATTTCAATACGTGTCTTAATTTCTTTGGTTTGGTCTACATCTGATGTTATCCATGTTCCTAAGTATTTATAGTTATTAACTCTCAATTGCAGTATCTTCAATAGTCAATTGGATATTTGCATGTGCAGATTTAGTCATGATCATGCATTTAGTTTTCTTTAAATTTATCTTCAGTCCGTACTCATGATAGCGTTCATTAAGGCGTTGCATTACGTTCTGTAAATCATTGTTGTTATCCGTAATTATTACTGTATCGTCTGCAAAACGTAAGCTATTCAAAACTTCTCCATTGATAGATATACCTTCTATTGAGTCTGAGAGCGCTTCTTGAAATACCGCTTCACTGTAGACATTGAAAAGTAGTGGGGACAGCACTCAACCCTGGCGGACTCCTCTCTGTATTTTGATATTTTCGGTGTACTGGCTGTCAACTCTTACCTTGGCAGTTTGATTCCAATATAAATTAGATATAATTTTCAGATCACGACTGTCAATATTTTTGCTTTTCAATATATCTACAAGCTTTTTATGTTGAACTTTGAACATTTTATGTTTGAACTTTTTATGTTTGAACATTTTAGACAGTTATCGTTAATATTTAATTAAAACTTTCTCGTCTAAGACACATTCTAAAATCTATTTTATAGCTACTGTTAATAAGTGTCGGAAAATATAAATTTGGCGCATTCGCATTTCCGGATATATCCGCCATCAGAGGCCACTTTTTTGGTCTCCTTTTTACTCATAGCCAATATTAATAGTAAACAAATTAAATAGTAAATAAAATAAAACTTTGTGAATTACCGACAATCAATATTTATTTCCTGCACCATATAATAAATAGTTATGTTAAATTATAACAACTAAAATATATTTTTTAAATATAATACTGCCCAAAATGTGATGAGTTTAGACACTTCCACTATTTAAAATAATTCTTTTTTTTTTCAAAGGAAGAAGTCTGCAATCGTAGTATACTTGAGCTATTAATACTGAGAAGTAGGAATTGTTGTGTTGTAGGTTTCCGACAATGAATCTGTCGAAATATGCCCGAGCTAAGCGAATTGACTATATCATTTTTTTTATAAACGTAAATTCAGTGTTTACAACTTAACGGGATATTGTTCAAAGAATACGAAGACATACTGCGGAGTATGGCATGAAATGATATCCGAAAGAACTGGAAATCACATTTGCAGCAGTCTTCTAAGACTGCTGCAAATTAGTAATTTATTAAGTTAACAAGATAGTTAGTTGACAAAAGTTAACAAAATTGGTAATTTGGTCGGATTCCTGTATCCCCCAAAATAGGAATAGCATCATGACTTTTGGATTGCAGCATTTTATCAAGAAACATCCTCAAATACAGTTGATCCAACAAAAATTTTTAGAGCCCGGGTACAGCAATTTACAAGAAGGAGATGCTGTACATAGCTTGCTTGTGAGAAAAATGCGCTATTAAGAATTATACACTCCGGTGTCATTGCTCACAACCCTAGTGTAGATTGCAAGTCATTAAAAAAAATGATTGTATTGCAAATGAAGCAGACAGATTTTTTAACTTTTCAGATATTGGCAAAGAAATTAGCATACAATAAGATACCATACACAAAAGTTAAATTTATTGAAGTTCATTCTAGAATGTATATTAGCTATAAAACTTCCTTTACGGGTAATCTGAGCAAAGTAAGAGGTCCCTTACACGAAATAAATAACAGTTCATTGACCTTCCAATTCAAATTCTACGCATTTAACATTTTGGGACATTCTTCTTCTTCACGTGCCATCTCCGCTACGAAGGTTGGCTATCATCATGGCAATTTTGACCCTGGAGGCTGCCGCTCGGAACAATTGTATGGAAGTGCAAGCAAACCACTCCCTGAGGTTTCTCAACCATAACATTCTTCTCCTACCTATGCTGCGCCTACCTTCAATCTTTCCTTGCATAATTAGTTGTAACAGTTGATATTTATTCCCACGTGTAATATGTCCCAGGTATTGTAGTTTCCTCATTTTAACACTCAATACGACCTCCTTTTGTTTGTTCATCCTGTCTAATACAACTTGCTTAGTTATCTTATCCTTCCAGGAGATTTTAAACATTCTTCGGTACGCCCACATCTCAAATGCCTCCAGCTTTTGGGACATGGTTCAACGTAATTCTCAGGTGACGATATGTAGAGTCTTGACGTAACACCCTAGGACTTTTTCGTGTTTCCCAAACTGCATATGCCAGTTCAACATTTCGACGATTCAAATGAATGCGTTGATAAGCCGTTATGAACTTGCGTGAAGCGTGTTTGGAAACGTACGTAACAAATGGCAGTAAAATAAATCAGATATATACCGAAAAAACAGTAGGCAATACAGTAGACTAGCGCGAAGCTTTATGCTATGTATAATATTTTTAAAACAAATTATCATATTCAAATAATTCAATGAATTATTATGTTTGCCCCTAACGCCACTTGTTGAGATATTAACAAAACATTGGTTGTTTACTTTTGACAGACCTGTCAAATTCAAACGAAATATTAAATTATAATAATAAAATAAGATATAAATCAATATCATTTCACAGTAAAAATAATTATTACGTAAACTAAATAAAAGGTTTAAAAATATTAATTGTATTTATATGAAATTATTTTAAAACGAAAATTGTGTTAAAAATTTAAACAGCGGATCAAAATTGTTATCATTCTGATGACATTTATGACTTTTAAATTTTGACAATAGTTACGAATCCAATGTTTTATTGGCAAATATTCTTTTAATTTTTTACTTCTCATTTAATGTCTGTATTTTGTTAGTTATTTTTCACGCAGTTTTTAATTTAAACCTTAGAATTTAATAGAATTTAGAAGAAAGAAGATTAGCATTTAAACCTGTTTAGACTAAATATATGATGACTAGAAACGAAGTGATCGAGAATAGTAAATCGATTTTATGAAAAACTGCTATTTTATGACGCTACCCGTGATGACGCCATCTTGTGGCGCTAGTTCCTTGACGCTAGCCTCAGCATTTTACTATAAAGAAAAAATTAATACAATGGTAGCATGGATATATGTTTAATGTTGAGCAAAAAAGGTAAAACTGCTAGGAAAACAAATATTTCCGCGTAAAATACTGGGTACGTGAATTTACTGTAGATAACTTTTTATTAATACTTGATATAGTTCTACACCGAGGAGAAAAAACTTACCGAGCAATGGTACTTCTATCCACAATTTGTTTTGAACTCGGTAAAATAACAGGATCAACCATTAACGTAGACATAATAGGATCCAAAAAATGTTCAGGTGCCTCTGCCAAAACCTCCTCGTTCGCTTTGTATTCAGTTGCTTTTTCAGCAACCTTGGATGCAACTTCTTTCAGTTCTCCTATCAACGGTCCACCACCTATTCTAACCAGAACATCTTCTGCTAATGAGAAAAGACTAGGGCTATAAGACCGACCATCTTGAGAAACAGCTAGGCAAAAAGCAGCGCTTTCCTTCAGGTTGACATATATCTTACATATTTCTAGAACCGTATCCGCAGGATCGAAATGGTATTCTTTGGCATCCTTCACCTACAAAAATGTATCATGAAACAATTACTAAAAAACTGCCTAATAATGTTTAAACGACCCGTATGTGTGTTCACCTCAACGTTTCACTATATATGAGTAGTTTCTAAAGAACAAGACAAGCTATTTATTACGGATACTCAAGTAGTCTACGGATGCAGAGGTGAAACGTGAATTGTATTTACTATCCCTCTTACTTATTTCTCTCAGATCTTTTTTATTTCTCTGTAGAAAATCTAGAAAAAAATTTTATTAATTAGTACAATTGTTACCTTAAAGTTCTTTTTATTTGGTCCAACAAGGTTAAGTAAGAAATAATTTAACATAGCGGCTATCCTGTCGACCATCGTCGTGTGGGTAAAGACTAGATTAATTTTCGAAGTTAATTTTTCTAGCATTCCTATAGTATCCTTGCCTAAAATGTTATCGAAGCGAGCTAGATTGCCGATGTGATGCATATATGAAATGTTTTGGGTCCTATCTCTTTGATTCATATTTGCCCATTCTTCACTCTCTCTAGAAAAAAATAAAAGTAAAATCATATAATCATCAACATCAAAGTGTAATAACTAAACCACATGACAACTAATAACAAATATCAGATAAAGGTAAACAGTTGATTATGGTATTCCTACTGATATGTCTCTTGATTAAAATGTTCATATAAAAGGATATCATTGGGCGTCTTATTTTCTTGTTTCAACACTTTCGCGACTTACCTCACTTATTTCTAGCAACATTCTTGTTGGCTATTCTTGTTCCTTCCGACATTCGTAATAGGTGACCAAAATAAATCTCTTTTCAGCTTCTAATATTGTAACCATCCAAAAATTTTATAAAGTTTTAATTCACAATTTCAAATTCCATTCTGTATAAGGTTTTAATTTGCGTTTTAGAATTTCGAACGAAAATAATATAAGAAGTGTTTGTTTAGACAGTGTTAATATATAATTGCGTCTTGAAAGTATCGATTAGAATAAACAAGACCAGATCATTTGTTTGCATTGAAAAAAAAGCCAATGCGGCTAGAGATCCACGGTTATGTGAATTATCATCGCAGACACGATTTTTTTCTTTTATTCCGCTTGAGATCTTGAACAGGAAGAGGATCTAGCGGTACGCCAGATAGGCAATTATGGGCGATGTTTGAGTGTTTGAAAACATTTTATATTTGGAGATCAATAATTGTATCTTTTTGTAGTGAATAAAATATGTAGCGACCCAGCGACGAGAAGTAAAGATTCAGTTAGTGCAAAATGGGTTATCTTTAATTCCAGGGGGTATATTTTAACAAGCCCACAAGTCAGTTAAGTTTTTACCTTTTTATGTATCTTGCAATTGCATATTCCATGGTTACGCTTAATATTTCAATTATGGTGATCTATGCAGGGAGGAAAACACCTGTTATAATTTATATTTTTCTTCAGCATTTCATGTACTTAGTGTCAGTACAGTGTTACAGTCTCTTTTAATGGCTAGTTCCTCTAAATTTTTTGACTACTTTGGACTTTTAAAACGAGAAAAATACATATGATGATATACATATCATGATATAATTACGGCCTAATTATGGGAATACATTCTCTCTCGTGCTGTTGCCCATAATGTAGCTTCGAAATAATTTTAAACTCAATGCTCCTGAAGATTCTTTGAGAGCGAAAGTACTTGGGCAAGATTTACCAAAAAACTGTGCTTGCTATCTGCCTTTTATTTGAGTAAAGTTCATATATAAGAGCATTCAACCATATATGTATTTGTTTCTTGTTATTTGTTTACAGATCTATGTATTTTGGTTTATTAAGAGTTTTCTTTGTTACTCGCAGAAAAGAAAATGGCCTCCTTTTTGGCAAATTTTATTTATATTTGTGTACTAGTGAAAGTGTCTTACGAACCATTCCCACATCTATTCTGACTCTGAGCAACGCGGCCTCGTTCATTTTTTATGCCTCAAACACTGTCCATCATTTGATGTGTTACAATATCTTCGTTTATTACATCAATATCAAGTCTCAAAACTTTCACACTGTTTCTCAGATAGTCCGTTTTAATAGGATATAATCGTAATTGTTGCATTGTTGATTACACCCAAATATTTGAACTCGTTTGCCTCGAAAATATTCAGTTTTTCTGAGATTTACTTTAAATATTACTTTTGATATTGGTCAAAGAGTCTTTTAATTATTAATTATAGATTTAAGGCGTACTGTCTCACAACACTGATTATCCGCAAAGTTAAAAGTGTATAATCGGTGTTCTCCTATCGTTATTCCCACACTTCCACAATTTCTTCTGCATTTATTTAGTAGACAGTAAATGTTTTTGGTCGTTATAGAGTTATATATAAGAAACATCTGACAACAATTTGTGTGGCATCTACCGGATCTCACGTAGTTCTCAACGTATTAAGTATTTGTTTGTCTACGCCAAGAATACATAAAGTTTTCCATAGTATACATCGAGGTATGCTATCTATCGTACGTCTCTTCATTGTAAATAAAAAACATCACACATTTCCAAGAATAATGTCAAAACTCAAAATTTAGCGTTTTTGAGATATTACAACTCTCAGAACCAAAAATTTGTGCTCTACATGCCATGAATAGTGATGCTTCTGTAGTTAAAAAATTCGCCGCTAGAGGTCAGAAGTGACAATATAGTAGATTTGTACTTCAGTCCATCTTGAACAGTGATACTTCTGACTTGGGTCTGAGAGGTTGTGTTAAAACATTCTGAGAATAACGACACATTAAAGGTCGATTCAGACACATCAGTCACGTCTCGTCACAGTCCTGGCGCCGAACCGAACAATCCGTCATACAAAATATTCTTGGCGACGGCATTCACATTCATCAGGCGACGAACAGTTTCCCAGCTGTCAAATAATTAATAGTTCTGTGACCAAACAGGACCGGTTCAGCGCCGAGACTGTAACGGCACTGATGTGTCTGAATCAACCTTTAGAGTTATGACATTGTTAAAGATTGAAAGTAACTAAAAATCGAATGTATGGTTATCGTATTTGTAGTTAAGTAACTATTCTTTATAATACAAAGAGTTAACTATTCTTTCTTTGTCGGCATTCTTACCTGTACTTTACTATGTACTATTTTGAGTTGTTGCTATTTATAGCAAAATTATTAGCATATTTTCATGGCTTTTTTAAATTCCAGATTTACTATGACTCGTAGTAGATCTGGAGGGTCAATGGTAGAAGCTGCGCTTAAGAAATTAGATAATGACTGCCTAAAACGTAAAACTGTTAATGAAAACAGCTCAAATGTTATAGAATATGTCCCACCAAAGATAGCAAGAAAAGACGACAATGTAAATTGGAAGTTGAAAACCCTAAGGATATTGCTGATGATGACAATACAACCACTGCACATGTACCTTCTTCTAAATACACGGGTCCTGGATGTTCTCCGTGGAGAAGTCTTTCTGATAATAGAGCTGACGGTGCTATAAAATTACGATTGTGTAGGTTAAATAAAAAATCACAGGACGACATTTCAAGTAGTAGTGAATCAGTTATTGACGACACAGATGAGGAACCCGATTTTGAGATCAATGAATCTGATGTCTATAGAACAGAATATCTCGGATGACCACAAAAAATCGGCGGAATTTAACTCTTCCCGAGAAGATGAAATTCCCAAGAGACAGGAGAAAAATGTAGAGAAAAGAAATGGTAAAAAGTAACGAAATCCATGCAAACCCAGCTTTTGATAGAACTCTTTGCAGCTCTAAAACTTTTTGAAACTTATTATTTATATTTTTTGTCCTTTTCGATGAGCTTTGTTAAGGGTTGAGCGATATTGGCAAATCCTTTGACAATCGTCGGTAATATTTGCATAACGAAAAAACTTCTAATTTCGTATTTATCATTTGGTTTGTTGGTTAGTTAGTGGTTTTATATCTTTTGGCCATTCTGGAATTACTTTTACTTTTGCAGAGTCAGCCATAACTGGATAAAAGATGGTCTCATAAACTAACTTCTTGCTTGTCGAATAATCTTACAACCACAGTTATTTTATACAAATAAACTGTACATATTTCTCAAATGTAGCAACAGCATTAGATAGACCAGCAGGCATAACTGTATATTGTCAAAGGCCTGATCTTCAGCTGACTCCTCCATTAATGCTTACCAGTATTAACTTTTTAGGTTTAGTGTGGCGAACCAACCGGACCCGGAGAAAGTATCCAATGTATCGTTTATTCTAGATGAGAAGAACTATTTGATCGGTCAATGACCCCTTGTTTGCCCAAATACTTAATAATTTCTTTAACTTCTGTCTAATCGGCTGAGCTTCTGCGGAATTGATTTTATAGATTAATGTGCTTGTTTTGTCTCTATTTCATACATGGAAAAAATATCTTATCTATATTAAAAATAACATATTTTCATTGTATAGAACAAGTTGAGATAAATAACACAATCTGTCAATAAAATCAAGAAAACAGTCCGACGTTTATTTGAGATTTGATGTTATTTATAAAGAGTTGATATGACACGGAAATATTTTAACAGCATTATTCCCCAAATAAACAAGCTCTAGGTATATTTCTCAACTTCTCTAAAAATAGAAAAAGTTTTGTAGTTCTCCAAATTTGGATATAATACATTAGGTATAAAATTATATGAATATAAAATATAAAAACTAAACAAGTATTTTTGCTATTTGCAGCAAATATATCAAACACAAGAAATTTATAAACGATTTTGTTGACTTCATAATCTATTATTACAACTTGAAACTGAACTAAATTTACTTTCGTTCCAATAAGTTTATATCCCCGATAAATAATGTAGTACTGAATACTTACTGTTGCTGTTGCATTTCCTTTAATTTCGCCATATTGGCTAAGGCTTCGTCAAGTAAGAAAATGGCATCGTTTATTAGTAAATTTGCGAATTTTAAAAATAACGGAGGATTAACAGCTTCCATATTCTTCTCGGCATCTTGAGCGAGTTTTCTACAAAATATCATTTAAAATTATGGAATATTAATAAAAATGATATATAAATAAAAAAATCGTAATTAGAGCAAGTTTTGGAATAAGCCTTCCTTCTTGTGGATGGTTAGATACTCCCCCAGAAAATTCAAAATATAAACTAACTTTTTGTTACTTTTGTAACATATATAGGAGATATAATAATATTGGATAATCATATAATGTTTATTAGATTGCTTCCACCAGGAGTTCCATATAGTAGAACTCTAGGGGTAGTTTACCCCCTGGGGTTGATTAACTCATATAACTGGATACACAATATCAAATAAGCTTTTGATTACATTGCAAATTTCCTTAGGTCAGCGTCTCAGTAAGCGTGTTCTAGTTACACCGATATTTTCAATGTGATATACAAACAAAAACATTGAGCAATAAGCAATGATTAATATTATTAAGCGGATTTTAAATTTTTAAACTGAATTGGGTTACTTAGATCTGAGTTCTGGATGTTTAATTAAATCCCGTTACAGAGAGGTCTTTGGCAGTGATGCAATAAAATTCAGAAACAAGCTCAACTAAAGTTTCTAAAAACAAGTGCAAGAAAGTTCACATACTGACGGCAGTAAAAAAATAACTTTTTTCTTACCTAATACTTTCTAAATACTCTGGTATCTGCCATAAATATTCAAAAACAGCATACATGGGTCTACGGTAGTTGAATTTCTGCTCAAACTCTACACTTTGACCTGTCATCTCTATTTCCACAAAGACGTTCATCAAATTTTCTACAATCTGAAAAAATATAAGATGTTTATTAGGCAAAGAAAATATCAAAATAATTTGTAATTATAATAATTTAATTATCAAAAAATGAAAGTTTTTGTTAAAATCTGTAATATTTATAGCCGTATTTATCTGTAATAGTGCTGGTGATGGCTTTCAAAAAAAAATGACAACAGACGACTCATATGAAGAATGTCTGTATCCAACGGAGAAAAATAAACTATTAAATTTCATCATGAATGAAAAATCATTCATTATTAAGGCAAAAGTATGATATATAAAAAATCAATACACCGATAGAATTAGTAATCATTTAATTTAATCTGGACACAGAGCAGTTGGTCTATGTCGTTTTAACTGACAAGAACCGCGTGTTCAAGTCAAGCAAGGAAGCGTGGTGCTCTTTAAGTATTAATATTTACAACCATTGTCATCTCCACTTAAATTTTAATTAAATGTTTTTATAACAATTTACAAATTTTGAATTTTTTTACTTCTGTATAAGTTAATTACTATTTAACTGGGAATAAGCCACAATTAAAGATAAAAATACGTTTATTGACTATATATAATATTTATATAGGAGAACGATTTCCGAAGTGGAAATTGAAACGATAAACGTATTTTTATCTTTAATTGTGGCTTATTCCCAGTTAAATAGTAAATTATTTAAAATGCCACAAGAAAATAGCTTCAGAACAATATCTGTATAAGTTTTTAAACTGGTATACAGCCAACTACTGGGATTTTCTCATTAATTTTTTATCAATTAAGATTTTAGCATTTTTTTTGTCCACTCTGTATATCATATATCATATAAATTTCATAAGCTTTTTATTTAACATATCGACTTGAGTTTTAGATCTTTAAAAGACAATAAATATAATCCAATTGTTTATTTACATTGACAAATGCCCCTAAGCAAACCAATCACTATTTCTTTCTTATCCATGAATTCTCCCTTTCCCACATGATTTAAAAATAATATCTCAGTTTTTAATCAATATAGGCGAGACAATGTCGAAGTTTTTTGCGTTTTAAATAAATAGACCGTATAAAATTGAAAGTCAAGACAGCTCGCATCGCAGCTGGAATCCTTTCCACGACACTTTCCGTTTAAGTGTCGGAAAGCCAACTAGCTATAGCTAGAGATTTTGGAAAGTAAAAGAA
This sequence comes from Diabrotica balteata, assembly GCA_918026665.1. Taxonomy (NCBI): domain Eukaryota; kingdom Metazoa; phylum Arthropoda; class Insecta; order Coleoptera; family Chrysomelidae; genus Diabrotica; species Diabrotica balteata. Next base: position 101,141,970 of record OU898278.1, read on the forward strand.
GAGAAACCATAGCAGTTTGTGTAAACTATTATAGTTTTCTTAATTTCTGGTTGATCTCTTGTTGTCAATATGATGAAACATGACAAATCTCCCTAAATTCCATTATTTTCTATGGCAACTTTAGGTGCAAAAGCAGTCCATCCATGTATTAGTCGTTAAATGAACCCGTATAGTCAAGAATCAAAGTGTATGGTCAAAATTACTGTAAGTCATTTTTATTATTTTTGTTAACTGCTAAAGAAGATAGTAGAATAAGTATCCATTGACCAGTGAAGTGTTAAAATGATCTATCAATGTGTCAGGGGTATATTTTTATTGTTTTTTTCTTGTATGTCAAGAAATGTAACAATCAATGTATGTAGATTGTATTAAGACGTAAATTCTACTAAATAGGTACATATCATGATTCCTAAATTCTCCTCTTTTCCTAATTTGCCTCCTTATCCCATAGACGTTTTATGGAAACTATATTATGTATGTTTATCTATAAGCGTTTAAACAAAATATTAAATCTATGCAAAAATTGGGGAAGGTCGACGAGGTCAAACTGTAGGTCCTTATGGTCTTGGACAACCTAACGATCGAGGATAGAGATTGTATGAATTTTTTAAAGATAACGACATGGTCATTGCAAACACCTGGTGTAAACTAAACAAATGATGACTATGTACTTGAAAAGCTTGATTCGATGGTGGCAGCAGCCCTGAGTCTACAAAAAACCAAATATGTACTTGTAAGTGAGCGCTTCCAAAATGCCATCAAAAAAGTCACTACATTTCCAGGAGCAGATATTAGATCGGATCATCAACCCCTTGTGGTAGATATTAAACTAAATTTAAAGCGAATCCAACGACAAAAACTAAAAACCAATCTAATTAATTTTGATGATATAAGCGTAAAAGATAACATTAAAAAAGATTTTAACATTATAATAAATAATATCGGAGAACAACTAGAAGAACTAGAGGAAATAAGGAAATAATTTAAAAACCAAGTTAACAAAATCTCCACAAACAATGATTATAGAAGTAACTTAATCAAGAAAAATCAATGGATGACAGAAGTCATTTGATGGAATAACGTTGACTTATAAAATAAAATGAAACTGAATATAGACATATACAGAGAAGAATTATAAGAGAGTTAAAATTAGCCTAAGAAACATGGATGAGAGAAAAGTACGAGGAAATTGAGGATGTGATATCTAGGCACGACTTTTTTAATGTTAAAAAATTAAAAGAAATAAACCACATATTTAAAAAACGAGTTCCCTCTGTACTAGTTCACAATAACAACAAAATTATTGTAAATGAGAACGAAATAAGAAGAGAATGGTAACTGTATATATCAGAGTTGTTTGAAGATGACAAAAATAATATTACCGAATCCTACCCAAAATTGTACTGCCGACCCAGTAATTATGAAATCAGAGGTAGAATAAGCTTTAACAAATACTAAAATTAGAAAAGCTTGTGGTCCAGATGGTACACCAACTGAGTTGTTGAGGCTAATAGATGAAAATAACATAAAAATACTAGTAAAACTTTTTAATGCAATATATAACACTGGAGTGATTCCCGCAGACTGGCTCGAGTTCATTTTTGTTATAATACCTAAAAAACACAATGCTAGAAAATGCTCAGAATATCGATTAATTAGCCTAATGAGCCACACTCTTAAGATGTTCCTAAGAATACTCCACAAGATGATTAGACTCAAATGCAAAGAAGATCTCGAAGATACCCAATTTGGTTTTAGAAATACTATGGGAACTAGCGAGGCACTTTTTGTGCTAAATATCCTATTACAAAACTGCCGTGATCAAAGAAAAGATATGAGGGGTATAGAAGCAAAATCCGCCAAGTCACATCTATCAAAATTTTCAGGAAACGTGAAAAACTGTTACAGAGTACTCCTGTGATATTTTTAGTTTTCTGTTTGATATACTTGTATTCTAGTATAATGTTTTATTAGAAGAATACAAAATAAAAAATATTTGAGCTGCTGTTTCGGTATAAAATTGGTTTTATTTATGGACATGGCGGGATTTGCAACACAATTTAGCAACTTTGGATTGGAAACTTCGGAAAAACGTGTTTTTTTTTAACTTAACTTAATAAATTATTATAAACATTAGATTCTTATTACTTAAAACATATTTATCGGTTTATATTTGCAAAATTATTGTTATAAATTGAAAATAACGTAAACTCATAAAAATTAACTTTTTTTAACACAACAAATTTTACATCCCAGTTGTTTCTACTGGAGAAAATTCTTCACATAACTCATTTGTCAATAGTTGTGGATCACTCTCGTCATTATTTAGAGAAAAATGTATGGCATCTTTATAAAACTTCAAGTCGGAATTTTCTTGCCAATCAGTTCCATAATTTGTTTCTAATAGTTTGGCAACACTCTGGGCCTTCTTTTTGTCACTTACTCTGCTTCTCTACTCTACTCTTCAAATTTGTAAGGATTATTTGAACGAATATGTTTTCCTCTTTTACAAATACCCTTTGGAACAGCGATGGAAGTATTATAGTTGATTTCGCCCTGAATTTCAATTGTATTATCATTTTGCTTCAAAATCCTAAAGCGTTTGCACTGTTGAAATTGAAAGTGCCAAGCAACCTGGTGGTTTAATTACTTCTGATACTGAGTTTTCCAATCAAACGCGTCCCAGTCTTCAACCAATTTATAGATTGTGGCGTATTGCTCTATTATAGCTATGTAGTTCTCTGGATTCGTTATTTCTGTTATTTTAATTTTGCCTTCGGAAATACCAAAAACTATCTGGTGACATAAAACTGTGTCCTACAACTGGAAATATTAGTTCAATACAGCTACTATTATTAGGCGCCTTTTTATGGAGAAAGCTTGCAAGCATGCCGATCATTGTAATATTTTTATTTTGACCTGGACAATTATCTGCACAAATCAAAATTTCTTTAACATCTCTGGAAAATGTATGTTTTTATAATCTATGAAACAACGCTGAAGCCATAACACTTGAGTTTTTTGGCAAATCTAAATCGGTCCATAGATAAGCTGAAACTGTGTCAGAGTTAAGTTTCATATTAGATGTACCATTTACAATTAAAAAATTGTAAAGATTATATTGGGAAGAGAAGTAAGCTCTCGGATCAAGTAATTTAGGAAGAGCTAGGTTTTTTTTGACAATCCATTAAAAAAACTTCTCTCTCGCTGCTGTCAGTTTTAAGAATTTTGTAAAATGCTTTTGATTTAAGTTTATGTAATTCCTGTAAAATATTAAGTTCTTTTTTTTTGCTCCTCATCTTTACCTTTCCTTATCTCTTCCTTATATCTTAAGCAACGAGAGCATGCGTCTCTAATAGGTGTTTCAAAACCTATATTATAGTGCGTTGCAAAATATGAACAAAAATAATGTTCCTTAACCATAAGAGAGCTATCCACTGATGTGACGTAAAGTTTAAAGAGCTTTCTTATATTAAGATCACATGGTAGATAAGTTCGTTTCTTGATTTGACTTCTACAGTAATGAGATTCCAGACATTTAAAACTCTCAATAAAATTACTCATAGCTAACGTTTTTGATCATTTTTTTCTAGAACGCGGTCGCCCCCTCGTTTTTCTGATTAAGTTAATCCCTTAAAAAAACCTCTTTACCACACCCTAAATTCTATCTTTTTTCACGCCCAAAATTTGCATAAAGGCTCTTCTGTATACACTAATCCATTCGCCACCTTCTTTGGTAATCGATAATTTATTGATACCTGTTTTTGAGAAATTGTGCTGCCCACTTCTCTCTCTGCTCGTCCTCTTCTTCTCTGCGGTGTCTTAGCCTCACAACATTTGAATATGAGTTCTTGTTTAAGTTTTGATGGAATTTCATAAAATCTTTTATGAACAAATTGCAGATCCCTCATAGTTAATAAATTGCACTTCAAGAAGTTATTTTTATGAACACATCTTGGTTTTTCAAGCAAACCTTTAGCCGAATATCTAAAAACAAAAAAAATGATTAGTTCGATGCACTGAAACATTATCTAGCTCTCTATGCTTACCTATTTTTCATAGCGACTACCCTTTTGTGTTTATCACGCTATAAGATTCTTTTCCGGCTACATTCTGGAGTCGTTTTTTCTATAGAGATACCAATATTATCGTTATCCATTACAACAAAACAAAAGGAAATTTATGTAAACCTACTTTGAATAATATCCAAACAACACTAAAAACATTACATGGTTAGAAACTGCCACATGCCATTTCGCGGGAACGACTAAGTCACGTGTCAGCCCAAACGTTTCGCCATTAGCAAGGCCGGACTTGGCGGTCGTTGCAATTAAATTTTTTTGGACAAAGCGGGTTTTGCATCTTAAACGTATTTTCTCGTTTAAATTACTCCGATTTAGGGTGGAATTTGCACCTAAATTATGTTTGAACTTATGTATATACACATAAAGAACAAATTCCCGTATCAATCGCAGATTTCAAAAAAATGCGACTTGGTAGGTTTTGCTTATATACCTGTCATATATTTGCATGCTTTATTTACTTCGATAAGGCATTCGATAAAGTTCAGCATGTAAAATTAATACACGGGGATATACTGTACGGGAATCAAACTGATGTCTTAAAAATTAGAGACAATTATACCGACGAAATCTCCATACAACGAGGAGTCAGACAAGGTTGCATTTTGTCCCCAACATTGTTCAATGTTTACTCGGACCAGCTATTTTAGACTTAAGACAAAGCCATATGGAATCAAAATCAACACGAACAGACTTTCTTTAAGGTAAGGACATGGATACTCTAATCAGTGTTTCTAAATTTACCACTTGCATGTAATACCATATTATATTTAACTGAAAAATGAACGCCGTGTATAATACTGAAGAAAGAAGAGAACTCGTATGGAGTAAGTGAGGGGAATGGGGAGAAGTAAAGTGAATGAGTTGGTAGGGGTTAAATTAGCCCTGTTTCTAAATTTACCACTTGCATGTAATACCATATTATATTTAACTGAAAAATGAACGCCGTGTATAATACTGAAGAAAGAAGAGAACTCTTATGGAGTAAGTGAGGGGAATGGGGAGAAGTAAAGTGAATGAGTTGGTAGGGGTTAAATTAGCCTGTTTTGCACAATGTAATTATCAAAGGAAAAATTATTTTCCTTCATAAACCTGTATAATTTATTTTATACAGGTTATACAATTTTAAAATATGTTTATCTTAAACGTTAATATATTGCCAATTCCCCTTGTTAAATAAACTTGAGTGCTATTGTTTTTGATACTAATTACGCTTATTCACATGCTACGAATATGCTCTGATGTCTGTCAGATACTAAACTTACCTCTCCTTTATGAGGATGCTCCCTAAACAACCGTAGCCTCTGAGTACTTCCTATATTACTTCTCTGAGTATCATGCTTATGGTAAGGTAAGAGTGATTCCAAAGCCTCAGCTAACCTAGCTCTAACGTGCGGATTCTTCATGTGTCGTCTAGAACCCATAAATACTAACACAAAGGTAAGAATGGGGCATAATTTTTCATAGCTTTGCTCCTCAAAGTCTTTTGGAGTAAATCTTCTCACAAATATTAGGAATGATACAATGTTTTCAACTATGAATTCTGGAATGCATCTAAAAGGAGATTAGAGTTGAGGTTGTCATTATTATTATTATAAAATGATAATTTACAACCATTTTACAATATTTTTTTAGAGCTGCCAGAGATAGTAAAGAATTTAGTTGCTAATATTAGCAAAATATCATTAAGTTAGGTGAACTTTTGTACATAATTTAAAATATAGTTGATTATTACTCTGTATATTATTATATACATGTATTGTAAAGAAGCAACCAAATCCAATAAAAAATTATAGCTAATATAAAGGTTATCTTACTTTAAAGTATCAGGTACATTAGAATCTAATGGAAATGTGACTGGTAATTCTTTCAATGGAGCGAAGGCAGTTGATTCTGGGGTATGTTGGTGCACTGAAACCTGACATAACCAGTAAGACGTAGCTGATATCAAATCGAACATTTTACTTATTACATCTGGATCCGAGAGGGCGCATTTTAAGGATAAATACCTAAAACAAAACGTTAAGGTTCAACATTCATTGTAGAAAATTCTACTTATACAGTATAATTGCTTATTATGTATTATATTTATACAGTTCATTTGTAGGAAAACCGCTAGTGCAGAAAGCTTGAAAATTTTTTTTAAATCGCTCATTTGCGACAAGAACGACATAATTCAAAATTTGAGGTTAACGAGATTTTTGTTACAAATTATCAACATTTGTGATATTTTATTGCTGCTAGGACGACATATGAGAATTACCTTCGGTAGTGAAAGGAGAGCGACAGTGTCGTTCTAACTCCACTCAGTACTCGCCTTCCGCTTGCTTCAACAACGTCGAATTTCAGTTGTGCTGCAGTGTTCAGTAGAGGCGGTTGCGTGTATTATCATCAAGAACGACATATTTCATGAGTAGACGTTATTCTTGAAAAGGTACGTTAAATTTTATGATAAAACATTTTATTTAGAATGACCGAGTTAGTGTTAGGACGCTCTTCTTGAAAATAACTAATAACATAACACTTTGTTTATTTTGATATATGACGTTTTTTATGAAAAAGAAAATTTATTGTTTTAAAACATTTTGAATTATGCTGTTATTATAGTAGCAATATTTCTTTAATGCTTTCCTAAGTATGTATTATTTAGTATTATGATGTTATTATAGTTATAATTAAAGACAGTATGTATTAAAATGTATATTATACTGTATTATGACGATCTTGATAATAACAAATTGGCAAAAGTTATTTTCAAAAGATAATTATTTTTTAACAATTATACTTATTTTTATATTTCTACATAAAGAAAATTAAATTGTGTTTATATTCGAAGTTTTAAATTTGTAGCATAAAAATGGGCACTCGTGGTAAATTTATACTAGACCTGGCTACAAAAAATATTGAAGAAGTTCAGCATTCCGTTGTAAATGAAAAGCTTGCTTACGATGCCGAACAATCACAGATCAATCCAAGAGGTAAACTACATTATACTTATAATCTAGTAAATATTTCATAACTTTTTTTATTTTTAGACGCAGATGCTTCATCGCCAATTGTACCGGCACTACTCGATATTTTACATAAAAATGATCAAAATCGTTCGTCTATAAGTCATTCTAGAAGTTCTATTTCCTCCAGCAGTAGTTCTAGTTGTAGTTACTGTAACAGTTCATCTTCAGAAGGTACAGTCTTTTCTAATGTTAATTTCTGGAAATTCCATAAAAACTTGTAACTCCTTTGACTTGAACGTACTTGAACTTCATTTAAAAGAAAAAGAACTGTCACGCTTACAGAAAGTAGAAGATAAGGAAAATAGTAATCAAGTAGTCGCCGTTTACGACCTACAGGCGGTTTTTCAGTGCCCGAAAGGTGATGTGTCCCTTTTTTACTATAAATCAAAATTAAATGTTTTTAATTTTACAGTTTACGACTTACACTCAAATACTACCGATTGCTTTGTATGGGATGAGTCTAGTGGAAATGGAGGTGTTAATGATTTGGGCACCTGCGTTTTTAACTATTTGCAGGCAAAGTCAATGGGAGAAAACGATATAGATGTTATTTTCTACTCGGACAACTGCGCTGGACAGCAGAAGAACAAATTTATGTTGGCTGTTTACTCATACTGTTTACAAAAACTTCCTAATATCAGATCCATAACCCATAAGTACTTAATAAAGGGCCACACTCAAAACGAGGGTGATTCTGCACATTCGCTCATAGAAAGGCAGGTGAAAAGACAATTAAAAAGTGGTCCCATGTACACACCAGATTCATTCATTGCGAGCAATCAAATCGGCAAGAAAAAATGGACAGCCATATCACGTACATGAAATGTCGTTTGAAGATTTTTTGACTGGAAGGATGTTTGCACACAAATGGGACTGAATGTCACTAAAAATGTAGAAAACGAGCCAGTTAAACTTTCAGACATCAAAATTTTGAAACTTGAAAAATCATCCCCACAGGTTTTATACTACAAACACTCATATAACGATGAGACTTTTAAAAAGGCCGTAATAATAAAAGGAAAAAATATCCAGAAATAGTGGTTAAAAAAGCTTATGACTGTAAGCCAGGAATTTCTGAAAAAAAAAATCCGATTTGCTTGACTTATTAAACAAAAATGTTATACCGAAATACTATGCACCGTTCTATAAATCATTATAAATATTTTTATTTTTTTTTCTTTGGTTTAAAATGTTCGTTTTGTATTAATTGCATTAAAATTTAGATTATTATAAATATGTTATGTTAAAACCTTCTTGTTTAGTTGTAGCATAAGCATCAAAATGGTATTTTTTTGTAAAAGGTATGTTTTGTTAATAAAAATGTTTACATGAATTACCTTCCATAGCCTTTTATTTAAAAATTAATACTTACTTCAAGAAAAATTGCAGTAATATAGACATAATACTAAATATTGTCTTGTCTTTCTTAAAAAAAATTAAAGCACTTATCAACAATAATGTCATTTTTCGGAATAATACCAAAATAGGTCCAATGTTTTTTAGAAAGAACGACATAAAAATTTATTTATTTTTATTTAGACAAAATAATGCGAAACAAATTACGGAAAACATTAGGTCTTATTAAATTACGATATCTGTATATATGTATACCTTGCTAATATGTTATAAAAAGTTGGATAAGCAATGTGAAACTAGAAATCATCTGATAAAATCTTTATTAGCGATTTCTCAAAATTTTACTTTTTTGAATTATGTCATTCTTGTCGCAAATGAGCGAAATAAAAATGCGTTACAACTATTTTTTTAAACTAGATAAACAATAAGGATATATTTATGTACACTTACTTTGTGAGCTCATCGCTCATTCTATCTTTGATAGCTCCTACTAAATCAGAATTTCCACCAGCTTGTTGTACAGCATCATTAAAGGCTCTTTGGATTCTACCCATTTCCTATAAATTTTTTGTATTAATATTTCTTATGCAATCTCAATAAAAAAACGATTAAAATTACAAAAATATAGTGTTTAATAAAAGTAAAAGAGCATTTTTTGATGAGCTACATCTTTCTTAAGAATTATGCAAATGACTTCAAGCAATTTTAGTAGATATAAACTTAAGATAAACAAATTCATGTCAACTATATATTGGGTGTTACAACATCTTAAGGTAGCGTTAGCGATTGCTCAGTGAATGTCACAAAAACTATTAACGACAGTTGGTCCGCTAGATCTATGGTAGGTCAATGTAAGAATTAGGAAAGTTAAAAAATTAAATTAAATTTAGTAGATGATAACAACGAAATAGTATCTAGTGCAGAAAATGTAGGAGATATGTGGGAAAAATACATCGAAGATCTGTTTGATGACGAGAGAACAGAATCACAAATGAATATAGTACAAGAAGCAATACTTGATATATTAACATCGGAAGTTACAAAAACAATCAATACGGCAAAGCCACGAAAAGCCTCAGGTCCAGATGAAATATACGTAGAGATGATAAAGCTTATTAATGAAGAAAATCTTCAGACATTAACAATATTATTTAACAAAATATATACCACTGGAATCTTCCCAGAAGACTGGCTTAGATCGACATTTATACCTATACCTATATTTGCCTTATAACTATACTTATAATTTTGCCTATTATTTGATATATATTCCGAAAAGATCTTTCAAAATGCCCTCGAAAATATTGAAGAAGGAATAAAAATCAACGGAGAATACGTAAACAACTTAAGATACGCAGACGACACCGTCATTATTGGAGGGTTTACAACGACTTTGGAATGTCATAACCAGAGAGGGAGATTAATTACTATTTAACTGGGAATAAGACACAATTAAAGATAAAAATACGTTTATTGACGTTTCAATTTCCACTTCGGAAATCGTTCTCAAAATACAAACAGTAAATTAAACAAATTTTGTTTTTTTTTTTTTCAAAAAAAAAAAATTAAACAAAATTTGGTTAATTTACTGTTTGTATTTTGAGAACGATTTCCGAAGTGGAAATTGAAACGTCAATAAACGTATTTTTATCTTTAAGTGTGGCTTATTCCCAGTTAAATAGTAATTAATTTAAAATGCCACAAGAAAATAGCTTCAGAACAATACAGAGAGGGAGATAGCTTGGGACTAAATATAAATACAAATAAAACAAAAGTAATGGCTGTTACACGTGCACCAAATGTCCACATTAATATTCGTATCTCTAACAAAAATATCGAACCAGTACAAAGATTCCAGTATCTTGGTTGCTGGACAACAAACGATCTTAACCACGAGGTCGAAATACGTGCTCGTATAGAATATGCTAGGTCCGCATTTCAACGAATGAAAAAATTCCTAATAAACTCTACGTTATCGTTGGATATCCGATACCAATTTGTAAAAACGTTTATTTAATCCATATTGCTATACGGAGTGGAAACATGGACTCTCTAAATTACAAGTATGAGGCGTATAGAAGCCTTTGAGATGTGAGTTTTTCGAAGGATGCTGAAAATCTCTTGGACAGAGCACATGATCAACAACGAGGTGCTAAGAAGAATGGGTACTGAGAGAGAACTCCTAAATATTGTAAAAAACAGAAAAATGAGTTATCTAGGACATATTTACAGAGGAGAAAAATACAACTTCCTACGACTTATAATGGAAGGGAAAGTGGAAGGAAGAGGAGGTCCAGGAAGAAGAAAATGCTCCTGAATGAAAAATGTAAGAGACTGGACAGGTATGGACACACATTCGATACTAAGAACAGCTCAAGATAGAGAGCAATTTGCTGTAGTTATAGCCAACCTTCAGTAATAAAGAAGGCACCTTAAGAATAAGAAAAAATTAAATTTCAATTTAAATGTTAGAAAATATTACTTCTCCTTAATACCTTATAAATATTTATTTAAACACTTAAAAAAATCTAAGATTACGGAAACAATTAGTTTAAAAATCTTTTTAAAAATAATTATAAATTCAATAAAGGAATATACTATCATCAGATAACAGATGGACAAAGTGTATACTGGAATGGAGACCATGAGATGAGACTACCGAAGCAGAGGTCGTCCACAAACACATTGAACTGACGAAAGTTCGAAAGGTCTAAAGCGTTGCCATAGGAATTTAATGTGAGACACAAGATCAAAACAGATGGAAAATTATGAGGGATATATATGTCCAGTAATGTTGTGTCAATCGTTCATTTTACAAGGACCGAATCAATCAGTGACCGACTCTGAAAACCGATCGGATCATTTAAATCGTTCGTTCGTTTCAATACTTTTGGTTGCCGTTTAAAACAAATAACAAGTAACCGATTGATTGAGCTGAATCGACTGAAAACCGGTAGTATTGCTTACCGTATTTCATAGAATGTGTATTCACCTTCATTGTCCTTTATACGTTATTGTTAGTGCGTGAAGGGCTTAGCTTAGATTCTAGACGAAATATTCGAGAAGCTTGAATTTATGTTTTTGTTTTTAAGTTCTCAGTGTAACCCAGAAATAATTATAATTTATATGGAAATATGTGCTGCATCCAAATATAAATATTTATTGTCATATTGTGCAAATTTTAATTTTGCGATATTTTAACTACCTCATTACTATTAACAACGCAAGTAATCGCTTTGGCCCAACAGAATATTTTCCAACTCCAATACTCCCGGGCTGTAGTTAAGTCGCTGCCTTGCACGCAATAATTCTTAATTCAATATGTTTTTTAGTATTTTAAGTTTTCAATCATTCAAACGAATGCAATCATTCAGTCGCAAGTCATATATCGACCCTCGTCGCAAGTGAGGAATTACCGAGGACCGATGACCGAAAGTATTGACTGTGCGATTTTGTTTTGGTTCAATCTCGATCGGTGCCGTCAGCGGTCAATCAAAAAATTTTTGTAACCATACGATTCGATCGTTATGAACTAGTGGGATTCGGTCGTTCAATACTTTGAAGTGATTGAATCAAAACGGACGAATCAATCACGATTGATACAACACTCCAGCAGTGAACAAGCTAAGATTGAATGATGACCAACAATACGTTTAACCGTGTTGACAGAAATATTACAAGCTTTAGCTATTCTTTCCTGCAAGTTTTTGAGTGATATTTAATGCTTCCTCTTATTTTTTCTTCATCATAAATACATACTTTGGTATATTTATCATTAAATCTTCGCTTGTTCACTGCTGGACATATTAGCATATCATCTGCAAACCCATGTGGCTAAGCTTTTCTCCATTTATGTTTATGCTCTTGTTAGTCAGTTTTGCCCTTTTACATATATATTCCAAAAGCGTAGTAAACAGTTTCGGTAATATGGTGTCCCTCTGACGTACTCAACATTGTTTGAGGAACTTCTGAGTTTAACGATCACCCACTCTAACACTAGCTATTGCTTTTTTATGTATGTGTTTAATTATATTTTATATAGTGCCCGTTTTTAGGTCAATAAAGCAAATTTACCCTATATTTACCTGTATATATAAAGCCAATATATCTATTATCATTCAGTTATCATCCATAGTGTCATGCAATATGTCATATGTCGCTATATGTTCATTAATAACGAAGACGATGTGTATTGCCCTTTTAGTAGTAAATCTATTTGTATTCATAATACCCTATGATATTTCGTATGTCTCTATACGTTCATTATTAATGAAGATACTGTGTAGTACCCTTTAGTCGCCTTATTTGTTTTTGCTTACTTAATATATTCGTTATTTCTGCCCCTTTCATCTGCTATGCCGCATTTTATGATTCGTTCAGTTGTTTATTTTATATTCAGCCAGAAGTCGATAAATCAAAATTTGTCTTTTAGTTAAACTATATTTATCCATAGTGCCCTATGACATCTTGTATGTAACTAAACTCTCATTAATAATGAGGACACAGTGTAGTGCCCTTTTGGTAGTCGCTTTGTTTGTTTCTTTCATATTAATATATTGTTGATATCGTTCCCTTTTATTTAACGTATCACACGCTCCAATCAGACCAATAACAAAGGATATTATTATTGGGTTAATGAAATTTCATATCTGCTTATTACTGAATTGTTAATATGTATTTTGTTTTATAATAATACCACACATTTAAATTCTTTAAGGTTTGAAAAAACTTAATTTTTTCCTTTAAAAATTTTGTTTAATGATTTTAGTAATTTTCAAAATTTGTTAAATATAAAACAGAATTTATTCACCATTTACATTTTCATTATTATATTGTATTTATGTTTAATTACTTCATTTTGATTATCATTATATTTTAATAAAACGGTTTTAAAATATCAAGAAGTGTTATATGTTGTAATTCTGGGAGTGAAAGCATAGCTTTCTTATTGTCTACACACGGAGCCATGGTATTTAATTAATTTTGATTCGATTTTACTTAATTTAAATTACTTGATTTTATTTTATATTATTATATTTTATACAGATATTTATAAAAATATATTAAAATCAATTACCCAAGTCGATCCGGTATTTCTCGAGTTGTTATAAAAATTAAAAAAAATTAAATGACGTCTTATTAAATCGATATAAGTACAAAAACCAGCATGTACCTTCTAGCATATAAACCAAATAAAGATAAACTAACATATATTTTAAAATATTTTGAAAAATAAATATTATCTTTAAATTACAGCAACCAAGATTTTGGTCAATTTTGCGAAAAAAAAAAACTAAATATTCGTATTATTAATTATCTATGTAATTAATATGTATTAATATATCTAATTAATATTGTTAGTTATTTTAAGTAAACGTATGAATTCAAGAACAAAACATGATTGACGCATAGATTGAAATGTCAGTTGGTGTTTCAGATATGTTTTCTAGGTGACACTAAAATTTTAAATCTGAACTAACACACAACTTTAAATTATTTTGTATTAAATCGTACTTTAAAAATATTAATATTATTTATTAATTATATTATTACGCAATTAGTATTTTTTGTATTATTAAACATATCGTTTCAGAAACAAAATATGAATGAAATGTCAGATGTTGGTAGTTCAGATTTTAAATCTAAACTAACATAAAGCTTTAAATTAGTTTGTAATAAATTCGACCTTAACAATATTATTAACATTAATTATTAATTATATTAATATATAATTAATACAGTATTATTATCGTATCGTATTAAACGTATCGTTTCAAGAAGAAAATATGATTAAACTATGGTAGTTCATATTTCTTTCCTATATGGCGCCGTTACCTGACTGGACAAACGGTGTGACTTGTCATCATACCTTGTCAGCCTTTTATATAGATAGATAGTCAATTCGGCATTCTGTCAAGGCACCCAGCCTTTTCTATAATCTGCCTGTTCTATAGGATTACAAAATTCCAGTTTATTTTATAATCGATTCTTAATTATTTTTTTAAATAGTTTATAAATATGGGAAAGTAGACTTATGGGTCTGTAGTTTCTGAGGTCGGTAGCAACGCCTTTTTTATGAAGAAGGATAATTTCCGCTGTTATGCTACTGTTACTGCTTCCTATAGACATCCAGTGAAAAGCAACAAGCTTGGAAGGACCTGTCATAATCTTTTTCCAGCCACATTCAAGCCATCTGCCACTATTTCATCGCCTCCAGGGACTTATGATTTTTTATTTCTTGCACTCAGATACATTACTGTTGTTTGACTGAACACTTAAAAATATGAATAATCAAAGATTGAATATTAACTTCCCTATTTTCCTACCACACATAAAATGTCATAACACTTTAGTTCGGACACCTACAATACCTTTACCTCATATGTTCAAAGTTTTTATACTTTGTTTATATTTAAGAAACATTACATTGTATTATACCTACATGATTTTGTCGCATAAGTTTGTCTACTCCAACTCTATATCCCAAATCTAAAGATTTCTGAGCCATGAAGAAACACTCAGTAACAAAATTGTAACTTTTGGCAGTCAATCGTTTTTCCTCCAAGGTATCATCAGAAGACACTGGCAAAAAGCAAGTTTCTGTAGACATATCAGACATATGAATGCCTTTTTCGGCTATATCTTCGTTCTAAAAAATATAACGGCAGATAGTATAATTCTCTTAAACATTGTTTCGCATATTATGATTGTGAAATATCCGTGTTTTGTACAAAGATCTAAAAGATTACAGTTTTCAAACACTGATCTAAATTGTAAAAAAAGAAGGATTGGGTTAATATCCAAAATCCGGTTAACCAAAAAAATACAAGGCATGATGCTGATAAACAAATCTCCTTAAAATAAATGGTCCACTACACAGAAAAAGAAACAAAAAGAATAAACTGATACAACCAAGAATCGAAAGATTCTCCATAATTCTTGAACATACAAAAGTTCTTGCCGAATGACTAATGTCTAACGAATTGGTTAGGAATGCCTCCATTTAATCATTTCCTTCAAGAGTTATTGTACGACAGACAGACGTGTAGACAATGAGACAATTTCAAGAAGAATATGTCGGCCATTTATAAATATTAAGACTAGTCTTGTACACAAATTAAAATCAAAACCCAAATACAAACTTATTCAGAACTCATTTGAATCCATTCCTAATTTTCTTTGATGAATTTCCGATGGAAAGTTGGAAGCCAGGATCTTCGAAGGATACTAAAAAATTGTTTAACGGTAGCTTTAGTGGATGGGAAATCACTTAAATAAGAAGTGCGTGCCATATTATAGGGAAAAAATATTAGCTTCGTTTTTTCCATAAAACTCAATCAAATACCTTGCATTTTTCCCAAATCTTTTGAAATAATTTTTAGTATGTTTCAAAGATGAAGATGGGTTAACACAAAATCAGGTGTATTTTGGTATGAGAATCATAACATAAAATGAGAATAGGGATTCAAGATAAGGTACGATCAACAAATGTAAATAGAAAGTTAGGTTAAGATAAACAGCGAGAAAACCACCGGTGCGAACGAAGTATGCGCAGTTGACACATACATTCGGCGTGCATTCGGCTTATTCGTATCCTTTAAAGTGTGTCAAAAAACCGACAAGTGGACGGATAGCCATATTTGCTATTCGGGTGTGCTTGCGAATAATGCAAATAATTGACGAATGTACCCTCCACACTTCGCATCATGTGGCCGAATATTTCGCATAACGAATAACACATAGCGACGTGTGATGCCACCATTAAAAATTAAATTGTTATTATATAATTAATTTGTTGCCAATGTGGTGCTATGTAATTCATGCTATAGAGTTTTAACCAACATTCTTTATATAGTATACAAGTTACGCTATATTACTAAATAACACAAATGTTTTGGAGATAATACTTACAGAAACAGCACAATAAGTGGGGTCTACTTTTAAAATTCTTTCATCATTAATCTTCGAACAAAATGGTTGGCACAAACTTAACAACAAATTACTTAGATTCAACATAAACCCATCTGCTACATTTGTATACATAGCTGGATTTAACTCAGGCACATGTGTGTTCCATAATTTGCCTCTATTGGCGTTTGTCTTAAGACATTTTCCGATCCATAGCGTCGTTTTCTCTTTAACTTTTGGACTACACTTTAACATAGCTAGAAAGAATTTGTGCAAGTTTTTGTTTTGTTTCGAAAGATATATCCAAAGGTATTCTTCAGTTCCGTTGTTTACAGGCTTAAACATATCAATTAAATTAGAAGATTATAGGTATAGTACACAAAACAATATTTTATTTTTCAAGGACTGACAGTTGAAATAAAATTATTCTTTTACGGATTTTAATGTTTTGCTACAATTATAAATATACAACTTCTTCAGAGGAATAATGGGTTGTTGACTGCCCTGATTTTTAAAAAGACCTGTACTTCCCATGACTATGAAGAGAATTGAAGTCTGAACACTGCAAACATGATACACTTTTATCATAGTTCTGTAGAGAGTGCTGAAATGTGAGAACATTATCAAAAATAAGCAAGGCAGAACAGATATCACAACAAATGTTAAAATGTAAACATTTTGAGCGAAAAACAAGATGACATGAATTGGAAAACTGCAGTTATGAAGCTGGAATATCTACTATATTTGGATCAAGAGGATGTAAATGCAATAATTGAGAAAGTAGTTACACACAAATCTACAGGGTGTCTCAAAAAGATTAGTTCTCTCCAAGGGTTATATCAGACTTCAGAAATCCGAGAGATAGACTGGGAAAGATATAAAAGCATACTTGAAAGGTCTATTGAGGGAAAGATAATCACCATTAGAGATGTGAAGGATCTCGAACTGGTCCTCGAATTGGCTCTCTGGCCAGAGAGATAATAAAAAGGGATAGAAAGATAAGAAGAAAAACTGCAATTAGGGTAGAGTAAGAAAGCCAATAGAGACAAATCCAAACAAGGGTAAAATTATTATAGAGAAAAAAAAGCACATGATATACTCACACCTAAATGTGCACACAGTGTAGTGCAGCGAACAGTGATGAAATGATAGTCCTATTCAATATTGTTTTTGGATGATTATATTATTATTCAATACATTTCTTAATTTTTCAATAGTAGAGCTTCTACATCCTTTGATGTTTAAGTTCACCATAACAAATATTTAGTTATTATAGAAAATATGTAAATAAATGTATGCTACATATTAAATTATGAATAAAAGAATAAGTATGAAAGAAATTACCTGATCCACTGGATTTGTAAAGTGTACATACTGGCCAACTGGGGTCTTAGGTAATACAGAGTTGTTCAAAATGGCCCCTAAAAGAGTTTCTGCAAAACTTGACCCTGTATTATTCTTTGGAGCACAGTTATCTATAAACACTTCAGCTAATATTTCATTATTAGGTACAACATCTAAGTAGTTAAAAATTGAAGGGTTAACATCTGTTATTGTCGCAGGAGCCAACTCTTCTATTAGTATTTTATTGATAGCTCTAACAAAAGTAGTTATTGAAGTTGTGTCTGAAAAGTATAGTCATACAAAAAATAATACATTAAGAAAATTTGTTATTTATAAAGTGCATAATTTCAAATATAATTTAAGAAACTTATGATTAGTTTACTACTTTGGGAAAAGTTTTATGATATTCTTATTATAATAGAGTAAAGTAGTAGGATAGAAATGGTAAATAAGAATGCAATACAAATTAAACATATCAAGATGATACACCATAGCAGCAACTAAGGCACACATTATCAGAGACATTGTGGTAGCAGTTGTAACTAATTGAAGTTGATGGGATATTTTTGATTTCAATCATTTCTCTGAACATATCTCCAGCAGAAGTCAGTGTATTAGCAAAGAGTTGAAACTTTGCTATCACACCAAGCACAATAATAGTTGAAGACATTATTCTTTACAAATAAACTAAAACTTTACTAAAACTTCACTATTTACTGTGGTGTCAGTTAAGGATGCATTACAATGCATTAGTCAGCAGTTCTCAGAAGACATCACAAATCTTTTTCATTACTGAGGTAGTCATAATGGAGGTGGCAATATGAAATCTAAATTTAATTTGTTGTAATTGTCAACAGTATAATTTAAAACACTGTATATATGTTTTGTTTTTATTTATGTGTATATTAACTATATTGACATATATTTTATTTTCTTTGACTTGTAAAAAATACTTTTGTATTCATTTATTACCAATAAACCATCTATCTATCTAAAATTCAGTTCACCATAGAAATAGAGAACAACAGACTACATTTATTAGATGTTTTAGTAAACAAAAACCAACAACCAAAAACTTGGGAGGCATAGAAGATACCAAAGAGACCTTAAGAAGAGTAAAGAAAGGTCTATTATCTAAATAGGATGTGAATTTCTATGGTGCAAAATACAAAACTTCTCCCCAGGAGCACGGAAAACTACAATAGCTATTGGACCAAAAGAGTCCATTTCATACAAAGGCTATATAAAATTTTTCAAAATAAAAAATTAATAGGTATATTATATTGCAAATTAAAAATTAACTAACAATTTTTTTCTTTAAATCCAGAATTATGTTACAACAGGTTTAAGTATAAACAAAAATTTATGGAACAATTATTTAAACAGTGTTTAGCAATGAGAAGTTTAGTATTGTTTATAAAACAAAATTATACTAGATATGACTTATGGTTTAAAAACCAATTTTAATATTTCAAAATGGGTTTGAAAGCTTGTTTTCATTTTTTAATCTTCCCATTGAAGATGGATAAAAAAATTATTATGCGAAACCAAAAAATGCATTGCACATTTTCATTTTTCACATTCTTTTGAACACAACTTAAAAATGGTCATACCAAATTTTCAAAATCTTGAAAGGGTTTTCCATTTTCCATTTTTTATAACTTTTCGTGATAAATTTTCACTATTACATACTGGAAAACTGTTTTTACTTAACTACAAAATTATATTTAGAAACGAAATTTCACTGCAAACAATTTTATCTTTAATCATTTTTATTGTAGATATGATAGTTTTTAAGAGCAAAAACTTTTTCCCTGATGTTCCAATAAATTTCTCAACTGGAGTGTATGAAAGTCTAGTTATAAAATACTATCGAATACATTTCTACAAAATTCAAATTCCAGCTTACTATAAACAATCAATTATAGGCTGTAGTTTATAGCATTTTATGATATATGAAATTTTTACTGATGTGTAGCATGTGGATAAATATTCTAATTTTCTAATTTTAACAAATTGACCATTGTGTGTTGATTAAAGATCTTTTGTGCTTATATCTCCACAAAAAAGAACAAAAGATATATCCTCCTGTCACGCCAGTTTATTGCTGCCTAAGTAAAACTTAATCATTATTTCCCAGATTTATTATTCTTGAATTAAACACACATTATAATGTGAAATTTTGTGACTTTTTTAACCATACCATTTCAAATAGCATATTGGAGTCTTCTATTAAGTACATGTATGTTCACATATATTGATTTTGTGAACTTTTTTCAATGCGAATATAAATCGGAAATTGAATTCAGCATTCAGCCTAAACCTGTACTTTCAAAACATTGCAAAGCAAGCAGATGACAAATGGATTGACATGGAAATTTATAATTGAATCCACATCATGCCAATTTGTCTAGACAGAAATCCCTTTGTGAAAACGATTTCCTAATACTCTGTACTAGATTAAAATAATGAGTTCATTTTGAAAAAGCCAAAAGGCTGAAATATGCATGTCAGCATATCAGGTGGTAAGCTGTAACAAAATCAAACCTAAACCATCTATTTTATTTTTTTTTTCAATGCCTTTCTTCTTTGATTTATAATTTAAGTAATTGTACCAAAGTTACTTGTATTTTTGAATGTAAATTATACTTAATAACTAGGATAGATATGATCCAGATGCTTCAAGTGTTTTGGGATCTAGAGTTGTCAATTGACATTAAAATTAAAGCAAAATTAATATTGTTATTAAGAAGGAATAACATCACTCTTACATACAATAAAATAATAAGAAATTCTGAAAACAGCAATATTAAATATTTTATTGTACATATTTACTCATTTTTACCAAGATTTATTGAAAGACATGATATCAATGCAACAAGGTAGTAAAATAAAATAGCAAATATCTACTTTCCTATTTTGAAACTGTTTCTTCTTGCAGTTGCTTATTACAACCAAGTGACGATCAAAACTGAACCTAATATAACGTGAGGTGTTCTTTAATACTTACTGTTTTCTTCTTCATAAACTTTGTTAACAGCATCAAGAAAAAATGTATCTGCTCCAAGTTCAGCATCTCTCAACAATCCTAGCAAGTCAGCTGCAATATTTTGTCCAGAATAAACATCTGGCTGTATAATGGAAGTAGCCGTATTTTGCATAATTTTGTCCTTAATATCATTATAATGTTCAGCAGATAACTCACTTTTGTGATCATTTAAATTTTGCAAACAGTGGTATAAATACTTGACAACTTTGGTTTCTTGAATGCTATCACTGTCGCTTCGTAATTCCGAGTTTTCATTACACAAAAATAATCTTTCGAATAAAGCATATTGTAATAAACTTAAATCTAAATCAGTTTTTTCATGAACTTTGTGAACATCTTCTAAAAACAGCAAATCTGAGTTAGATTTGTTTGGATCTATAGTAAATTTGAAAATTCTTTCTAAAACATTACTGACATTAGAAATCTTTGTGGAACTTGTGATACCGAAAAGGGCTGAAAAAGGATTTGAACCTGACATAGTTGTTTAACTTCATAAATATTGCAAAAAACAAGATTTTTGATAAATCATTTGATTAGTTGTCATGTTAGTTAATGACAGTGACAGTAATGTCAAAACGTTCTTCTTTTTTAAAATAAAATAATTAGGCGGCCTCTACATAAGTTGTCAGTCATGTGGTTATAACCTGGAAAAACACGATAAGAAGTTATATTATATTATCTTACAAATGTTCTTTTTTATTTAACAAATATATACTTAGACATATCCAGTGAAAATTGTGAATTTTTATAGAATAAATAAAATAAAAACTATTAACAGTTTCTCCTCCACAGAACAACTATAAACTCCAGTTAGTCATAACAGCCTGAAACGAGTCTCCTTAAAAATATAGTAAGTAATATAATCATCTCAATCTAATGGGTTGAAAACCATAAGTATTTTTTATTCCATAAAACCCAAATAAAACACCACTACAGACTCCTCATTAAAAACTAAAAAAATATTAGGAGCCAACTGCAAAAACCAAGAAAAATTAAGATTTCTTTGAAATGCAAACAAAAAATTTAAAAACATAACATAATATGTAAAATAAATGTAGGAAATTGTAAGAAATACGATAATTTTCTGAAGTATTGAAACACAGAAACAAACACATACTTATATTATATAACAGTCAACAGATCATCGTTTAACTTTCTTCGTAAAACAGGTTTCTTTAGGGTGCGGTTATTACGGAGACCATCGCATGGTATCCTCGCCTAGATCATAGCATTGATAGTAAACGCTCGCATTTAAAATAAAATGCATTTATTGTGTAGTGTCGATTGTAGAGTAGTAGGATCGAGGGTCGAAAAAATACTAAGCTTGAATACTGTGGTTTATGGTCCAATACCTGGCTCGAGGCTGCGCGTTGACGGTGAATGCTGGCAGTTTTAAAATAATGCAGTTTATTTTTGGTGGCGATGATAGTATGATACCATCCTATGGTCCGATCGAGGGTCGGCGCCTCGTTATGAGCGCACACTTAGAATCAGTTTAGATAAATTGAATATGAAGATTATACATGCGATCTACAAACTTGGCTGCTTCCATGGTAACTTTTAATACACCCGGTGTTCTAATACCTAACATTAGTAAGCTAGTAAAAATTGTAAATTTAAAGGCTAGACATCAGTAAATAATACATGTTTAAAAGGCCGAAAACTTTTTAAAAGAAAATCTATGTATAATATTAGCTGTAAAATAACGATATATTCTATGCAAGTAGAGTAGAGCAATTGAGTGTCGTGAAACCTCGACGTGGTTCTGTACCGTGAGCACGACAGAGTGGAAGCTAAAGACTGGCCAACTGATTACCTGGCGGCGCCTATGTTTTATAACCCAGTTTTATTCCCAACATGCTTGGAGTAAGAGTAAACGAGGAAAACACAAACGTGAAATAATAGGTACACCCTTCGATGAATTTGAAATAAAGTAAACCTTTCTTCAAACTAACGTAATTATTGTAGGTCTCCTAAAAGGACACTGTCGCCGTCACGTCGCCTCAAGGAGCACATGAATAAATTCGGACTGACAGAAAGTGTAAACTGCAGATTTTATCAGGTTGAATACTGATATTTCAAGATTGCAAGTAAAAGTAAGAAGTTTTGTGAGGGACAAAGCTGCAAATATACAAAAAATGACCAGTAATTTCACTGATAAAACCAATATCCATCGTTATAGCTGTTCAGCTCATTTCCTCAATTTATTGGTTCAGGATCTTGATCTTCTCAGGTAATCAATCCTTCATCAGAGTAATTAAATACTTTAGAAAGAAGTAAACATATGCCAGCTGCTCTATACAAAGAGGCACGGGGAAAAACTTGTAATGCCTCAAGAAGTAAGGTGGGACACAATGCATGATGCAATTGAAGCTACCTTGGTAATAGACGTATCTGTCCAACATTTCCAAAATAAGACAGAAGTCATTACAGTGACATCAAAAAAATATGAACTACAATGATGTTGTAATGAACGCTGTTGAGTTATTCGCATGAGACCAATTTCAGTAGCTCTTGATTGCATACAAAGAACAACAATAATTTCTATTGCTGTTTAAATATGGAATACAGTGGAATATGATTTAAAACAACCTATAGAAGTTTTAAAAAAATTAGATGTAGAAGCATGGCATTGGGTGATGCTCATTTTGCAGCAAACATGTTAGACCATAGGTTTCTTGGAAGATGATTAAACAATGCGCTACAAGAATAACCCTACCACGTTATCAGTAAGATAAATCCACTATCTTTAGCACGACATTAATAACACAATCGAAACGGTTTCCAAACTATATGTAGGATGAACATTTTCAAAAAACAATGCCATTGATTTGATGGAAATCTTTAATAGATGAGAATGACTGACTTTCAGGAAAATAAAAATTTATTGAGTTATGTGAGCAATTTTTAACAACTAAAGCAGCGACTTCAATCTCAAGACTGTAGGACTTCTCAGGTCGTTAATATGCTAAATCCTTACAAAATAGCCACAGAAGTCAGAAGCGTGCTTGAGTTAGGCAAATCAGCATTCTCGGTATAAGTCATATGCGGTGGCCGATATCGGGAGTAGGTATGTGATGTTGATGGAGTGTACTATGTCGAAAATAACGATGCTAATCACTATAATGGCGTTGCAATCGTAGTTGCAAAACACTTAGTGCAATTAGTATTAAACTAGATCCCCATATCCGACATAAATGCATGTCTATACCCAGTGATAAAGGTAATTCAGAAGCATTTTAACGATATATTACTGATGCTGTAGATCTTGTCAAAGTAGCAGAAAATATCATAGTCCTAGAGATTTTAACGCCAAAGTCAGCAAAGAGCGCTGTTTGAATGTTGTGAGGGATTATGGCCTGGGAAACAGAAATGAACGTGGAGATTGACTTGTCTAGTTCTGCCAAGAACACGATTTCATTATATCCAATACTCACTTCAAATTGCCACCGAGAAGACTACACCTGGAAGCCAAATGCAGAATCAGAGGTGATCTAAAATAAATCTCGCAAATATGTCTCATCAGAACGACATATGCAGTTGCTCTGAATACAAACGAAATCTATCCCGTCATAGGACAATAATTATAAAAATAATTATTTACAGACGTTACAACGCCATCTAATAACAACACTAGGAATCCTAAGATTTCCTTTTGGCGAAACTAAATTCAAATCTTTACCACTGTGCTTTCTAAAACTTACAAAGCAGACATATTGATGAATTAGTCGGCAAGGGAATCAACAATATGCATTCACACATGCCGTTTCTGGTACTCCAAACATAGTAAAGAACTAAAGCATAGTGACGGTATTAGATTTTGACTAGAAATAAAAATATATCTAGAGGCACTCACAGCGTGTGACGTTACTTGTGAAGCAGAATTTAAAATTGACTGTAAAGTAGATATTAATTATTGTAAATACAAATTAATAATACGAGTTTAAACTCACGTGTAATCTGCAAAAATTGTATTTGTATTTACTGGAAGTAATGAATTTGTTAAATATTTCCTGTACGTTATGAATTTCCCAGACAAACAAAATATAATCCATGAAGACGATATAATGAAATAAATAATCTGAGAAAAAAATAAATAAAAAGCACATAAAAATAAAAACACAAATAATAGAAATTTATTGTTGACTATTAATTAAATATTTTTTTACTTATGTGATTTTGCAATAATTTCTTTTACTGAATAATAGGGAAGATAAATGGATGGTATCATTGTTCCGACCAATTCGCCGCTTATTCTTCTTGTGTCCGAAAATCGATATCAAAACATTTTCAACGGATAATTGATGGGGCCACCTGTAAGTAGTATATTGGTTATATATTACTTTTGCATTCAGCATAAAAAATTTTGAGATGTATTGGTGGAGTTTATTTTGGAAATTACACGTCAAGATGTAGTTAAAAGATATGTAACGAAGAAAAATTTAGTACAAAATGAAGGGGACCAAAGGAAAGTCAAACAAAAAAATATAAAAGTTACTTTATTAAGATGGAAGGTAATTATTTTTCATTAGTGTGAAAGCATGAATTATTCAAGTCTTCATACTTAAGTTTTAATACTTTAAGTTCTACTACTGGTACTTTTTAGTTGAGACTCAACAAATGTCTGATGATAATTTTACATTCACCTGCGTCATGTTTATTTGAATCAAGTGGCAGTGAATACGTTCCAGGCGAATAAGAATCTAGTGACGACGGTGACAGTGTAACATTAGAAAGTATTGGAGTAAGTAGTCGGGAAAATACTAAACAGGGAGTGGGAAATCTTGAAGCAAAGAAAATATTAGAAGCGTAAGCTTAGAAGAGGCCAGTTCAATGAATAATCTTCAGACATTATCTGTAGAGGCAACAAACACCGCTGAATATATAAACATTTTTAATGCTAGCATAACGACAAAAAGAATTAAAAGTTTTCCAATCAAAATAAAAACTAACCTTAAGGTAAGAAATTCCGATGCATGGAAAAGAAGAAAGTCGTTACTTACTAGAGAACAAGGAAAAGCCTACACATCCAGCACAGGTAAAATTGGACGAGAAAAATAGCTCGTTTAGAAAATCTGTGTACGGAAAAGTGCAAACTAAAATGCAGCAGTAAATTTAAGGATGAAGAACGAAAATCAATATTAAATAATTTTTATGCACTTGATAATAATGGAAACAATGCTCTCTTATATAAAAGTATTATTCCTAAATCGGTAGCATGCATCAGAGGAGATGCAATAAAACACAAATCTGTATCTTATCGATATACTGTTGTATTCAATAACGAAGGAATTTTTGTGTGCAAAAAAGCATTGTGTTCTTTATCGGTATATCAAATAGGGATGAAAAAGTTAGATGTCATTAAAGGCAAGCTAGCTACTGCAGCATAAGCTCCATCTCTCGACAAACGTGGTCGACGCTGTAATAGGCCAAACAAATTAAATGAGAACTTGTAAAACAGGAGATAATGAATCATATTTTAGAATTCCCTGCAGAAGAGTCCCACTACTCACGCACCAGTAACCCCAATAAAAAATATCTGCCACCTAATCTTAACATGTCAATCATGTATTGATTGTACATTGCTAAATGCAAGGAAAAACAAAAACCCCAAATATATTTTATAAAAAAATCATTATATGTCAAAGTTTTTTCTACAGAATTTAATTTATCGTTTAGCCATCCAAAGAGCGGTACATGCAGTATTTGTGATTCAGGGCAAGCTAGTAAGAGCACCATGAGAATATTAAGATAGGATTCAACTTGATGAGTAATGACTGCACTAAAGCAAAAAACGATAATAATGTGTGTTACATTACAATGGATTTACAGCCAACTATGCCTTTGCTAAAGATAAAAACATCAAAAGCTTTTTATTTGCGCCAAATATGGTTGTACAAGTTGGGCATCCATGTTGTGACCGTAAATGGACAAAGATCTGTTTTTCAAACATGGACAGAAGATGTAGCAGGTAGAGGCATTTCTGAAATTGGAAGCTGCTTGTGGAATTTTATTCAGACATGTGATGATGTTAAATATAAAAAAAACATTTAGTAACATGGTCGGACTCTTGCGGTGGTCAAAATAAAAATTTAATTTAATTTGATTATTTTGTATCAATTAATGATAGTTCGAGGTTATTTTGACAAAATAGATCATAAATTTCCTGAGGTCGGCCACACGTATTTGGAATCTGATCGGGATTTCGGATGAATTGAAAAAGTGCTTAGAAGACATGGAACTATAGTTACACCGCAACAGTACCGGAAAATAATTAAATCTGCCATTGGTAAGGGTTGTATGGTTTATGATATGGAAACCTATTTTCGTGACCTTGATAAATTAGGTACTGAGCTTGGCCTGATAAACAGAAAAAAAATTTACTTAATCAAAAGGTTAACTTCAGATATGGCATTAAGTGGATTCGAATCGATGAAATTGGAAGCTACCTATACAACGAGTAGTATGATGAATATACTCCATTTCATAAGGTTTCAATATTTAAGAATAAACTAAAGGTACTCACAGAAAATGTCCACTTTTCTAGAATTTTAGAGAAGACTGGAAATATATCAGACAAAAAAATTGCTGATATTGTTACTAAATTGCCATATATTTCAGAAGAACATCGTGGATATTACGAACGTGTGATTCGTGAATATGAACAAAACAAAAATGCTCCAATACCGCAAAAATGTCAACGAAAATTGTAATATGTTATTAATTTTTTTTTATTATTTCAACAATAATCTCAATCTGTTACTGATTTTGTGAATGAATAAATGATTTATTTTGTAGTTAACTCTTTATTTCGCTAAACAATCTATTCCTTTTGGTATTTGGTAGTAAACGAAGGTGTTATATACATTTTTTTAAAGAAGGGGAAACTGATAGTATTGAGACTTAAAATATACCAAAAACTGATTACTTATGTCCTAACATAAACTATAATGTACTAGTTCCAGTGTTTTTAATAAAAAATTCCAGCATCATTCACTAAAAGTGGATTATCTTGAAAACTAATTTTTGTAACTTAACAACTTCTTCCACTTGGCCCTTCAATTGTCAATACAATCAATTGTGGCCGAATTCTATATAAACACAGTATTACATTTTTTTCATGTGTTTCACATTCCCATTAGCCGCCAGTTGTCTATATGTTGATCTTAAATCATCGTAGTTGATCTTAAAGTACAGCTCCCCTCTTCAATTCAACCGAGGTCCGAGTGGTATGAAAAAATAAAGTCAGTTAGCCACCGACAGTATAGAATACTTTTTATTCCAAAAAATTTCATACGTCAGCTAACGTGTTAATTGCAAGTTTAACAACAGATTAAAAAAACTTCAGTTTATTCGATGTGATAATTCCCCCATTCATATGAACCCCTTTTAACTATAGTCTGTTTAACTGGAGTTTTAAATCTTGGTGTTAGTACATGTATAAACGGAAAACTGTTTTATTTTTTCATTTATTTTGATATTTTGGCATTTGGAGATCTTCGACGTTTAATACGACTGTCTAATATAATTACTGTATCATCTGCGTATTAAATTGCGTTAAAAATCTGACCACGTATGTTTGTGGGTAGTGGGGGGTGGAGATATGATAAAATATCATAAAACTATTTTTGTATAACAATTTATTGAAAATTTGATAATTGGAGGGACTTCACAAACTTATATTTAATGTAATAAAAAAATATATACTAAAGTAACATGAAAATAAATCTTTAAAACCAATTTAAACGTGAAAATGTGACGGTTACGATGGGTACGGATGAAAAAAAAAACGGGACAATATAGAGAGAAATTATTTTACTTTCTGCTTCTTCAAAGTCTTGTTCGTGTTTTGATCTACTTCTGGTAAATCAGATTCTTCATTTTTCTTGCCTAAAACAACAAAAAGTAATAAATATCAACAAGATTATGCCTCATAACACTTTTCTTTGATACAATACCACAAAATACTAAAAAAAAAAACTATTAAATTAAAAAGTATTAACGTAAAATGAAAACCAAAGAAAAATGGAAATTAGTACCTTAATTGATACCCAAACCGGTTCAGTACAACTTATCTGACTTACTTTTCTTAGATTTCTCTTTCTTTTGGGGTTTGGCTTTTGGAGCTACGCTCGCTCCTTTACTTTCACGAGATCTTGCAATTTCTTGACTGATGACGTTGAAAGTCAAGTACCTGAAAAAACAAGTAAAGAACGTTAATATATTAAAAAAACATGAATATCAATTCTCCATTATTACCTCGTTTTGCTTCAAAATGTAATTATAATCAAAGTCATAAAACAACGAGTTGTAGACGGATTTTGGACAGGAACATGGAGGAGTGGATAAAAAAACTTGTTATCAATCACTAGGAAAAGAAAGTACAACATACAAAGTTCAACTTCAATTGCGGCTGGCATAACATGAAAACAATCTCAAATTAAAAACTAACTTGGTATAAAAATAAAATTGTCAAGCTAGACAAAGTGCATCAGCTGGTGTATCTAAACAGCCTAACAGACAAACCATCAGATTTTACGCCTACATATCATTTTAAATAATTATAAGTACCCGTAGATATTCTCTCTTTATGTAAAAACAGCATGGTATACGATGGATCTAAGGGTAAATTATTCTATATTAAAGGCTATTTTCTTCTTCAATGCTATCTCCGCGGCGTAGGTCGGCAATC
The DNA here is from genome assembly GCA_918026665.1 of Diabrotica balteata. Lineage (NCBI taxonomy): Eukaryota > Metazoa > Arthropoda > Insecta > Coleoptera > Chrysomelidae > Diabrotica > Diabrotica balteata. The sequence goes on from OU898278.1 coordinate 101,171,415, forward strand.
ATCAAAGCTATTCGGACTTTTGAGACGGCTGCTCTGAAAAGTTGATTTAATGTACATCGTTACCACTCTCTCAGGTTGCGTAGCCATGAAATTCTACGCCTCCCTATTAAAGGCTATGGATTCATTTATTTGTAAGTCAAAACTAGTTTGAATTGCAAATAATCCCGCTTAATCAGATCTGACAAGAAGCAACAATACAATCCTTCTTCTTCTTGTTCTAGTTCCATGACCGCTATCGATCGTTGGATATCATGTTGGCTACCATATTCGCTATCGTGACTATTGACAGCAGCTCTAAATAACTACGTAGTTAATTTTCCATACCATTGCCTTAGATTTTTCAGCGATGATGTTCTTCTTCTACCAGGACCACGGTTACCTGACTTCCTGAATGATCAGATGTAAAAGATTATATTTTTCAGGGTGTCTCATAATGTGACCGAAGTATTCCGGCTTGCGTTTCTTTATTATATTGACCAGTTGTGTTGTTTGGTTCAGCCGTCTAAGGACCTCCTGATTTCTAACTCTGTCGACCCAGCTTATTTTCAGTAGTCGTCTGTATACCCACATCTCAAATGCTGTCAAGCGTTTAAGGATAGCCGCAGTTAGAGTCCACGCTTCCACTCCATACAGCAGGACAAGAAAGATGTAGCAAGATGTCATTCGAACTGTAAGGTCAATGCTAAGATCGTGACTACAAAGTACGTTTCTCATTTTTACAAAGGCAGCTCGGGCTTGTTATATTCAGCTTTTAATTTCTGCGGTTGGATCCCAGCTCTCATTGATATAATACAACTCTAAGTTAAATATTAATCATATGCAGATGATTAATCATTTGCAATCTCATTAGTTCAAGGCGTCAGGGCACATAAGCAAACAGAAAAGCTAAGCTCTGATAGCCATCAAACATATTCGTGGTGGACGAGCTCTTCATGCTAAGTAGCAGTGACTAATTCTGTGTACAACACAAGCCAAGTACAAGCTAAAGATAGCTGAACTCCAGGTAGCAGGTGACAGCTACGATTCATCCATCTAGTGTTCAATTTGCATGCAGGACTCTGCCAGGAGTCGTCATCCATTTCATGCTTCTTGTGGGACAAAAATGGACCAGGAACAAAGAAATAAACCAACTTCAGTCATCTGATAACTGTGGAACTGGATCCCCTTGCAGGACACACTTCTGAAGACGAACTATAGTCAGTAAAACCAGTAAAAGTTGGTCACTAAAATCTAATGAAGAACATTTAGAACAGCAATGTATGAAAGGGTCAGTGTGGGAAAGTTTTAAGTACCTGTTGTGGTACTTAACATGGTGAAATGGAGACTTTCCTGTAGATTCCGATAACTTGTGTGAATGTGGGCGGTACAAGATTTAACACGTCTAAGTACTTAGCTGTCCCTTGTTGGAGGAACCTTGCACTGAACACGATCTTCTGCACGCAACTGACACGACTATTTAGTTCGGTCTCTTCTGGATGGACAAGATTTAATTATTTTAACAGGACAAGTAAAGTAATTAATACGCCAACTGGCTGAGGTACGACGATTTTCAGAAAAAAAAGTATTCTATGTATTGAATGGATCAATCCAATCAATCCACTACCAAGCCAATATTGGTCATGGATTTCAAGAAGCCACTTTAGCAGCCCCTATACAGTAAGATTAATTCCAATTAGATCCTGCTTTTTTTGCAGACTCCCTAATTTTCTTTTTGAATTATCTGTATGGGTAAATGAGTATCCATATTTTTAGTACTTTAATTCAGATTTTATTCCATTATTTTTGGCCTATCACTCTCTTATACTTCTAAAACAGATTTTCTCCATTCCAAACTCTTAAGTGTTACTTCTTCCTAACCTATTCCCCAATAAATAAATATATTTAATATTATCACATGAAGTTATAGAAGAGAATACTTACATTTGAAGTCCTAATATACCAGCCAATACAGCGATACGGACGACGGGGGTGTTGAAGTATCCAGTTGTAAAGTCTAGCTCACGCTGTTCACCGAGAGACAAACCATACCAAAGGGTAAGAATGGACAAGATGATGCTACCGAGGCGGGCTACCAATTTAAAACTGTTTGATACCAAAGTGGTCACTAAAAAATATAAAATTTAAATAATAACGTGAATCCATCAGTAAATTTTAAAATAGAATTCTACTCTTCAGTAAACCGTTGTAATACTGTAAATAATGATAAATCTTACCTTTGGAGAATTTTTCGTCTTTGTCAACTGTCTGGATCAGTTGGAAAAAGTGGTAAACCAATTCAGAAATGTGATGAAGGACCAAAAGAGAGACTAGTAAGCGGTTGAAGCTGAAAAGATAAAGATTCCGAAATTAAAAAACATTATATTCACATAATATATTGCTTGAATCTGCACTTATTTTATATTTTGTTTAAAATGTAAATAAAAAAAATCCAAACACTCCGTAATTAACATTTTATCAAAAAATAACTTAAACAATTTGATATATCATCATCATCATCTTTGATTAGACAATCCTCTGTGGATCCTATCCTGCTCTAAGATCAGTCGCCATTCTGTTCGGTTTATGGCAACATGTTGTCATCTTCTGATCTCTAGTATCCCTAAGTCGGTCTCAACTCCATCTAACCACCTAATTCGCGGTGGGCCTCTTCTTCTTCCTATAGGTGTTCCTGTCGTTAGCTTTTTAGCAATCATGTTATCAGGCATTCGTATTATGTGTCACGCCCAACTAAGCTGCTGTGTTTTAATGAACGTTATGGTTCATGAATTAGTTGGTATGATTCGAAATTAAATATTTTGCGCCACTGCCCTTGATCGTTTATAGCTCCAAATATTTTGAAGCTATAAACTAATATTCCCAGAAGTATTTCATCCTTCTGCGTTAGATTCCATAGTTTCTGCCCCTTTTGGAGGGACCGGCCTCAGCAGTGTTTTGTATATAATAGTTTTAGTTTTTCTTTGGATATTTCTTGAGAGCAATGGAGATGGGATTAAAAATAAACGTACAGAAAACCAAGTATATGTATTGTACAAGATCGAGCAACCAGATACCTAAAGACAAATTCACAAGAGGATTTCAGTACAGTGCTTATGAGAAGCGACGTTGCCGCTTAGGCCACTAGGCACGTTCATAGTCTGCAGGTGTGATACAGGACCGCGTTGGCCCTCCTGTACGATAACATTAAATCATGCAATCCTATTAGAAGTAAATGTAACATTATTTACGACTTCAAGATTTTGCAAATTACACAAAATTTAATAAAACTATTTTCTTTGAAATCTTTTTTACTAAATTATACAAGGTGTAACAACAGAACGGAGTCTACTAGAGAAACTGCTACAAAAAAAATTCGTAGCTCCGTAGTGGCTACAAATTTAAATTGTTAATTTATATACCGACAGGATATATACCAACTTGGATCAATTATTACTATTAACAGTCTCAACAATTATTACAAAGAAAAGTGTGTATACACCAAACAATAAAATTACACTAATAAAAGAATAAAAATTCTAAATATGCTTAAACAATATCCACTATAATGTTTTCCAATGTAAAATTTCCCGCTGAACACGATCCCGGTGTCAGAATTGTCATATGACGTCATGTAAAGCCACAAAATGCGAAACAAAGCGCTTTTTTTTAAAATTCATATCTCAAAAACACCCTCATTAATTTTTTTTCAAATTTTCAGAAAAGACGCCTTAATACAAATAATTTCGAATAAAAGTTGTCTCAGAAATTATTTTTATATGTTTGAAGCCGCTGCCTCATATAAAAGTCCAAAAAACGCGATTTTCCTGCCTTTTTTAGCGCTTTTCCTTCGTTTTTCAGCTTCCAAATAACTTTTAGATGTTTTCTGACAACAAATTCGAATTCTACGAAAATTTTACACAAAAAATGACTATTTTGAATTTATTTACCATCGATTTTACCGTTTTATAGGGGCGACACAATATAAAACGCAGAATTACGCACTGTAATCATATTTTTTGCGCTATGATTTTATTATTATACATATATTATAATATATGTTCGTCTATATACACATGGGTGTATATATATAATATATATATATATATATATATATATATATATATATATATATATATATGCATATATATATTATCATAATTAAATAATTCATCAAAGCTGTTAAATTTGTGATATAATATTACTTTATTGTAATATAATAATACTTTATTTGTCATTTGGAAAAATCTCCAGACGCAGGCGGTGCAAGAACGGGTCGTCGGACAGAAGAAAATGAAATATTAAATTTGAAATGTACATATTAATTAGGGCAATAAACGTTTTATTTTTATTTTTATTTTTATTTATATAGCTAGCAGGGGGAAATACGCCGCCTAGTGGTGAATATAGTAGTGAGAGAATTTCAAACATATACATTACTGTAAGTATTCTAATAAGGTAATACATACTTTATATATACGTATATTACACACACACCCTTGTGTATATAGACGAACAAATATTATAATATGTATACTAATAAAATTCTAGGGCAAAAAATGTATTGATTACAGCGCGCAATTCTGCGTTTAATATTGTGTCGCCCCCTATAAAACAGTAAAATCGGTGGTAAATAAATTCAAAATAGTCATTTATTTGTGTAAAATTTTCCGTAGAATGATCGGTAAGGATCGAAGTAATATTTTACTCCAGAAATAGCCGAAGTTTGTAAAAATTTAATATAATTAAAGTAATATTAATACCCCGACTTTATTATCAATTTTAAACAAAATAAAATAAATTTTGCCATTATGGCCATTTTTTACTAGGGTCAGCAAAAAGTTGAATATTAAAGTCGTCTATTTTCATTTAATCTATTCAAGTCATCATACTAGGATCTCAACAAACTTTTAAAATATTTGAAATCATAATTATGATCCTTATCAATTGTTGAGCACTATATTACGACGACGTCCGAATATTTTCTGGAACAGTCATTAGGGCAAATCAGTGAATGTTAGTGCAAAATTGCAAGTGCTCCGTGTGTAAGGGAGTGTTAAGTTCGAAGCCGGCTCTGTCACGTTGAGGCTGACGATGAACTAGCAACGCTGCAGCGTTTTCTTCCATTTGATTAACATTGTCCGTAAGAGCCAACGCTAAAATCTACTGGTGAATCCGAGTTTAGCCTATTAATTGATCATCTGGAACTGGAAGGTATTGACACTTTCATCTATCTGGGCTCGCTGCTGACCAAAGAGAACAATGTCAGCGAAGAAATTAAAAGAAGAATACTGCTTGCAAATAAGTGCTATTATGGCTTGAGGAAACAGATGGCCCCAAAACTACCCAGAAAAATTAAAATTACCATATATAAAACACTAATAAGGCCAGTGTTAACATACGGGTCAGAAACGTGGTCACTTACACAGAACGACCAAGAACTGCTTAGACGTTTCGAGAGAAAAATTCTAAGGAAAATATATGGAGGAGTCCAAGAACAGGCGTAGGCGCTACAACTTTGAATTATACAGAAGTTTTGGGGAACCTGACGTAAAATTTATTAAATTATCACGCCTTCGATGGATAGGACATGTAATTAGGCGAGATGAAGATGCAACGATCAGAAAAATTTTCGACCGAAGAGGACCAGTGGGAAGACGATCCAGAGGAAGACCAAAACTTAGGTATCAAGATAACATAGAGGATGATCTAAAATCCATCGAAGTTAAAGCATGGAGAAGAGTTGCCAGAGACAGGGGCCAATGGAAGATTGTTCTGAAGAAGGCTTTGGCTCATGACGAGCTGTAATGCCATTGATGATGATGATGATTTCTTGGGAGAAATCGTGAGTCCATGGGAGAATCGTGAGAACAAACGGTTCTATTGGGTGAACTGTAAAGATGATGTAAGAAGATGGTGCCGGAAATGTGGCGAAACTGTCAACACGTTCAAAGATATGACTTCCAAATGTTGTTTCCCGTTCCTCATTTGCTATAGGATCCTTAGTAACCAACATGTAATTGGTTTTGTTTTCGTTGATGACTAGACCGACCGGTTTCGCCGCCATTTCCAATTTTAGGAAAAATACTGCTTAACATCTCGCTTGCTACACCCTATTATGTCAATGTCATCAGCATATGCTAAGATTTGTATCGATCTATGGTTGATAGCACCGCCGTCTCTAATTCGTATGTCTCGGACTGCCTTTTCCAAGGCAATGTTAAATAGGAGACAATCCAGGGCATCCCCTTGATGCTATCTATCAATTTGATAGATAGATTCTGATATTAACGGCCAAAACGAAAGCATCTGACAAATGTTTAATCAACTGCAAGAAAAGTAAACATGATCAGTTCAACACAAAAACATAGGATATATCATACTGTGGGTTGGTTGTGCCCTATTGTTAGGTCCACGATGGACAATATCTCTTATTCTTATAGCAAAAAGCTGTAAATAATAAATACGATGTATGTGATAAATTATTATACAGTGCGATTCTAAATCTCCTCCTCTCCTCTACTTTATATTTCCAACTATGAAAACTTAATACACCAATTAATATAAACGATATATAGACAAGAAATGTTAGCTTTCGTGGCCGGGGTTATATAATGGTATTTTGAATTCGACGTTAGAAGTGCACCATTATGATACCTATAAAAAAATAGGTATATTGGGACCGTGCAAGTTCGGAAGAGCGACACCTGGTGTCGTAAATCAGCAAAATTTACTGCGCTTTTATGTTAGATCGAGGTTACCGGATAACTGTCGGTGTTGGACGTAGCCCCAAAAAAGAATAAGAAGAAAAAGTAAGATTGAGGTTATGTCGGTACGTTATTAAAAGGTAAACGTTGTATGTAGTATAAATACAAATAAATATATTATTAAATTACAGCATTACTGTTAATATGAATGCAATAATAAAAACTGGATTTGAGAAAGTAAATCACCAAATAACTTTTCAACCAAGCACTGAGTCAAAGGGAAAAGCTTTAGTAGTGGTAGTAGTAAGTAGTAATTTTTTGTTGTATTTTTACAATTTATAACACAGCATTTACTAAATTCCATTTTCTTCAGTGACAGCAGGTGTAAATAAACAAACGAATATGAAATATGACAATTGACAATATGAATTTATGAAATCTATGAAATGTGCAGTAAAAAATGCAAGATTTCTCCGCTACTCGCGCACGATCGTTTCTCGTATCACATCCAAGTACTTGCACGTCGCCAATAGTTATCAGTTTTGGTCCAAAACTCTCAAAATATCCATTTTAATTATAAAGATGCTCTTTTGTAAGATAATTCCCAATGGGCCACAAATTTTTTATCGTGTGCAGTAATCAGAATGAATTATGGATGGTCATAAATAGAATAAGCTGTTCAAGCTTTTCAGAACCTTTGATTGAATTTTATTAAGTAGTTACTCAAGTGGTAACTACATTAGGACAGTAGAGTATTAAGCTAGTTATATGTGAGTTTAAGAGTAAACTACATAAAAATATTTTAAACGCTTAAACTCGTGAGGTAATCGCCAATGTATTTTAATACATGGAGGATGAAAAGGAAGTTAAGGAAAGACAGGTAGTCCTAAAAAACTTTTCCCATCTTCTCTTCATAATTTTTCTCATAGGCCAGTAACATCAAATAGTGTCCCAGTCATTGTTCTACCCTAATCCAGAAAAACATTCATGATTATTCCTTAGCAATAGAACTGAATCATGAACTTTACCAGAAGATTTCTGAAAACGAAATTTCTTATCCTACAAAGAACCTCAGTGTCTCAATTCCATCAATTGTTGCTTTGTTTATGGGTGGTATAAATGTACCCAATCATTATCTATAGTAACCACATAATTAAGAATTTTGCATATTTTTCAAACCGATCACAGATCGAACCCTTGCAGGCATCTGATCAACATTCAGACATTAATTATATGATGAATGCATTCCTATGAAATATTCTGCGTCTCAGATATTCGTTTTAATCCAATTCGACGATCTAATTCATAAACTTCGTTGATATTAACAGGGGTTAACAGAAAACCTGTCCTTTCCAATCAGTATTCATCTTCAATCAAAAATATATTTCTTTTGAAGCTTGTAATCCAATTGTAACAAAAAAGTGGGTGTGTGGCACTTTGAATGAGCGCGAATGTAACAAGATATGGAAACTATGAAATTAGAAAATAGGAAACTATCCAATTTGATTTGTTTCCTTCCTGTTGTCTCAGCCTTCAAAGTATTATTATTATTGTTTGTTTCATCATCTGTTTACATAATGTAATTACATCGCTTACATTCATATTTTTCTTCTCTGGCTCTAAGTTATTCAAACACAGTTCTGATCATAGTTTTTTCTTCGGGTGTTAAATTATGACGTTTCTTTTTGATATACGGTTCACTATTACTACTGCCGGTCATATTTATTATGTATCACCAAATTGAATTAAACTAAATTACTCACAATTCACAAAAAGTAAATGTAATGATCTAAAAGTTTTAATATAAATAACTCATCTATTTATAATTGATAAATGCATGAACTATAGCAGTATGTATAGCATTACAATGTATCATATTTGTATATTCAGTATATAGATGAATATAAAACAATAGATTAATATTTCATTTGTGTAGCTATTTTAAATAGACTAAGTATGTATTTTGATCACTTACTTGAGGAAATAAGGGATAAATATGAGTGAAACAGCTGCCAAGCTTTGTGTGGCTTTTCCAATATATTCTTCTTTCTTAGCCCTTTGGAAATACAGTTCAGGAAGCTCATGGACATTATAAGCCAATTGTACAATAATATACAATTTCATCAGGAATGTCATTGGGGCTGGATAATCTACCCACAGGCGAGATATGTCAAACACAAAGTTTTCTTTGATAATAATGTCAAGTCCCCACAAAGTTGATATTAAGTAGAATATTGTCAGTTGACCACTGGTGGTGAAGACTGCTAACTTGGATTTGGAGAGGTGGAGTTTCTTGGAGACTTTCTAAAATTAGATTCGTGAATTAATACATACATGTAACAAAGTAATTGCTATTTAAATGGGAATAAGCCACAAATAAAGGTTAAAATACGTTTATTGACGTTTCAATTTCCACTTCGGAAATCGTTAAAAATAAATGTATTTTGAGAACGATTTCCGAAGTGGAAATTGAAACGTCAATAAACATATTTTAACCTTTAATTGTGGCTTATTCCCATTTAAATAGCAATTACTTTAAAATGCCATAAGAAATATTTATGAAAATGCAATAAATACATTAAAACTAGCAGTATTTTATTGTAAGAAATAATTTTAATTGAAAATTTGTAAGTAATAACATTTTGAACAAAACATCTAGAACTGGAAGTAACACAACTTTTATATAAAGTTTTAAAACAGTGCGACACATAATATTTATATAATAAAATAGCATAGATGCTATTTTAGTTGGCAATTCAGCTAGTTCATAAATGCTATTTTAATTGGCAATTCAGTTAGTTCATAAATGCTACTTTAATTGGCAATTCAGCTAGTTCATAAATGCTATTTTAGTTGGCAATTCAGCTAGTTCATAAATAATATATTTATTATTTTACAAATTTTAAAATAAAGATTGTACAGCTTCTATACTATACACCATAATTTTTTAAATAGAAATACATGTTTTCTTAATGATCAGATTACATTCTTGATTTCAACCAAAACTATTGTGCAGAGCTTTTAATTAAACAAATCAAATGAGAAATTGTTCAATGAAATTGTTTATAGATATAGGTATGATTTGCCTCTTTATCTAAATAAGACAATTATTCATGTATCAGGCATTCTAACAAATAACAAATGAAGTTAAACCTGCTCATTTTGTAAACAAGTAATTAAAATAACACAATAAGTGTTATTCATACTGAAGTATTTATAAAACAAAAACTGATAAAGGTGAAAACATAAAAAATTATTTATTAATGTAATTACTGTAGTAATTAACTATGTTATCTGTTATGAAAGAAAAATATGTGTAATTTTGATGTAGATATCGTTCCTTAGATAGAAAAATGTTTCATTATGTAAATGTAACAGAATTTTAAATTTTCAGAGAATTTGTAGAACAAACACAGAAATCATCTAGAAAATTATTCATTATTATACTACTGTATATAAATATATACTAATGTATGTTATCGTTATCTATTATTAAAGCAAAAATTTATAAATTGTATGTAGATATAAAAATGGTAAATAAATGTTGCATTATGAAAATATAACATAATTTTACATTTTCAGGTAATTCTAAAATATTAAAACTCTAAGGTCCAGCGCCCTCGACGCAACTGTTTTAAAATTACGGTTGAAAGCTAGTTTTATTTGCAAATAGTTTACAACCTAAATAAATCATGTCTCCACACATGGAGCGTTGTTTTGACTGGTTTTGGATCAGTTGGGTTATAATTTTATAATACAATATTAAATGTGGCAAAATGATCGGTATAAATAAGAAAGACAAATTTAAAAAATTAGCTTTTAAAATAGTTATTCAATTTTTCTGAACTAAAAAAACCAATGCTTTTGTTCACAAATATATTTCTCAGCAAAAAATGAAATCATGTTAAAATTTTTAATAATCAATAGATTGAATAATACATACATATATAACAACAATTGTAACAAGGAAGTTAAAAAAGCTCAATAAATTAAATCACTCAATTGGTTTTTAAATCTATGAGATCCGGTAAATATATCTATGTTTGGTACTGTGTTGACTAGCCTTAAAGTTCTCGTTAGGAAAATATTGTAAGCATAATGTCTTCTATCATGATTTTAAAAAATATAATTATCAAGTTTTAAATGAATATTTAGCCTCAATTCCTTGGAACAAAGTATTAGATGAATCAGATATACTTAAATTGCTGCTTAGAAAATTTTTACCACATTTCATATGATGCCATCAATATGTTTGTTCCTATCAAACTGTTTAAATCATTAAACTTTCCAGTTTGGTTTTCGCGAGAATTAATTGAGCTTGTCATACAGAAAAAAATAGCTCAAAGGAATTTTAAAGCATCAGGCAACTCATATGAGGAATTTTTGGTGTTAAGGGAAAGATAAAAATCATTACAAGCAGTATGTTATAAGAACTATTTAGAGAATATTCAAGCAAATCTTTCAAGTAATCCACACTCTTTTTTGGAGGTATGTTAGTACTACATGTAGGTCTAGTGCTTATCCTAATGTAATGTCGAAATAAAGGTGAGGATGTAATAGCTCAGAATGGTGATGAAATATTCAATATATTTGCCAGTTAATTTTCAGGTACATATGATGATGTGAGTATAATGTACCTAATTTTAAATTGAACTATAGTGTGGATTTCCAGATTCTGAAAGGCGATGAAAATGAAATATGAGAAACAAAAAACATGTTCAAAATCTTGCAACAATATTATTTGAGCTAAGTAAATAATGTTTTATTCCTTAAATAATTTTACTGTTTATCTATTGCATCAACACACTGTAAATATTATTGTATATTTAATTATAGTTTTTTTTATAAATTGTTTATTTATTTATTAATCACTATTGATATTAAAAGAATTTATTAAGCTACTTCAAATGTAACTCTAATTCTGCACCAAAATTTTAAACCAAATTTTGTTTATTTACTTGATAACATCAAATTTTACAATATAATCCATGATTGGAAGAGTAGCCACTTTCTGTCACTTGCTGTTGCGTGGAGTAAATTTGCGACTAATTTCGTATGCTTCAAATGATGATGCACAGGTAAAGAACCATGGACTCAACTGTAGTTATGGTTTACTCATACCTTTTGAGTTCTTAACCACCTCAGCATCAAGCCATTTATACCATAAGAACTAAGCTTATGAAGCAGAAGATCATGATTAACTTTATCAGAGGCTTTTAACAAATAAACTTGTTTACCACCTTCCAATGCTTCAGACAAGTAATCAGTATAGGTTAACAAACGAAGTTCAATAGATTTACCTGCGGAAAACCCAAATTGGTATGGAGTTTGATACTGGAATAGTCATAAGCAAGAAAGTCTATTAAAATGTTTTTTGGAATCATACTAAGTATTAATATAGCGTGATTTAATCAGATTGAATACTTGACCTAATTTTTTTTATTCAAAACAATTTAACATGCTTTACTGTTTTTTTTTATACCTCTCCTAATATCCATTCCATATTATATTTGGTCATTAATATTTTTCCATACTTTCACTTTCTTTACTAACCCCTCAAGTTCTATCTACCCTTTAGTAATTGATTAGAACAATTTTTTGGTCAACATGTTTTTTTTTAAGAAATTATCTTTAATTATCCTTACTATGTGCTGTAGTTTAATTATTTTTTGATTCCATTGAAATTTTATTGAAAGTTACATTTTTCATTTTACACTATTTTCATATCCCTAGGTCCCAAATAACATTGTAATATCATTTCTGTTACAGTATGTTGAGTAACAACAGCTACTGAAAATGTTTGTTTTGAACTGTATTTCTACTCTGCATGTAATATCAGCTACCACTACCATTAACTATACCAAATAATGTCTAAAATAATTGGCAATGTGTAAATACATTGTAGATGAACCTGATTTTTTAATTAAAATACTCAAATGTGTGTTAAGTAAAAAATTTTTTGAATAAGTATTTTTTAGCTGGTTGTCCTATTCAAAATATGTAGTTTTTATTATAGATATATGACCTTCTACTACCAGTATTTTATAACAAAAGCTTTTTCCATGATTAACCATATGTAAACTTCTATTGTGCACTAGACACATGAATGAAAACACTTAAATCACATATTTGATCAACATTGTTTTAAAATGCACCTAAAAATAGTTTTTACAATCTGTAAAAAGAGCAATTGCAGTCATGCTTTAAATGACATACAATAATAAATGTTCACTACAATAACACATATTATTTTTAGTCATTATTATTAATAATAATATACTTACATCCAAGATGTATTCTTGAATAATGGCATGGATAACAATGCAAATCAAGGTGTAGAAAAATATACAAGCCCAATCTTTAACACCAGGACTATAAAGGGGCACCTCTCCTGCTTCTGTTACATTGTGCTGCAGGGTTATGAATATTGAAGCAATTGGAGATGTAGCCTGACAAAAATAGAAACATATTACAAAATATACTGGGTGAAATAGGCTGGTTTTCATTCATAAAACTAAAAAACATAAACTTACTTGTACCATAAGGCCAACTACAAACACCATAGCAATACATGACACAATATCAGCATGATTTTGAATAACAAATTCGTGGCTTAAAATCGGTGGATTTTTATTTGCAGTTTTTCTTACAGGTTTTACCATTTTTTTGTTTTTTTTTTTATATTTTTACTACTAAAAATGTTACTGCTATATTAACGTATGTTAGTTAAGTTACTTCCGCCACCACTTGCCACCGAAAAGTAAGGTTTCCCCACTAATCTACATTTACAACAATCAAAATTTACCGCAAGTGCCACGCAAAGACACGTCACAAGACATGAACACCGTAACTGTTTTTTAATTCATAAAAATTGACATTTCACTTTAACGTCAATAACTTTCTTCTCATTTTAAAATATTCAGTCTCGTAAGCTGTACATCAGCATCTCTAATCACTCTTTTCAAAATATTAATTGATATTAATATGTATTAAAAGCTTTTTTACATTACATACTAAACTAAAAACTACTTTAACCCTACACTGCGCAATGATGCAAAAATGCACCAACCATAATTTTGTCCCATAACTCCACTTAGAGTAAATATTTTGTGCTCCGTTGCGTGGTGATTCATTCAAGCGTCGTACCTTAACATAAATATATACATACTGATCGTATAACCTAACCATACTTTATGCTGTGGCGCCAGATATTGACTGCTACTTTGTGTCCGTTGAATGTAATATTTGACTACTGTTTTCACTCATAAAAATTGAAAAGGTATGTATGATTTAATTACTGTTAGTTAATTGGTTTATTTTGCAAACGTACACACTATATTTGTTATGATCGGTTAAAATGGATGTTTATTTATGCCCATTTTTTAAATGATTCATATTTGACTCAGCGCGCATATAACAGATGTTTTTTTTAACTTTCAGATGCCTTTGATTTATACCGAGGGTGCCAAACGAATTACACTGGATGATTTAAATGACGAAGAAATTCAGGAATTTATATCAAATATACCAAGTGGTAGTGAGGATGAATTAGAAGACGTCAGCGATGAAGATGAAGAACCAAATACCATTCCAAAGCCAGTTACAAATGAGATGTTAGAAAAATATATGAACGAAACTAATGTTGATGAAATATTTGTTTCTGTTAGTGACATAGGCGGTAATTTGCAAGGGAATTCTTCTGATAATAACCAAGACAGGGGCGAACTTAGCGAAAATGAAAACCATGAACCTATACAAAATGAAAAAAGTAAAGTTTTAAAAATTAAGCAGCTAGTATGGAAAAATAAAAAAATGTGTAAAGTGCCATCTAATTTTAAAGGAAATGATGATATTTCTAATGACTTAAAGGAATTGAAGACTCCATATGAGTTTTTTAAATATTTTTTTGATGACAGAATTATGCAAAAAATTGTTGATGAGACTATCCAGTATAGTGTCCAGAAGGATCCATCCAAACCATTTGAATTTTCGTCCAACGATTTAAATAAATATTTAGGAATATGCATATTGACGTCAGTAATAAACATAACAAACATCAGAACATACTGGAGTGCAGAAGTAGGCATTGACATTGTTAAAAATTGTATGAGTCAAAAGCATTTTGAAAAAATTCGATCGTTTTTACATTTCAACGACAACACTACTACTAATGCCACTGACAAGTTATATAAAATTCGGCCTGTCATTGATTCCTTATCTGAAAATTTCTTATCTTTGCCTATGGAAGAGTCTCTTAGTATTGATGAACAAATTTGTGCAACCAAAGCTCGACATCACATGAAACAATACTTGCCGCTGAAACCCCACAAATGGGGTTATAAGTTATTTATTTTAAGTGGTGTTTCTGGTTATTGCTATAAATTTGAAATTTACACTGGAACTGAAAATGACCCATCACGTCGACTAAACTGTGAACCTGATTTAGGTGCAAGCGGTAACATTGTCATGCGTTTGACAAGGGAAGTACCCAGAAACTGTTTCCACAAAATTTATTTTGATAACTACTACACCTCAGTCGAAGTTGTGTCGGTTTTAGCTAACATGGGAATTCATTCGTTGGGAACGGTTCGAAAAAATAGAATTCCACTGTGCAAATTACCTAATGATGCAGAAACAAAGAAGTTTGTTCGAGGAACATCTGTAGAATATGTTGCTAACTGCAATGGTGTAGATATAGCAAATGTCTTATGGAAAGACAACAAAAATGTGATGTTCTTATCATCATTTGTAGGGATTAATCCTGAAGACGAAATATCACGTTTCGATAGAAAACAAAAGGAGAAAATAAAAATTAAATGTCCGGCAATCGTGAAAGAATATAATCGTCATATGGGTGGTGTAGATTTACTGGATAGTATCATAGGCCGTTATAGGATTAAAATGAGGACCAAAAAATGGTACATGCGGTTGTTTTACCATTTACTTGATATCTGCATAATCAATGCTTGGCTAGCTTATAAAAAAGTGCACCCTGATCAGAAACTTAAGATGGCTCAATTTAGAATCCAGTTGGCAAGAACACTCTGTAGTATAGGAAGCAGAACGGAACGATCCAAACGAGGAAGACCTTCGTCAGTTCAAGAGGACATTGAATCTAAGAAAAAGAGGGGTAATGTAATGCCGCTTCCACCTAAAGATGTTCGACTTGACAATGAAGGCCATTTTCCTAAATGGAATTCTACAAGATTAAGGTGTAAGTTACCTAATTGTCATTCACAAACATTTGTACTATGTGAAAAGTGCTCAACGGCTTTGTGTTTCAATAAGGACAAAAATTGTTTTAAAATATTTCATACACAATAAACCACACTTGTTTCCTGACGATTAATATATAGGTTACATAATAGTTATTATACACGCCATGATGCATTTATGAATCAATTATTATTTTTGTCAAATATAAAAAAAATAAACGTACACAATTTTTTTAAATATTTTTCCATCCATCAGCCCATTATGTTTATTCATTTTTCAAAGTTTTGCAAAAATAGAAAAAATTGCGCAGTGTAGGGTTAAAACTTGATTCACAGCAGGATTGTAATTATTTCTTTTATTTTTGTGTATGTCGTCCTTGTATTTGTTAACCCTTGAATTTTATATCTCTTCCTATATTTAAAGAAGATAGTGGTATTTAATTATAACTTATAAGCAAATAGTTTGTTTACTTTTCTATTATTTATATCATTCGCAATTCGCAATAATGAACAACAAAACAAATTATATTGTAATGGCTACTTAATGAATAAAACACTTGATGTAATTGTAAGAGGTGAAATTTTGTTTAATCTATCTTTTTTAATGTGATTATATTGTAGAGTGTAATAGTTCCCATTTATAATGGGGCTAAATGGATAGACCTCTGTTTTCATAGCATTTTCAAGCAAAATGTAGATGATACCCAGTTTCAATTGGAAGTGTGTGTCTGTAATGATTCTAGTACAGATGAAACATCAACATTACTGGAAAAATGGAAAGATCATTTTCAAGAAGCTGGTGTATCTTTAAAATTATTTAATAATATAAGTGAAAATCCTGGAGGAGGTTAATATCTAATTAACTAAGCATAATTTTAATGCTAATTTATTTTATTTTCAGTTGGATTTGCCAAAAACAAAGCTGTTTCAGTCAGTACAGGAAGATTTCTGTGCTTTCAAGATATAGTATGTAGTAATGTTTTTTAATTTATTAAAACAAGCTTTAAAGTTTCTAAATAACCAGTAATAAGTAACAATAATATGTTTATTAAATACTTGAGAACAAAATCTTATATATATTGCTTGATAAAAATATTCTGTTGAGTTAGTCTTTTGCTCAATTAACAATCTTAAAATAACTTCAGAAAAGATCATATAAGAAATGTGAAGCACAAATATGGCTCTTAGAAGATAATTTTCTTTTCAAATTCAAGTCTTATTTGAACTCTACAGAAATTTCAACTGCTAATTATATTCCGTTTCATCAGCTATATAGTAGTGTATTTATTGTAGCTAGTATTTTATAGAAAACAGCATAAAAATGTTATGCAACAGTTTATTTGGATTTAAGAGGTCCTTTAAAGGTTTTACACTCTCCTATGACAGTGTATATTATTAGGTTGTATGCCATGATAAGGAATTATGTCCTGGTGTTACACCTACAACTGCTGCACATATTATTAAAGGCAATTATACCCTCTGGACTCTATTAATTGCTCTGAATTGGAAGTTTAATCATATCTCATAAGTGTTTTATATTTTGCAGCACTGATATCCACATTCTGTTTCTATACAAACCCTTTTCTTTAGAATTAAACTTGATTAAATGATTTTAAGCACCTATGTTTTTTTTTCCAATAAAATTTGATGTGGTGACTGTTTTGATAATGGCTCATCTTTCACATTTATACATTAAATTCTAGTTGTTAATTAACAACTAGTCTGATCCAAGAACTTTCGTCTTGGTCCCTGTAAAATCCAGCCATTACAGAACACATGAACTTTAATCATAAAGAAGAATGTCGGATCTAAACAGGATGTGGAATTAGAAGTAGATATTATTTTTAGTTTAAAGCTATAAAATTGTTAAACATTATTGTGAAAACTCTAATGCCTCCAACAGAATCACAACATTGTTTTTGGATTTTGTGTGTATATATTTTCTTAAATGGTATGTGCAATGACTGTATAAATGCTAGAGCTTTCTTATTCATGAACAAAAACTTTATGCATGATGAGATAAGTGATCCCAATGAAAAGAAAGAAAAAATTAACTTTTCTAAAAAATTGTAGAGTTGATTTTGTTTTTAAAAATGATTGTTTTATTGTATATAAACCAAGTAAGCTAAGTTGAAACATTCAAATATCTGCAGTTTCTATTCGAAAATTATGCTAGATCCCATAGGAATCGTTATTCATTACAGATAGTATCAATTTTTCAAATTGGCATGAAAAGCAGTTACATATATAAGTTTTTGTGTGCATCAGCCACTATCATAAAATATGAAGAATATTCCAAAAAATATTTTTGTTTAAGGATGATGTGATGTTACCAGATCGAGTTCAAAAGCAGTTTCAGGTTGCTGTAAATTCTTCAGTTGATACAGTAAGAGGTGTTCATGTCTTTTATTCAGAGAAATTAACTGTTGTAGTTTTAGATTGTGGGTGCTCAGTTTAAACGTGAGCCAGAGGATTCCACAGTTCGCTACACTAAATGGGCTAATTCTTTAAGTCAGGAACAACTGAGCCTTCAAGTATTCACATCACATGGTCCTACAGTAATAATGCCTACATGGTTTTTGTACAGAGCTCATTTTGATAAGTAAGATATTTAATATCACACATTTGACCATAATATCAATGTTAATTTTTTAGAGTAGGTGGATTTGTGGAAAAGGGAAAAGGAACTCCAGAAGACTTAATTTTTTTCTATAAGCATCTTGATCTTGGTGGAAAAATTGTTAGAGTAGATGAGTGTTTGTTGATATACAGATTTCATTCTGACCAAGCTACTTTTTCTGTTCATCAGTAAGTCCTAAAGTATGTTATGTAAACTCAAATTAAGAAATAATGAGTGTGTTAATTTGTCAATTAGACACAGGCATATATATGATGTTTATATGTAAGTGGTAAATGAAACAACCCTAATGAGACTATTTGCACTTAAAGCGATTCAATGTTTGGACATCACACATAATAGAGAATAAATAAACTCATATGTTACATACAATTTATTTATATTAAAGACTAATTGATTAATTTTTGGAAAACATTTATTTGATATTATTTTTTCTGTTTTCGTATTTAATTTATTATTAATGATGTTAAAACATTGCTTCAATCAATGTTTTAATGGGTCATAGATAAACATGCTTAGATAGTTTTCATAAAACATCTATGAGATGAAGAGACAAATACAGTGAAACTATTCACATTATCTATATTTCCCTAATAAACACATGTAGTAAAATTTAATACTTGATGGTTAAGGAACCAGGATTCTTCCTTGGTTTGGGGAGATCCGTGTTAGAATCACACCGGGGTAAAAATTTTAGAATCTAAAAAGAAATACGATAGAAAATGAATGTAGACTAAAAACCAATAATTACAAATAAAGGCTTCAAAACCCGTACTGATTTACAATCATCAAATTCTATTAGTATCTTTGATAAAATATTTAGATTTCACTTGCTCAAAATCAAATTACATTAAGTTTGTGGGCAATGTTTAAATATTAATTACCAGATCGAAAATTGAACAATCTAGAAACACTTTAAAGGAAACTATTTTATGTGGCAATTGCAGAAACCACTGAAGAGTTATAGGTGAAAGAAAACCTGACAGAAATATACTTAGATAATTTTCAAACTTGCAGAGTAATATTAGCTAAGCAGTTTACGCGTTTCCATAATGAACATTAAAACATATATTGTTGTTTAAAATTATATATGACTATTGTCAGTATTATTATCTTAAGTAGTATTTTTTTAACACTTAAAATATTCAAGTGTCAAATATTCAAAACAATTAGACATTAATTTTTAAAATAATATGGTAATGGGTCTCAGGGAACTTTAAAAGTTGTAAACATATGTATCCCCACTCACACCGTCTATCCACACCAAACAAAATTGCTGTATATTGCGAATAAAAAGTGCGCAATCTTTACAAACTGTAGCAACTATCCTAATATCTTATTTCGTCGCTTGGATGCAGAAGTAGCCTATGTCCATTTTTGCCTAATTTGATATTTAAGGTCCTTTTAAAAGTAAAAGCATTATTACATTGGGTGCAGAAGTATTGTATGTCCATCTTTACAACTAGTGCTCATATCGATCAAACCTCGAACTAGCCTATGTTCAGTACCGTTGTTAATTTTCATGCAGAATCAGTCTATGTAAGAGCACCGCGGTGAACCGATCGTATCTCCGTCGCTTAGCCGGACATAGACTAGTTCTGCATGAGTTTACCATGAAGATAGACTGGTTCTGCATAAATTTACGTATAGATATTGAGGACATAAGCTTATTCGCGATTTAAAATAGCTCCGATAACGAGGAACATGAACCCAAAGTTGTTTTGTTGGATCAGGAACCTGATCAAAAAGTCTCAATAAGACAGTCACGCAAAGGAAAAAGAAACCCGATTTCCTGGAGAAGAAATATAATAAAGACATCTCGAAATAGCGGAAAGGAATACAACTCTTGGAAAAATAAACTTCAACCATAACGCAAAATGAAAGATCCGTGTCATTGTAGAATGAAATTTCGTTTCAAAATTAGCGCAAAGAAACAACAAAAATTAACCGAAAGAATATAAATATTGCTCTAGAGAAAAATGAAGAATCGCCTTCTCCAAACCAACAGAGTAACAGAACATTCACGTTTGATTATACTTTGATAAAGGGCAACATCAAAGAACCTGTGTGTAAGATTTTCTTTTTAAATACTTTTTGTATAAGTACCCAGGATGTTCTGTACTGTACTTAATAAAACTTGGGACACATTACAAGAGGCGAAAGATATGAACTGCTTCGAATAATTATGCAAAGGAAAATAGCAGGAAAAAGGTCCATAGGAAGAAGACGAAACTCCTGGCTAAAGAATCTACGGGAATGGTATAGCTGTAGCAACAACGAATTGTTTCGGTCAGCAGTTTCGAAAATACGTATAGCCCGATGATCGCCAACCTTCGGAACGAAGATGGCACTTGAAGAAGAAGAATAAAACTTGTTCCACTGGTACGATTTCCGAAGACAGAAGAGGAAAGGCCTGCAAAAACTCCCCACTCAAGGAATCTGTCAAAGAATCCGTTCGAAAACATTTAAATTTCTTTCAGACAATTGAAAGTCACTATTGCAGCAAAAACACAATACGTTTGTATTTACCTGCATCTCTTAACATCTCCAGAACGCATTATTTATATAAAGAATACTGTTCCGATAGGAACATTACTGAAGTAGCAACGGAAGTACAGACAGGGCTGTATTTAATTCAGATTTTAATATGTCATTCTTTCAGCCAAAGGAAAGACTTGTGCGATATTTGTCATCGATTCCAACAATCATCTACTGAAGAGAAATTAGCAGCTGAAGAAATGTATCAACTGCACTTGAAAAACAAGAGTTTAGCCAGAGAATTTAAGGATGCAGAAAAAAGGAGCTGTGGAGGATCAACAAATTTGTTGTGCAGTTTTAGATCTACAACAACTACTTCAGGTATAAAAGTGGGAACCTGGATTAACGTATTATAAGCTAAAATTATCAACTTATAACTTTACTATTTTCAATCTGGATAATAACGAATGCAATTGTTATGTGTGGTAAGAAAACCAAAGGCAAGAGAGGCTCTTGTAAAATAGGTAGTTGCCTTTTGAATTTTATAAAGAGTAATATTGTACAAGGCACGAATGGGTTTTCACTTTTTTCTGACAATTGTGCCGGACAAAATAGAAATAAATACTTATCTTCATTACACAATTACATTTCTCAATTATGTAAGGTAACAATTTGCCATAGCATTCTGGAACGAGGGCACACACAAAATGAGGGAGAATAGTGTGATTGAAAGAGCATCACGTAATATTCCAGCCTATTCTCCTCATCAATGGTATACAATTGTTAGAACTGCAAAGAGGAACAACCCGTATAACGTCGTTGAATTAGACCAAGAAAATATATTTGATTTAAAAGAACATCTAGGACCAACATCCATTAATTGGGACAAGGATGAATCTAATGAGAAAGTTCACTGTAACAAATTAAGAATTCTACAAACCCGGCCAGACTATCCAAATATATGTTTTTTCAATACAATTTTAAAGACATTGAATTAAAAAAAAATAATCTGGGCAAAAAGAGTAGAAAGACACTTCAAATTAATATAAAAGATATTGAACTGAAGCCAAACTATATGAGGCAAATTTCATTAACGAAAAAGAGAAATACGACCATTTGCAATTTCTTTGCCAGAAAAAAGTAATTTCATATCATGACTTTTTTAAAAACCTACCTTATGACGAAAAGAGAACAGACGAAGATTCAGAAAATCATGTTTAAATATTCATAATTGTTTAATTTCAGTTCCTAATTATTTTAAGTTAAATTTGTTTGTTTTATTTTCTTTTTTGTTCCATCTGTTCGATTTTTTAAGTAGTAATAATATTTTCTGTCTTTTTTTTTAAAACACGGCCCAGTTGTTAATAATTTCAGAAACTGATTTGTTAAACCTTAAAGCCGACAATATACGATTTATGAGTAAGTACACTGTTATTGTTAAAATAATTTTACCTAACCTACGACATGATTATTATTATTATGGATTAATCAGAACTAGCCTAAGTACTTCCATGTAAGTATATTCTATGTCCAAATTTGGACATAGACTATATCAGTTGAGACTTTACTATTCTATGTCCATCTTTTTTTAGAACGTGGCTTTTATCATGAAAGCAATGAACTGTAGGGAAAGTAGCTTCTTAAACATCGTTATACAATTTTCTGATAAAAGAATTTTATAATATTTTGAGAAAAAAAAAACAAAAAAATGCTCTCCTGTAAAATTACCATTTTGTGACTTAGGCTACTTCTGCATTCAAACGACGATTTCCTAAGGCGACGTTTCTTAACCTTTTTTAGTCCGGGGACCCCTAAAAAATCAAGCACAATTTTAAGGATACCCTTAATAAAGAGCACAGTTATACATTTATTAAAGTAAATTTTATGAAAATTAAAAATATTGTGTTAATGTAAAGGTTGGTGCTGCTTTTTGGCTACTAAATTTCTTATATTTGGGTTGACATTTTTACTGAGTTGTAATCTCAAATCGAATTTCAATGGTAGCTTGTTTTTGAGATATACAAGAACAGAAAATCCAGAGGTATGTGGATGTGAAAAGCAGTAAATGTTTCAGCGCTTCTTCTGACATTTCTTTATAAATTATATGATTTTATGTTCACCCAAAAACTTAACAAGGAAGATACTTTGAAACGACGTTTTAAAACTGAATCACATGATATTTCTATTAATTGATTTTTCCACAAATCGCCAGGAAATTTTGACATTCCTGTCAAAATTTCGTGAAGAAAAAGTCAGGACTTCCTTACTGTAAGGAAATGTCATTTCCTTACTGTAAGGAAATGATATTTCCGTACAGTTGTTAGTGTTCTACATAAATGACGACAAGCTTGACAATTCAACCTCAATACGTGTCCATAGTAACCCAAGTAATTTTATTAGGAATTTCAAAGCACCATTTATTTGGGAATAAAATTATCGCATTTTTTTTTAAATCAATCAATATCTGTCGAATTTTAAACGATTTGCGGAAAAATAGTATGTTTACCTCGTAGGAAAAGCCACATTCCTGGACTCTGTGTTGCTAAGTCTCGGCTTGCGCCTCGACTTAGCAATCTTCACAGTCGTCCAGGAATGTTAAGCTTTTCCTACCCGGTAAACAATGCACTATTCCTGTATCGTTATCAAGCCAAATCTGAAACATCTGCGTTGAAAGATTCTGCAATCCAGTTTTTATTTCTGTCGGGTTCTGGAAAATAATCCCGAAAATATGTGTTTAGTCATTTCTTCTTCTACTTGCGTTAAAAAAATATCACCAGAGGATTCCAAAAACGTTATCAATATAGGAAAATGATTATAGTTTTTTTTAATTGTACGATTAGTCCAAAGGTCAAGTTTTTTATCATAGGTTCTATTTTATCCTCTTTGAAGATGTTATCTCTTCTCTGTAGACTTAGTTCAGCTCGTTAAGCACACTGAATATATTAGCCAAATATGTCACCATTATAAGCCAGGAATTTAGAGGCCTGGCTTTAATGAAATTTACGACCTGCAATATTTCGTCTAACACTGTTTTTACTTTATCAAGCATATTTTTAGTAGCGAATGCTTCTCTATGCATACAATAATGGTTTCTTGTCAGATAATAGATGGATTCATCATCTTCACGCGCGCTTGAAGAATGTTCGAGCACCATCCATACTAACTGCCACACATGTACCCACGGTATTTCATGAGTGGACATAAAGTCGTTCAATACTTCAAATATTGCTTGACCTGTGGTATGCGAAGACAGAGACCTATAAAACACAAAATCCTCAATTATTCCGTCGTTGTATTTGTAACGAACAAATTCAAGCAAACCGGCGTCGTTGCTAATAGCCGTGCTCTCATCTAATTGAAAACCATAAAATCTGCTTGCTTTAGCATTCAAGAATCAATTATTCTTTAACATTTCGTGGCATATAAACAATTCTATTGTTCACTATATTGTTGGATAACGATATAACGTCCGATTCTTTTGAGCTTTTTCTCCCAACATAGCCGAAATCATAATTTTAGCGTATTCAGTTCTTTAGTTCTTCAGCAATGGTGTGTGAGGCTTACCACTTTTTTCAACTAATAAAGATACTTGGTAAGATACTAACTCAGCATTTTCGTCATTGGCCCAGTAGCAGTCTTAACGTTTTTCTGCTTCGTTCTAATTCTGAGGCTTTACAGATTATCTTATCTGTGACACTGTGTCATTCAAGCACCTCATCTAGCTCGGCCGAATTCTACGGTCTTGAGAATGGTGTCTGTATATAGCCTGGCGCTTCTGTTGTTTTTCAATACCGCAGTCTTGCAAAGCCTCCGCAGTAGTATAAGAAGTGCAACGCGATCTCTTCATTCTTTGGACAGAACCGGCAAAGGTGTCTTTTGTCAAACTCTCTAATGCTTTTTGAACATACAGTGTCCAGTCAGTAGTCCCAGTATTGTCCTAATTACCTTTCGCTGGGGCTTAATAGGTCTGTTCGTAAATTTGGTTGAATGTCTTTTGATAAACTCTTTAGCCTACATTTATCAGTGGCTGCCCTTTTCTGTATATTAGAAATTTGAAGAAAAATCCAAAAAAAAGGATCCAGGTCATTTAGTGAATGCTCTTTCTTGGGTCGGTTCATCAGTCTTCTGCTCGGTAGCCCTTATTTGTTGGTACCCAGGCTAGTTTAAACCCACTTTAACTTCATACCCGAGTAAGGACATTCAGTTACACACAAGTTTGAGTCAACTTGTACGAAACTAGGTTTATTGACTGGTCTCTTTTCCCAGAATTCTCTTTTTGGTTAAAATTTGAAAATGTTTAAGTTATGTATCAGAACTATTCGCGCCACTGGAATTCCTAAAGCGGGATCTGCCTTTATGTCCTGATAATATCTTACTTCATGCAAAAGTTCAGAGGAATCTAACCCTGTAGCAGACGTATACTATAGACCTGGCTCCTCCCTGCACATATACGCACAAAAGTGGTTCAGTAGAACTTCCAGCGTATACATTGGGGCAATTCTCATAACTCCCTTAACAGTTAAGCATGGAAGCTTTCAAGGATCATGAAACCATAGACTATCATGATCCTTATTACCCTCGTGTATAACTATAGGTTAAGTTTTGGGTTTAACGTCCATTTTTGGAGAAAATCGCATACATTTTCCAAGTGAGCCTAGCAGCTTTCTGTATAATCTTTCAAATATGTGGATTCCACGTCGCTTCAGATCAAGTATTATTCCTAAGTATTTGGTCTGAATTATAACTGTCTTACGACAATCTTAACCGTCCTGAGTACTGGTGGAAGCAGTCCTTGTAGGGCTCTTCTTTTAGTAAAGAAATCTGCTGTTTTTTGTTTGGGGTTGAGTATTAGGCCCTCACCCTTACACCAAGGCGAAAGGTACTTGCCCCGAAATTGTTTTGACAAAACGTCCTGGTCTTTAATGCCAATTGCCAGGTCGTCTGTATATTCAAGACATTAGAAACCTGCCATTGTATACAGAGAAAGTATACAGAATGTGCTCTTTCTTCCAATCAGTCAATGTTTTTTTTTTATATTTTATACCAGCTTTTGAAAAGATTTAGTTAAAACATAATAATCCAGCGAAGTTTTTAGTGTACAATTTTATACCTAAGTATTTGCATTAACTGTTTATCGTTAGGGTTAAAGAAACCAAGGAAACTTTTGTTTGTAATAAAGAAAGAACTCTTGCATATTTCAAAATAGAGATATACTAAATATCTCATGACATGCTATAAAATACTAAATAACTTTAGTCTGATCAATTTTAACCTGTTTTTTTTTAACTAGGGACACCATCTGGAACTTACGAGTAGATAGGTTACAAAAGGAAATTTTAAGTGACTGGCCACAGTTTACCATTTGGAATGCTGGTAAGCAAGGCAAGAAACTGTACAACTCTTTATCGAAGGAAAATCAAGCAAAAGTAGTAGCTTTCTGTGATGTAGACGGTAATAAAATTGGTAAACCTTATATACCATATAATCCTAATGATCGTAAAGGAAAGAAAAAAATGATTGAAATCGTGCATTTTAAAGATGCACTTCCACCATTGGTTATTTGTGTAAAAATGGTAAGATAATCATTATCAGTATATGGAGAAGATGGTAGTATACTCATCGCGTTTAATTTCCTCACCCGTTTAATTAAGTTTAATTTAAATTTTCTTTAATTAATAATTGGGTATTTGTTTTTTATGTTATCAGGTTATCCCTTAACAAATAACAGCCATAGATCATTAAAAAGATACATAAATACAAAATAATGGGATTCACAAAAGATCTAATATTTTCGTTTCACAAAAAACTACATTGATGATATTGAATTAAATATACATGGATACAGCTGCATCAAAAAGATTAAGTAGGTACGGACTTTGCCTTTTAGTTTTGCATATAGTCGCTTAGAGGGCGCCACCAATAAAACTTTTCGACACAAATGTAACCTCAATCTTTGGTTTACATAAATCGAGAGTGTCATTGCGATACAACAAGCCGTGTAGATACAGTGAATTTTTGAAATTAGCAAGTCGGTTAAAAAATGGATCTTAGCCGATAACATATTCGAGCAATAATTTTTTATAATTTCCGGAGAGGATTATCCCAACAGCAATGTCTCGATGAAATGGTTTCTGTGTTTTGGGAATGAAGTCAATGAAGCATCACACCAGTCAACTATTTCAACATGGTCGCTCGAATCTCAGTGACGAATCCAGGTCAGGTCCGCCCAAAACAGCAGTCACGCAGCAAAATATTGATGCGGTTCGTCAGCTAATTAAGGATGACTGCCGTGTAACATAGCGGGAGATAGAGAAATCTTTGGTCATTTCAAAGACCTCAATCCAAAAGATCTTACATGAAGAACTGGGAGTTACGAAGTTGGTTTCCCGTTGGATCCCCCATTTGCTCACAGAAGAGCAACAAGCAGTTCTCGTTAATTGGTGTCGACAAACATTAGATTGGAACGGTTTAAAAAAGGAAACTTAAAAACGTTTATAGTATTATTAGTGGCGATGAATCTTGGATTTACTACTACGAACCGGAAAATAAACGCCAATCCGCTGGGTGGGTGTTTCACGATGAAGAAAACCAATAAACGTGATTCGTTGTTTATACGTACAACGGCAAATCATCCTACATCAGGACAATACAAGGGCTTAGAATGCCCAAAAGACTATAGAGTTTTTGGAGCTTCAAAACATCTAACTGTTAAACCATCCCAAGTAAAAAGATAACCCTCTTATGTACCGAAAAATCTTAGTATAGTAAAATTTATAGTCTATTGTGTTCTAATCATAGCAGCAAAATCTTTTTGTAGTATAAGCAGAAGTAATTGGCTGAAAGAAAATGGAATAAGTATAATTAGCACATAGCGTCATTTCTGAAGGCCAGCAACAAGTTTAATAAATATTTCTTTATTCTTTGTGGCTTTTAATAAGGATTGAGCATCAAGACCCGTCTACTCTCTGATGTTTTTCAACCATGAACATCTACTACCTGGACCTCTGCTTCCTTCAATTTTCCTCTCCATCAACAACCTCAAGTACTGATATGTCTTCCCCGGTACACATGTCTTAGATAAATGGTTTTCGCTTCTTGATATTGTTAAGCAGTTTTCTGCCATGGCCCCCATAAATACTGCCTCGTTAGTTACATGGTCTGTCCATGGTATTTTCAGGAGTCTTCTAAACACCAACATGCCGAAGGCCTCCAACCTTCTCATAGAAGTTAGGTTCATTGTCCATGCCTCTGTCCCATATAATAGAATAGAATATATGTGTGTTTTCACGTATTGATACCTAGTAACCAGTGAAAGAGTTAGGAAAAAGGTATTTCATTTTAAGATCTTAAGTATTATTAATTCGAGCTCGGATTTAAATCTCCGGGTGCATATCTTTGGTTATCCATTAGCCAAGGTATTTAGACTTATTGACGATTCTGCTACTTCGTCTAGGAGTCGTTGAAGCTCTTCCGCGGAGTTCGCCAGGATGGCAGTATTATCGGTATATCTTATGTTGTTGATCAGCCTTCCGTTAACTTTAATGCCTTCTGGGATGTTTTCCAGTGAGCTTTGGAACACTCCTTCAGAATAAAGGTTGAAGAGAAGGGGCGATGAGAACACACCCCTGGTGCACTTCTTGTGTTATGGGAATACTGCTGGACAGGTTTTCGCCTATTTTGACTTTGTTTCTAATACAAATTTTTAATAAAATTGATATCTTGCTGATCTAATTCATGTCTAGTAAGTAGGTCAATGGGTTTGGTGTGTTTTACATATAGCGCAAGACCGAGATCAGTATAACAATATTATAAGCATGGTAGTCGCCGACGTTCCGTAGGGATATGGCACTCTAAGAAGAAGAACTGGTGTAAAATAATAAGTATGGGAGCGTTATGTGAAGGTAAGGAAAACGCTGTCACCAAATGAAATACACAATAGATCCTCAAGGGATGCTAACCCTGCGAGCGGCTGCAAGGAATACTGGTCACACTGGTCTGGAGGGCTGGCTCGTCTTCGTGGATTTACGAGAAGATAAGGGATTTCGGGATAGGGGTAAGGACTCCTAGGCCTCAGGTCCTGTAAAGAGTAGAGGTTATGGGCTTACTTTTGAAGCCGGAGATATGCATACGCAGAATCTCGTGTTCTCCTAGTCTCTAGTGAGTCGGACGAAAGGAACATTAAAAAAAAACCAAATTAGAGTCAACAATATATTGAATCTACCCTGAAGTTACTAATACAATCGTTAACACGTTATTCTGCGCGTCGGGAGACGATGTAGCAAGATAGTGAAGAGTTGACAGAGGTACTAATATAATTACACAGGTTAGTATAAGAAATCTGTTACCTTATGTGTATATTAGGGCTTCAACCACGACACGTTCAGTCTTCTGGAACTCGGTCAGTTGAGGGTTGCGAACTTTCGAGCTGCCACAATAACCGGACTACACGCGATACTATGTCAGATGATACGCGGCCCCCGGAGAATCACCGATTGTCTCGTACTGTTCGCGTACGGGACGCTGTCGCGTCCCAGTCACGGTGGCCCGCTATTACTGACTGCCCACTACTAGCTACTCGTACCCGACGCTACCGCGTCGAGAGTATCCGGGGCGGCAATTGATGCCTGGACGCCCGCCGTCTCACTACTACTGACTGACTACTGACTTGGCTGTCCCCGTTTTCCAGTTTTTTATCGAGCTCATGTTTTCAATACCGGTTATAGTGCCAAGGTCGTGTTTTCGTTGAATTGTGGGTCCTATATTGCATTACAATAACAGTTTTTTTGTTTGACGTGCTTTTCTATGTTTAAACAATTAACAAACAATGCAATAACTAGGTCAATTTCTTTGTGTGATTTAAAATGCAAGTTTTACTGTAATAATTATCCCTTATTTGATTTGGAATATATAATAATTATCTCGAATAATTATTATCTTTTTCTATGCTACTTCCTTTATGCCAACTTCTCACTCACTTGCTACGCTCACATTACATTACTCCCTACGCAAAAAAAGAAAAGGGCCGAGGGCCTTTTCCTTTTCCAACAATAAATTATTCTACTTACATATTTATATTACTTATAATCTACTATATATATTTTTTTTATATTTTATAAAGTCCCAATTTATATTTTATCATTTACTGTTTCTTATAGACTATTGTACCGTGGTCAGCGAATGTATCGTGCTGCCCCCGTATTGAACCTATGTGTATGACAAATTGAGTTAATCTTGTATTAATCTTATTGAAACTTAACAAGTGAAAGACTTTCCTAACTTATTACAATTGTTTGTGATTACATGTGTCCATTACGACAAGCGTATTCTACTGTTCTATACGATTGTACTCGCGTTTGCGTTCACTTTATCGCGTATCCCTGAGGGAATTGTCCGCACTTCACTCGCGTCGTCTTGGCTGTTTTAATGTCCGTTTGCCAATTCCACGTGTCGAGTTAACTATATTGATGCGTTACTGCTGCTGTCTGCCTCCATTGGTCTGTCCTTGCTGGGTGGTCGTCTCAGGTTGATACTGCTTTGCTTTGTCGCATTATACTTCTGCTACATTGGTCTCTGGTATGTGTTTGCTGCATCTCTTTGTTTGGCATCGTCGTAGTACTATGTCTAAGTATAACTTTTCTGTTTCTCTTTGGTAGGATTGTTCGGTGTAAAGGAATTTGCTATTGATGTAGGTCATTAGGTCTACGTTTTGGGGTAGGAGTTTCATACTAGGATTTATTTTGTTGTTTACTAGTAAATTTATTAGGGTTCAGCGGTGTTCAGTTTTGCCATACTTCTGTGTTACATATTATAGCCCTTTTGTGTAGCATTAGAGCAAATATGTTTTTATCTTGTTCTACTAGTACCAATTCTTCTAGTGATTGTTTATTAGTGATCTTTCAACGTGCCCTCTGTAAAGTTGTGACAATTGACTTTCACAACTGTTGTCTTTGTATTGTTTTTCCAAGTTATTTCGCCTATTGTAGAGTCCAAGCAACAGCCGTTGATGAATGAGCATGTTACTCCTTCTCGTAGGTGGATTTCGTTGTCGTCTTCTCGTAGAGTTGTATCGATCGGTAGCGGTGTATATTTCAGCATTCTTCTGCTCCTATCTTCTTGATGTAGCTGTCTAGTCCTCCATCGACTATGGACGTGTGGCTGTACCTCCCACAGTGGAACATGAGTCTCTCCATCGTGATGAGTCTCTCCAGTGTCACAAATCGCACTGTAATTACTTCCCGAACGGTCGCACTCCCGTAAGCAGACTTTAGTTCGCATTAGTGCTTTCTACGCGTAAGTCCAAACGCACATTAACCTATAATTACATGTATAGCTGCTTATTGCAGACAATTTTAGTGATAGCCCTACATAAATCTGACTTATAAACTAACATACATTGTTTTGCATATTATTGTGCCTAATGACTATAAACTGATAAATAAATTGATATCTAATCCAATATTAATATGTTAATAATTGGGACTTGTACTTTTTAAATATTTACAATATAATATATCATCTTTCTGTTATATATACACCCTGTATATTAGAGTCATATATTTTTAATTCTCAACTTGTCATCACTTATTGTATATAGTTACGTATGTGTAACGAATTTTCCTTATTTGAAAATATTTTAATTACTATATTTACTCTTAATAAAGTGTCAGAAATTATTGTAATATTTCTCACTCTTTCCCAAATCTTTTTTTTTAAATAATTCAAAGGTGAAATTTATTTTGATTTCTCGTCAAACACAATGACCTGTTTTCAGTGTTATGATATTTATGTTTCAAGGCTATTAAACTACGTTTTGCTGAGGGCTGAATTTTATATACTCACATTGTTGATGAAATTTGATACTGACTGATATAATGAACTCTTGGTGTCTGTTATAAACTACAATATTTATTTTTTTTATTTAATTGTTACGTTTTTTAAACTTGACCTTTATTAGTTGTTTATTTACCAGTGGTCTGACTCAATCTTTATACTACTTTCTTAGTTGATAGGAATTAAAGTCTGTCAATCAGTTTTGACATAGCAATAAAGGATTGGCGTATGGTATCTTACCGATCCAGCTCTTACTAATCAACAGCAGCTTAGACCCCTATTAACTTTAAATTAATTTACTTATTTCTATTTCTTAAAACTTGCTTTTAGTTATAATGTACTATTATGTTTTCAAAAAATTTGTTTTCATTGAACTGTGCTAATATTTAACTATGAATGCTTATATTACCTGTGTTTTGTCTTTCGTTCCTTGTTAAAATTTTAGTATTATTCGAGCGGCCGTCTCTTGTAATACCAAGCTTTCAACTTTTCTTATAGTTGTTTTGATATTTTTTCGCTATTCATCTATTGCGTCGAAAAACATGTCTGTGTCCTCATCGCTCTGTGTTATTATTGCTGTCTCATTCTTGTTTATTATTCTGTTGTATGTGTTCCATCCTTTCTGTTTCGTTTTGTGGAATATGCCGCAACATTTTCTTTCGGGCATATTGCCTAGTCTTTTCTTTATTCGTTCTGATCTTTTTGGTTGGCTGGTGTCTCCCTAACTTCCTTTTCTTCTTCTCTGTGGTTTGTTAATTGGGATTCCTGGTTCCCATAATAGCAGTGTTGACACCTTCGAAGGGTCAACTCCTTCTTCTTCCGTTTCTTCTTTTTCGGGTTCTCCTATTTCTTCTTCTTCCTCCGTGGAATAATCAATTGTTTTATTCTCGTAATATTTCTTTAACCTATTGACGTACACTACCTGTCTATTTTTCCCTTTTTTGTACCTACTGCATACGTCACTGGTCCAACTTTTTCTATAATTTGTAATGGTATGGATAGTACCATTTTTTTTCTGTAACTTCTTTGAAAGACCTGTCGTGCTACTTAAGTCTCTCAGATATACCTTATCTCCATCTTCAATTCTCTCAAATTCAAATTTTATATATTTATATTCTCCTGTGTTTTTCTATACACTATTTTCATTTTTCATCCATATCCTTACGTATGGGTTTCCTGTCCCTATATTTTCCTATACGCTTTTTCCATTTTCATCCATGTCCAAGTGCATGGGTTTCCTCTTTCTTATTCCCCTGTGTTTTCTTGTACATTTTTTTTTCCATTTTCATCCATGTCCATGTCCATGGGTTTCCTTAATTCTGATTGAGTGCACGTGCCCCTGCAGTCGTCGCATCTCTTCACATTTCACATATGTCCCAACATTTCTTCCTAATTCGTTCCAGAAATAATATTCTCTTATATTTCTGTACTATATTGAGTGCTAATGCCCCAGGCAGTCGTCGCATCTCTTCACATTTCACATACTTCTCAATACTTCTTCATAATTCGTTCCAGAAATAATCTTCTCCTATATTTCTGTACTGTATATCCTATTTATTCTTCCATATCCTTCCTGTAACATGTGGAAGGTAATAATTATAACTCTTCTTTTCCTTTACTTTTCCGTTTACTTCATTAACGAAAATCACAATTCCAGATTCGTTTCGCTTTTTTATTACATCCTGTAGATACTGTATTGTCGTGCTGGAGCCGCGGGACTCTTAGCGGGTTGGGATTCCAGTACCACCCTAGCTTATCCCCTTAGCAGCTTCCTACTTGACGTAAGTTTCACCCCTTAAGGTCGAACCATATACAGCTTGCCCACATTCCTGTAAAAAATATACTTCTGGCACTGTATTCACCTTCGCATGCTGTGTGAGATATGCCTCTATTTCTGTGGCATCCCACCTGTGTCCACTGATTATTCCTTCTTCTTTATGGTTCTGCTTCTTTGTCTCAAGCAAAGAAACTGACTTAACTCTTCTACATTCAGAGTACCTTCTTCGTCCAAAGTTTTTATATTGTTACTTTAAACGATAGTAGCTAACTATGAATTTTCCGTCTCCAGCGAGTCCTTGCCTTAGCAACGGTTCAGTGCTTCGGTGAAGGCCCTTAGGTCTTCTTGTCCAATTTGCACTTTTCCCTGGTACATAAACTGTAGCAAGTTACTTTAAACGATAGTAACTATTATAACTTTTCCGTCTGCAGCGAGTCCTTGCCTTTGCAACACTTCGGCCGCTTCAGTGAAGGCCCTTAGGTCTTCCAGTCCAATTTGCACTTTTCTCTGGTACATAAACTGTAGCAAGTCTCCTAGTGTCTCGCAAGTTACGTTTGTCAAAATCACTATGGGACATTGACAAAGATTCGACTCAAATTTTCTTTAAATATGGGCCACAGCCCAAAGAACCACTTTACGTGCTTCTATGCATTTTCCTTGCGATGCAACCATTTCCGAACTCATATGTTCGTAGAAATCATTCCAAAAAGTAAAAAAGATTTTCTGACGCCACGGTCAATTATCTTCCAAAGCTCCCTTAAATTCTTTTCCCTCTTTTATATGTCCATCTCAGTATGATGTGCCAATTTATGAAGTTAACCAACAATTGTATAAAGAATTACATTTTTATTAAAATAAAGAACTTAGAAATATACGCTGCCGAACTTAAAAACAAATCTGTATAAAATATTAAATAATCAAATCAAATAATAACCGATCAATCAATCAATACTCAGATATCAACTAAGGTGTTAGTATTTATTTTTTTTTTTTTGAAAAATTAAGCTCTATTAAATTCTTTTTCCTTTTACAAATGAAACGTTGTTTATAAATCCAAATATCCCAATTTACCCTAATTAATTAGTTAGCCAAAGTCGTATCTAATTTCTCACTGTATATTACTCGACCAAGCGTATTTATTTAAATAGAAATATTTTTCAAACGCAATTCATATTTCACTTTCACTTGTTACATTAAACAAAAGAATTTGATATTATGTAAACAGTTAGTAACGTAGTAATCCAAGAAATAATACTCTGCACTTTTTTTTTTTTTTAAGTAATGAAATTGTACACTCTAAAGAACTTGATCTTGACCTAATTACTTAAATTCTTTATATTCAACTAGTTAGTAACCAATATATTTATTATTTCTTTAAATAATTCAATTCCTATATTCGACTGATAATTAATAATCTCTGTTATACCATCATATATCATATATTCTGTTAGACAGTATAGTTTATAATGTTTTTTTTGTGCAATATTATGGTAATTAAAAAAACGATTATATAGAGAACATCATAATAATGTGTTAGTATGTATTTTTTTGAAAAAATTTGTACTTGTCATCTCTTCACATATATCATAAAAGCAATTCACCTATCTTAATTTAGGATTCTAAGTCTCGGGGAGGAATTGATATGAGGTTATTTTCCAGTGATACAAGATAAAAAAAATCTACTATATACGAATAATTTGTGTAAAACCACTAACAAGTTTATATAACAAAGAGAGAAAA
This sequence comes from Diabrotica balteata, assembly GCA_918026665.1. NCBI lineage: Eukaryota > Metazoa > Arthropoda > Insecta > Coleoptera > Chrysomelidae > Diabrotica > Diabrotica balteata. The sequence continues at coordinate 101,206,773 of OU898278.1, forward strand.
AGGATTTTCTTCCAGAAAAGGGAGTCCTGCACTCCACACAATATTTACTGGATACCTCACTGTTTCTTTAATCTGTTGTCGTCTTAGGAAAGAGAAGAAAAAATTGGAATGTCACTGGCGAAATGAAACGATGAAGGCTTCTTATAGCTACAAAACTTGCAAAAGTTTACAAGGATACTGAAGAAGTGACTTAATTATCCCTATTTACCGAAATTCCCCCAAACCGGGACCGCTGTCACCAGTGTAAAAGAATACATTGGGACAGATTTACGAGAAGTGGAGAGGGATTAAGGGGATTAAGGACTTCTATGTATAGGGTCCTGTAAAGAATGGAGTTATGCGGCTTACTTTTGAAGCCGGAGATATGCATACGCAGAATCTCGTGTTCTCCTAGTCTCTAGTGAGTCGGACGAAAGGAACATTAAAAAAAAAACCAAATTAGAGTCAACAATATATTGAATCTACTCTGAAGTTACTAATACAATCGTTAACACGTTATTCTGCGCGTCGGGAGACGATGTAGCAAGATAGTGAAGAGTTGACAGAGGTACTAATATAATTACACAGGTTAGTATAAGAAATCTGTTACCTTATGTGTATATTAGGGCTTCAACCACGACACGTTCAGTCTTCTGGAACTCGGTCAGTTGAGGGTTGCGAACTTTCGAGCTGCCACAATAACCGGACTACACGCGATACTATGTCAGATGATACGCGGCCCCCGGAGAATCACCGATTGTCTCGTACTGTTCGCGTACGGGACGCTGTCGCGTCCCAGTCACGGTGGCCCGCTAATTACTGACTGCCCACTACTAGCTACTCGTACCCGACGCTACCGCGTCGAGAGTATCCGGGGCGGCAATTGATGCCTGGACGCCCGCCGTCTCACTACTACTGACTGACTACTGACTTGGCTGTCCCCGTTTTCCAGTTTTTTATCGAGCTCATGTTTTCAATACCGGTTATAGTGCCAAGTCGTGTTTTCGTTGAATTGTGGGTCCTATATTGCATTACAATAACAGTTTTTTTGTTTGACGTGCTTTTCTATGTTTAAACAATTAACAAACAATGCAATAACTAGGTCAATTTCTTTGTGTGATTTAAAATGCAAGTTTTACTGTAATAATTATCCCTTATTTGATTTGGAATATATAATAATTATCTCGAATAATTATTATCTTTTTCTATGCTACTTCCTTTATGCCAACTTCTCACTCACTTGCTACGCTCACATTACACTGGTTCAAACTGCATTTTTGTAATAGCACTGTAAGTCTAAAGAGGGCCCCTTGAGTCCCCAACGCTTGACGGAACCGGAATAGTTAAGTTTTGTTCGCATGTTATATATTATTCGGTGGTGTATAATTTCGATGGTGATCAAGATCGTTTTAAGAGCATGGATCATTAGGTTATTTAATCTAAAATCAACACTTTTTTGGTCCCATTTTTTTTAAGTATTCCCCAAAGGAATTGAGTATTTTGGGTATTTGGGATTCCAACCAGTCTTGCGAGAGGGTTGCAGTTTCATGTGCTTTGTTAAATATTTTATTTATTCTAGCTGCTGCAGACTACATTTTTTAAAGCTTCAACTAAAATCTATTTGTGCCTTTAGTGTTTTAAACCTTTATTTATTAGAAATCTTGATAAAATTTGGCGTCGTTACTTCTGAAGTAATTATTTCTGTGGCATTTTTCTTCTAATACAGATGGGCGAATTGAATTTATCTCGGATTTAATTTATTAAATTCTGAAACAATGTTATTAAAACTTTCTAATATTGAACGCATTTTAAATATAGTATATTTAATAGTCAACAGAACTTAAATAAAATGAGAAAAAGCCTTTTTAAGGCATTATAAAGCAGTGGTCAGACAATTGTTTTAACACTGTTAATATTTTATTGATTTTAATTGCCATTGACGTACATGTCGCTTTCAGTATTATTTCAGAGTATTAGAAACACATCAGCTGGTAGTATAAGGTGGGTGATATTTGTAGCAAGTGAGTATAATCGTTGGTAACAATCACTTAAGCATAAATGACTAACAAATGTCAAATTTTATTTCAGAATTTTTTTAAAAACGATTTTCGGATTGAAAATCGTAACATCAAAATAAAATAAAAAATGGAATCGTCATTACAATTGATTGTGGCTTAATCCCATTCAAAAATATCAGTGAGTAAAAAATAATTCTGTTTTGATCTGAGTATTCACTGTGTTCCATATCATTTAAGATTTATTCCCATCAACTAAAAGAAGCACCAGTTTCTGAACATCTATCCAGGCATTTAACTCCATTCATATATTCAACAAATACATTATGTTTCATCCAGGATCAGAATCCACGTATCTGGAATACTGCCTACAATAGCACATAGAGGTCGCATGTATGGAAATACTAGTTGTGGGCATAACATCCACTGACTGTAAAGACAATTATCACCTTAACAATTGTTTCAATTGTGATTAGAATTTGGCACAGCTTTATTAATTGGTTCTGTAGTCATTTTTCTTCTTAGGGTAGCATTTTTTATTGGGATATTTATCTTCTAATGGGTTTGTATAGTTACAAAATTTAGTTATTGTCTTAATAACCCTTCTTCGACAAAATTTGTCTTCTCTTAAAAAAGTATACCTAAGCATTGACTATTAAATACTAGTAGTCAGTCGTCTTTGAAATAAACATAAAATCGTGGATGAATTCTAGTTGCCAGAAAAGTGGTATTATCTACAAATACAAAATGAGACGTAAATATTATGTTCATAAACAACAGAAAAAATATTATAAGTGTTGTTTTACTCAGTAGTCAACCGCTGTGTCTAGTTCCTGGATCTTATATATTATAAACAAACCCAGTTTTCAGCCTCCATAAATTCTAACTGAAACATATTATCCTAAAAAACATGTTGTATGTTGTTTTATCGAATCCAACCATTCTATTACTCAAAAAAATTTTATGTCATCTGCCCACTATTTTTGAAATGTTGATAGACATTTCAGGTATACCTGAAACTTTACTATTTGCTGTAAAAAATGGTTTCCAGTTTAACAACTAGATGGAATTATTTTTATATCTGAAAAGTTGGTGCCAAAGCACTGGCTAGTGGAAAACATTCTTTGTTGCAGATTTATTTTAAATATAGGTATTTAATATGTAAACGATTTGTGGTTGACTACTGGCACAGTAGTAAGGAAGTTTGTTCAGTACATGCGTTTTATTCAAAATAATTTTTTTGTTGTTTTTATATTTTGTGACAAATTCATTTTAATAAAGTATATTAATAAACTACTATGCTTTGGTTTTCTTAGCTTTTAATATTGTTTATCTGGGATACACCTTCAGATACAATTTCTTCAGTATATTTTCTTATATCTGCAGAAAGAACTAGTGTATCTATTATGTTGATGGGATGTAAATATTTACAGTAAAATTTTAATGTAATCTTGCTTATTAGTTAAATTAGAAACTTATATTCAAGTTTTTATAACTTTAATCCAAGAAATTAGGACCTAATTTTAAGAGCTAAAATTTGTTTTCTGTAATTCCTGAAACTAACAATAATAAACTAATATTCCTATGCATGGACAAACAATCACAGGCATTTGAAACGCATGTTGGGGTGCGACAGGGAGATGCGTTGGTGTGTCTCCTTTTTAACATAGCTCTGGAAAAGTCGGTCAGAAATGCCCAAATAGACAACAAAGGAAACATTTTTAATAAACCATTCCAACTTTTGGCATATGCAGACGATGTTGACCTAGTTGCCCGCTCAATACGCAAACTAGAAGAAATGTATACCACCTTGTCAAATGCCTAAAAAATATGGGCCTGTAAGTAAATGAGAAAACTAAAATAATGGCATCAACACCCAACTATAGTGTCAGAAATATCAGCCACCAATTCACTGTTGATAACTCTACTTTTGAAGTGGTGGACAAATTCACATAGCCTCTCTGATCACCAAGGAGAACGTCATGACGGAAGAAATCAAGAGAAGAATAATCCTAGCAAACAAATGCTATTTTGGATTGATTAGACATATGAGAAGCAGAAACTTAAGCCAAAAAAACAAAAATAACCATATATCTTTATACAACCAGTGTTGACATGGATCGGAGACATGGACCATTTCCAAGGCAGATGAAAACCTCCTGCTTATATTTGAACGAAGGATCCTGAGAAGAATATTCGGTGGCATATGTGAAATGGTGTTTGGGAAGGAGGTACAACTATGAGATATATCACAGATATAAATACATATTTGGTAGTAAAGACGTAGTATCTCTCATAAAAATAGAAGACTAAGATGGGGCAGGACATCTGGTAAGATCACAGCACAACAACTCTCCTAGAAGAATCCTTATGTCACAACCTGTGGGAAGTAGAAGTAGGGATAGGCCAAAACTCAGATGGAGGGATGGTAGAAAAATAGGCGCAGCAAACTGGCAACAGTTGGCAATGGATAGAACTGACTGGCGTAATAGACTTGGTAAGGTCGAGGCTCTTTTATAGGGCTGTAGCACCAATGATGATGATGATTCCTATGCATGTGCATATGGGTATAGTTGATGTACATGATATATAATGATGCACAGTTTATTATAATGTATTTTAAATGAACATATATTAACTATTTATGATATTAAGATGTAAAATTATATTGCCAACTTCTCCATATATTATTTCTATTAATGAACAAATTAAAATGTTACTCTTTTAGGATATGACTGGTGGAGTCTTTGAAAACAATTTGCAGTCTTTAAATCTTCAAGAAGGTCTAGAATATGTAATATTCAGTTAGACTAAAAATAATGTAGTGTCATAAATGTTGGTCAGATCTTTCAAACTTAAAAAAATTCCAGTAATCACTTATATTTATCTCGACACCTACGTAAAGTATCGTAACCAACAAATTTTGGTTTTTCACTTTTTTTCATTTGGATACTTCTACATGTAAACTAACGTCTGCTATAATTAACATTTCAATATTTCTAATAGAAGGCCTCCATAATTAGAATGTAAAATGTTGTATGTTTACTTTCGTCCAAGAATACAATCGTATGTTCTACTACCGATATTATACGGGTAACGGGCGCACGGGGCATGATGGTGTTCTTGTAACTATAAGTAACGACAGAGTACTGGTTGAAGAGACAAGCTCGTCGCTTGGAAAATTAATTCGAGCATTCTTGTTATTTCTACAGAGGAAGATAACACACCCATTTCACCTCCAGAGTGTACTAAAAGCCATTTCATCTACTACTGATCTACTATCAATACCCCGATTTCTTCATGAAATGTTCTAGAAAACGAAAAAAGGTTTCTCGAAAGGATGTACGTAACATTACCTCGACATCTTGCATCTTAGATTGATAATACGAGAAAGAGACTGAAAAATACAGGTAAATCATATAAAAGTCGTGATGGTACAACCAGGTTTGTGAAATCATTAAACCTGATGTGTCCAGAAAATTGTAGACAAAAATGTTTTCCAAAAATTAATACCGATGAAAGGATTTCCATTTTCAATAAATTTTAGAATTTAGGTAACATGAAAAAGCAATGGGGTTTTGTAGCTTACTTAGTGCTAAAAAAACGAAGGGTTTTTACTGATACAGTATCAAGGCATAATTTTACTCTTATTTATCGACTGAAAGTGAAGAGAGGAGATAAGGACGAATTTATATCTCTTTCTGAAAAGACATTTCTAAATACATACTTCCTCCTATAAGTGAACAGTTTGTCTACACTGCTTCAGAAAAACTAGACGTTACTAGCGGTTTGATACAAATAGACCAGCGAGGACACCATCACAATCATCGTAAGGTGTTAACCGAAGACGTTGTCAAAAGTCTTTGTGGTCATATTAAGTCCATTCAACCCGTAGAATCTCATTATAGACGAAGTGATACTCTTTATTTGGGTAGCTATTTAAATACCCATCGCTTATTTGATTTATACAAGGAATTGTTTGGCGAACAGGTATACCCCTCTGTAGCTAATATCTAATGAAAGACAATATCATGATACTGTTAACGAACATTTCGGATTGAGTTTTTACCTTTCCAAAAAGGACCAGTGTGATAAATGCCACATTTATAAAAACAAATCTAATCCAACATTATCTGGCGTGAAAGAAAGTGAATGTAAGCGATAATGATCGCAATTCTGATTTTGATCATGCTTAATTCAGAAAATAATTAGTTGAATTACAGAAAGATATTACTACAATTATTTTTATCTTTTTTTTTATTATTTTACCGGGCTATTACTTATTAAGTATTATTTTTTGTGCCATTCAGAAATGAGTCTGTTAATTTTATGTTACCCATAAATATTTAATAAGAGTTGATACTTTTGCCTTTACGTACTAATAACTTTCAAAAATTATAAATAGTTACTGACTGCACAATTTCTCTTACATCATGAAGGTTATTAGTTTATATTGTATTTTATGGTTACTAGAAGGTTTTTATGTTTTATTAAAATTTGCGTTTTGTTGATGGATCTTACAAGGGTTAATAATTATTGCATGATTTATTTAGACTTTATGGTGCCTAAAAATAATTACAATAAGGTACTACTTTTTGAATTTGTATCACAAATAACGATTTTTTTATCAATAAAATATGGTAGTGTGATTCTATTAATAATAATTTCATGCTTTTTCGTTCCCTTATTTCCTAAAAATACTCCTGAATATTTTTATTATAATTAGGTTAACAAACTTCCATCATCATCATCTTTGGCTCGACAATCCTCTGTGGATCTTGGCCTACTCTAAGATTCGTCGGTTAATAAACTTACGACATTATTATTTAAAATTTTAACGCATAGAATAATGTTATAATTAAAAATATTATATTATCTACTACAGTGGACTCGCGATTATCCGAGCTAATTGGGACCGCGCATACAGAAAAACTCTGATAATGCGGATCGGGTATTTGCTTAAAATAAACGATAAATTCAAAAGTTATGACGTATGTAATTAGTTTATTATGTACACTTGAAGTATGTAAACCTTTATACAGAGTACATAGTTAAAATATATAGACAGGAAAATATTTTCGTACTCGATCATCTCCATGTTTTAAAAAAGTCTTTGATATAGATTTGTGTGTCAACTTCTGGCTTGGTTTTGATACTGCGATGTTGCGCCAACGCTGAAGATGACGGACATCGGTAGGATTTGACTCTCCCTGTTGTTCAATTTAGACGAGGGCAGCTCAAATCGCCTTCAATCTTTCGAAGTGAGATATTTTCTCGAATATTTCATCTGTGTCATCATCAGTGACATTGTGTGGATCGATAACCATATATGCGATTGTATCATCAGTCAGTTCCATTTACTGATCTTGCATAATCCACTCGTTCACGTTATCATTTATCGGCAGTTCCATTGGTAACTGATTAGCGAGGTCTACTATTTCAGCAATATAGTTATTGTTAACTTTTCCATCACTTTTCGCATCAATTTATAAAAGCTTTCGCCATGACTTTTGCAAACTTGTTACTCTCACATCATCCCAGGTCAACAACACTTGGAGAAGCCTTCGACGAAAGTTGCGTTTCATAGCCGTTAAACCTCCTTGCTTCATGAGAGAAATGACGTTTGGTGACAAGAAAATAGCTTTAATGTGACCACTAGATAACAAACTTGCCGCTGGATGAGATGGCACCTTGTCAAAAAGAAGAATAGCTTTTCTTGGTAGGTTTTTCTTTTTTAAGTAGGCCTCAACTCAACAACGTAAACGAACTCCTCAAAAAACCCATCTTTAAAAATTTGGCAATCCCTCCACGCACTACGTTGATTCCTGTACATTGTGGGTAGGTAGTTTACTTGAATATTTTTAAAAGCCCTGGGATGCTTCGATTTTACAATAAGTAGAAGTTTTAATTTTAAGGATCTAGAAGAGTTGATACACATGAAAAGATTTGCTCGTTCTTTGATTGTTTTGTATCAAGGCGTAGTTTTTTCACTTTGGGCTGCCAGTGTTTTGGGTGGAAGCATTTTAAAATTGAGTCCCGTTTCGGCACAATTGAAGATTTGGTCTGACGTGAATCTATGCTCTAAAATGAGATTTCTCAATTTTAAATTAAACAGCTTAATTTCAGATAAATAGGCCGAAAGATTTTACCCGAAATGTTCAGTTGTCGGATGCCATATCTCTTCTTCCATCTCTTGAGCCAACCATCACTTTAACCGCAGTAAAATTTTCCTCGACATCCTTAAACCGTTTGTGAAACTCAACAGTCTTAGCTTGAAGCATTGGGGCCACTATTTGGACTTCCCACCCATCGAAGATTAGAAAACCATAAAAATAAGGCTTCAGAAGTCTGTTGGTATTCTCTTTTCATCAAAGTTTTTCTCAACAAATCACTTCCACCACTCATACTTGTATTAACCCATTGTTCAATATCTTTTTTACGTCTCCAATCCCACAGTCACTTCTCCAACACCTAGGTCAGCAGCAACCTTCTTTACTGACTCACCCTTATCCAAGCGTTTTATAACACTTAACTTTGTTTCTAAAGAAATCACAACACGTTTACGTTTTAAACTCATATTGCACTTAAAGTTACGTAGAAACTACACAAAAAATACATAAATGAACTTGTAAGAGCTTACATTGATTAATTCGTGTACACTCCAATTATGAAATTGGCTGGACCCTGGTCTTCCTGGCCTTTCGGCATACGACCGTAAGCGTTACCTCTGCCCCTACGAGTCCGACACCAACTAAGGTGGCACGATGCCGCAGCATCGTGGGGCTCCACCTTACCCGTAGTACCTGTGTTACATCACACGTCCGGAGCTCCCTCCCCCCCGGGGCCGGAGGTGACGTAGGCGGAGGAATTCCGCCTCGCATGTAGACAGGTCACCGCCAAGGAATCGCTCCTCTACCACTCGTAAATCATTCCAGGTGGGTACGTGCCGGGTCATCACACCACCCTCGGTAGTGTAAGGCGGGAGGTATTTACGGTCCCAGCCCGTTCAACCTCACCTGGCTCTTGTGGAAATGAGAGTAGAGTGATCCCACGAGATGCTCGTCTCGGATACTAGGAATGTAGGCCGGTGGCCGAGATGGCTATATGCATCTCGAGTGCGTCTCTACAAACCCGACACCTTGAACGACGGCTCTCTACTTCTCATTGTCATTGCCTACCCATTAGTCGCTTCTTACGACAGGCAGGGTCTTCTGGCCTCGGCCGTTTCTTATCTCCGCGAGCCGCACGGAGAGTAAGATCTTACAGTGGGACGAACTCCGACGAACCGAACAGCTAGCCGGGTGGGGAATTGGGTCGGGAGGCGGCCAGTAGAAGCATAGTGGCTAGAACAATATCTAGTGATTATTACACAATTTGTTCTTTTCAATTATTACCATCGGTTAATCTGTAAGCTCGGTTAATCAGGACTCGGATAATCGCGAGTCTACTGTACTTACAAAAATGATTTACTATTTTTTACAAAGAAGAATATAGTATCTATGACATACGGCAAATAGTTTTGTATAGTGTCCAACATAATTTATAGTAAGTGTGACATACTATAATTTACTTTTTATGTTGGTCAACATAAAATATCGTAAGTGGTTTCTCTCGAAAAGAAGAAACAATGTTAATTAAAGTACTACACAGGATTATTACCCATTACCTATTTCATATTTAATATGCAAATTTTCAAATATATTGGTTGTTCCCTCACTGAACAGTCATCAATAAACAATGAGCGAACCTTTAAACATATGTACTGTAAAGTTGACTGAATGCACTTACGATACTATACATAGGAGGTGTCGATCTGTCCAATAATTTCTTCCTTTTATTTACACTTATTACTTATATCATAATTACTTAACAGTTTTATGATTATAATTGAGCTTTTGAAAGCAAAATGTATGGAGATCAAACCACTGCTTTGTTAGAAGTTCTGTAAATAATGAAATATCTATTTTTTTAAAATGATTTCTTTATTATATTTTCTTATATTAAAATTATACAAAATGTACATATTTATGTTTAAAGATTAGACTTTACTGTTATTAAATAGGTGTGAAATCTGTTTTTATGTGTGTAAATTAGCTAGTAGCTCTGTCAGTTGTTTTAAAATTAATATATACATATGTATATTTTTTATCTAGATGTTAAAAAAACATGTGTAAAAAAATCAAACTGAGAATGATGGTTGAAAAGAAAGTTGAAAAATAAAATTTATATTTACAATATTGTATATAATTATCATCTTACAAACCTATTACTTAAGAGTAGTAGCTAAGAACTGAACAAATAATTTAGGTATTTTATCAGGATCAGGTGCATGCATTTTTGAATAAGTAATGTATTGTCTTCTAGAGTTCATTATCTGCTGTATACTCATATTAGATATATCAATGTTTAAATCATCGAATCCAGTCACTGTAATTATACCATTATTTCCATTTTTCTTCTCTTTTACTAACTCATCTACAATTTTTTTTGTTACTTGATCTAAATCATATAAAAAGTTTGTAGATTTCAGAGGAGGATTCTGGGTAGACATATTTGGTTTTGGAGCCTTTTTCTTAAATAAGCTAGCATAAATGTTATCTAAATCCAAATCTTGATTAGGGAAAATTGTGAATAAAGGAGCATCCCATCTGTTATTACCATTAGGATCTTCATACCTCATAACAAGGGCATCAAAGGTTTCTCTATTGTACTTTTCAACGTCACTTGTGCGGTTTTCATTAAATTGCCAAGCCTCTTCTCGATTTATTTCAGTGTGAACTGTACATTGAGTACATTTATTTGCTTTGGTTCCACAGAAAAGTTCATATCTATATCCTTTTATATAATTCAAGGCATCCAAAATTACAATATTATTAGCGGACACTAATTTTAAAACTTCAGATTTCAAAAGTCCTCTAATATGCTTTTCTTTGTCTTTATCGTCATAAAAGGAGTTCTTTTCAAAACCAGCATTCACAATATGGTCTAATTCACTAATAATGCGAACCTCTTTACCTTGTTCTTCAAAGAATTTTCGTAATTCTTGACTTCTTGTAGTTTTGCCACTGCTGGGAACACCTGTAATTACTATTAAAGGCATTTTTTTTCTTATTTTAATTTATAAACTAAAAGTTATAAACAAATATTAAGGTTAGACAATTCTTCTTTTTGCGTCATTTGTGTGAAGTGGGAATTTGACAATGTTCATATTAAGTGAAGAAGATACCATAGGCGTAGGTCTTTTAACCCTGGAATAACAAAGGTGAACGAACGTTATATTATAATAATATACGGATAAATTTTCTTTGACTCTAGATTTTTCCAAATAAACTTTTGATATTTATGTTTTCTTCATATTTAGTTCGAGATTCCGGTTGTGTATTATTTTCAAAATAAATTCCAGTTTATATCACATCAAATATATTCTATGATTCCGTATATTACAACTTTGTTATTCCTTTTCCATTTTTCTGCCTAAAGGCTGTATGACACTATGTATTTTCTTGTATCGTTTCTGATATAGAAAGTTATTTATGTGTTAAAATGAAATTTTAATATCTATAAAAATAGAACTGCAGTAACTGAGAACCCTATACCAGATGCTACTCATTATTTTTTAAAATACTGTGGGTAAATGAAAGTGAAATGTGGTGCAAAAATGAAAGAAATAAAATGTCCCAATATTAAAACTAAATTGGAAACCACAATTTTTGAAGATATTCAACAGGCTGTAATAGAAGACAGAAATAATAAATAATTTGGTTGTATTAATTTATTTGTTTTTTTTTTACAAATTACAAAAAAATATGTATATTCATACACATTCAAACACATATGTTATATGTGTTTGAATGGCATGCTCTTGAAATTCTACTCTCTTATTTGGAGATATAAAATAATCTTTAAACTCATCACGAATTTTTAGAGCGGTTATTATTGTTTTTAGTAATACATCTCCTCCTTCTTTCAGTAGTTAATAGTAGTATAATATGAATTAAAAAAAATTGAAATTAAAGAAAAACTGGAATTAAAAAATCTTGGATCTAATTGGTCGTTACAAGATTTTTTTAAATATGCATTTTTAAACACATATTCAGATTTTTATCAACAATTTTGGAATACATAATAATTTGAAAACTATATAAGCAAAATACTGAATTTTGGGCTTTTCCCATTGTTTATAAAAAACAAAGCCTATCTGAATGTATCTTTTTATGTATTTATCATCAGAAAGACCTCCCCAATCATTGAAAGCTTTCAGATGCTAATCTTTCTTACGGAAAATATTTATTTTTATCTCTGTAGCCTTTTCTAATAATATCAAACGCAATAATCAGTCAGCTTCACAGCCGGTAAGAATATGGCCATATATGTCACATGTTTTTCTCACCTGGTGGTATAAAAAAATCAAATCGACTATCTACTTATTACAATTGGCCAAGAAAAAAATCAAAATTTCCAGTACTGTAGCTATTAACAGTAGCTTCTTAACGAATACAAATGTGACTTTAAAACTGGTCGATTAACAGACCAGATTTTTTTTATTACGGTAAACTTTAGAAAAAACCGATTAATTTTTAAGTCGATGCCTTTCATCTCTTAATTGATTTTAAATCAGCTTATGATGGCGTGCTAAAAATTAAACTGGGTAAAGCTATCATGAATACAATATCTCCGATAAAAGAATCAGACTAATGAGAGCTACAATGTATAAAGTTATCTGTAAAGTATAAATACGTGGTAAACGTTCACAAACTTTCGAGGCATGGGACTGCTACAAAGATATTGGCGTGTCTTCTTTTTAACACATTTTTGAAGAAAGCGTTAAGAAACGCCTAATTAAACAAAAGATGAAAATCTTTTCTATAGATGTAGACGTAGAAGTAGGCGAAAATTTTAGATTGAAGGAATCGATGAGGAAGGCTTTGGAAGGCCGATGCCATACTTTAGAGATGCATCACCAGTGATGCTGATGATACGAATAAAAGTCCTAGATACGAACGCAATCATTTAAAATAGAGAAATAAATAAAGATTAATGTTCTTTGATCTTGAAAAATGATATAAGACTACATCGAAAAATTCTGTGGTGAGCACTAAATAAGAAAAAAATTTTCTTGACTTGACTACGATTGAATATCAGGTTGGCGTTCAATGATCTGCGACTGTCTAGAGAATTCAAGTATGCACGTGTGGCAGGTCGAGATTCAAGACAGTTCGAGAAAGTTAAAACGATTGTTTAGGAAATCAAGAAATCAAGATAGAACCTTCTACCAGCCCATGTATCCCACCGGTGGTCCTGGTCTAGAAGAAAGACGGAACTACGAGGTTATGTGTGGACTACCGTTTAAGTAAACAATGTTACCAAGAAAGATAGTTATCCTCTGTCTAGGATCGACGAAACATTGGATACATCGGCTGGAAGTAAGTTGTTTTCTACTTTAGATTGAATACTGGCAGGTAGAAATGGGCATATTAGATATAGAGTCTTCACCACAGAATCTAGATTGTAGCGATTCAACTTTATGCTATTTGGACTATGTAATACTCTGCGACATTTAAAAACTGTATGAAAAAAGAATGAAGGGAGGATTATCTTGGAAAATGTGTCTGGTGTATTTAGACGTCATAATCGTCTTTGGGGAGACTTTTGAAGATCATTTGAAGAATTTAGATGTTTTTACTCGACTTAAAGCTGCCCGATTGATGTTAAGAAGTGCCCAGCTATTTCAAAGTAAAGCCAATTATCTGGGTCATATAGTTAGCAAAGAAGGAGTGACCGTGAAGAAGGAAAACATCTATTCCATTAAGGAGTGGCCAAAACCGACTGAAAAACATGAAGTGAGAAGTTTTCTTGGGCTGTGTATTTACTATCGAAGGTTTATTAATAAGTTTTCAGATATCGCCAAGTCATTACCGCGACTTACAGAGGGAGTCAGAGATTACTGCTGCGATGGAGACTGCCAAACTGCCTTTAAAACTTTTCAAAAGCATTTATTCATAGCAACAAAATTAGGGTAATTACTGTGAGTAGGAGAATTTATCTGAGATACAGAATTAAGTAATGTGGGGATTGGAGGAGTGTTACTTCAAATTCAATGAGGAAAGGAACGAGACAGGAAATCTAAACGTACTTTCAACTGAAATTGTGGTTAATTTTCATTAAAGATAATAAATAACATTAAATGTCACAAGAAAAAAGTCTTGAACAATATTAGGAAATTCATTGTTTTTCAATCATTTCTCGAATTTTTGTATGACTATATATACCATAACGAAATTCGATGATACATTTTGTTATGACTAATAAATGTAAAAAATACGTCTCCAGAATGCGCTTTTTTGTTTAAGCTTTAATTCAGTAAACTTATTCTTCGCAGTTGATCGCTATAAAGCTAAAGATGTACCATGGTGTTCAACAAAACTTTTAAAACATTTCCATGACTCAAAGTTCTGCCTGTCATGTTTCAGCATAACAAACACTCCTGTAATGAGAATGGAAGCATTTTAAAGGGTAGATTATTTTTTAATATCTCAACACATTCATTTTATAAATAATATTTTTTATTATAAACCTGGCGAGGATTACTTCGATAGTATATTTGCCTTTATCATCGCGAATTTCGTCTCTTAAGGAATTGGTGATATCAGCAAAGTGATTTATAACTCAGGGCGGTGAGTTCAAATCCGGCTGAGATGAGAATTTTTATATAAAAATCTCTTCTTTGTTAGATCGGTACTCAATCGAGGTACCGCGGTCGTTTAGATATAATAAGCGATTTTTTATAAAGACAATAAAGTTGACTATATTTAGTACCAAGTACTCAACACACACTACAATGTACATACTGTACCAAAAGCCAATTGGCTGCAGTACGACAAAAATATTTTTGAATTTCAAATAAACAATGGTCGTTGGCTTTCTATAATGATCGTAAAGACCATGTTTTATGATCCTGAAATCTCTTTTGTCCCAACCAGGAAATCTGAAGATTGATTTGTTCCGTAACATCAATATCGTTCCATGGATCTAAAGGGTTGGCCAAAATCCCAGGGGGTAAGGTCCACTAGGCCTCCCATATGAACGCCCATGTTTTTATATCCACAAGGATTACACTACAAGTACACTTTGAATTTGAAGTTTGATCAAAGTTTGTTTTGTACATTTTTACTCTAATCTTCTCCCTTACGATTTTTAAAGATTATTCTAAACTTCTATTTTCTCTATAGTCTCATCAATATCTGTATCTCAGTCAAAAATATAATATGAATAATGAGTTGACTATATAATTTTTAAGATAAAGGCACATCAATGATATATGTCATCTTTTGCTCCGCCTATCTCAATCTCAGCTGAATTTGACATGGTTACTACTGACGTGTGACAAATGTTTGTTTTTAGTTTGTTTAGATTAAAGGAATAATTTCGAGAAATTGACATTATCAAATTAGATAAGGTCTATCAGTATATTTAGGTATATTCTGGTGTTTTGTAAATTCCAGTGTATAAGCACTAAAATGTCTTTAGAAAGTAAATATAACCTTAAAAGTCCTGGTAAGTTTAACATAATGTTGGTTTTAATTACTTTGTCCTTAAAATGTTATTTGTAGGTGTAAAACGTTTAATGAGAGAAGCAATAGAATTAGCTAATCCCACAGAAGAGTATTTTGCATGTCCTTTAGAAGATAATCTGTTTGAGTGGCATTTTACAGTAAGGGGCCCTCCAGGAACAGAATTTGAAGGTGGATTCTATCATGGAAGAATTTTACTGCCCTCACAATATCCTATGCAACCTCCCAACATTATTTTGTTGACAGTATGTTTCCATCCTTTGCTATGAAAAATATTGCTGATTTTCAATTTTTTGTTTAAATCAGTTGACCTGGCCTTTTTGTATCCACTGTCTGTGGATTGAAAATAAATTATCAATCTAAACTGATAAAAATTATAGAGATCATAATTATGAATAATAAATAAGTTATAATACCAGACAATAGCTGATAACATGTTTGAAGTATTATTTTTAATATTCATTAAATTATTACTGTAACAGTTTGATCTTAAACGTAAAATTTTTTATTGCTACCAACTTGAAATGTATGGTGATGGATTCTGCTGCAGTTGCTTATTACTGTTACTATTGGGTGGCCAAAATTATATTATTCTCTATTTTCCATTTAAAAAGAGGATTTTTTTTCACAAAGATATCTAGTAATGTTGGTATGAAAGTTTTATTACATATACATACATACAATAATACTTATTGATATTGACTGGAAGTAGTAACCTAATTGGCACAATTTAAATCATTTGATCATTTAAATTGATGCATATACAAAAAATATTTCTTTTATGAAAATATTTAGTCTAGTAAGATATCCAAATAATCATGGAAAATCAAGTACCAAGTTATATCATTTGCAGCAAACATTTTTACTATTTTTGTACAAATATTTCTAAATTGTGAGAGATTAGGTAACTAGGTGAAATTTGGTTATGTTAGTTTGGGTCAGATTATGTGTAATATGGACCTGTTCCCCCAGTGCAACAGAGAAAAAAGATGCAAAGCAGTCCCCACATCTCTTTCTAATGAGCGGGTTTTATTGGCCACATGACGTCACTACCAATCACATTTGTTACATCAAACATGTAAGTTATATGTAAGTTGCTACTTCCTTGTGTTTGGTACCGGGAAGATCCTGTGATCAATAAACCCCACCCATTTTGCCCCGCCCCAGCTGCTTGCATTTTTTTCTCTGTTGCATTGGGGGAATTGGGTCTATATTGCAGCAGTCAGTGTAGGTATTATATGTTTATGGTTAGACATGCTAGTGAGATTAGGTAGTTTGTTAGTTAGATCTAATCTAGATCTCTTTTCCATTAAGATTTATTAGAAACGTCATTTCATTGTGAGATTGGAAAAATTGGAAACAAACCACATGTGGTTGTGTTTGTAGAATAAAATGATCTACATTTTTATCATTAAATCAAAATGGTTCGCTATAATTTGAATATAATCAGACTGAGCAGTTTGGTCTTGTAAAATGATAGTCGTTCTCACTTAAGGCGATAAGTTATACTTAATAGTCTATTGGAAAATGAGAAGACAAATTTCGTCAGAACACATGCATGTCAGGCCCCAATAACTTGTTTATGTTGGGAATTTGCAATATGAATAGAGTTATTTTACAAATTAATTCATAACATTAATTTAACTCCTGTTTAAATTCATCTCATGATAATTTTAGGCCGCCCTAAAAATGTTTCTATTAGTTTTAAGTGACTTCAATGACAACTAATCTGAGTTTATTAAATAATCTGAAATAGAGTTTATAATGAAGTGTTATATAAATAGCATGAGTTGTTTGGTATATTTAGAAATACAAAAACCTAAAAAAAATTACAGACTGTAATAGTTCATTATCTTTTCTTTCAAAATGTTTTTAGCCAAATGGAAGATTTGAGGTTAACAAGAAAATATGTTTATCAATATCAGGACACCATCCTGAAAGTTGGCAGCCTTCTTGGTCAATACGTACTGCTCTTCTGGCACTAATAGCTTTTATGCCCACTCCAGCATCTGGAACAATTGGTTCTTTGGATTACACAGCAGAAGAGAGACAAGTGTTAGCAAAAAAGACAAAGAATTGGGAATGTTCAACATGTGGTAAGATATCAGAAAAGTTATCTACAGGAGGGCATGTACTTAGTCCAAAATTGACACAGGAAGAAAGTACCTTAATAAAGCAGATAGCATTGAAGGTAATGTATTCATGTACTTTTAAAAACTGATTTTGCTTGTGATGATTAAAATGATTATGATGAAATAAAGCATATTCATGTTTTAAACGATGATGAAATTATGATCATGATTTTGCTTTTTATTCATATTATATATTCTTATATACTTAAGGACCTTATGGTTTACTAAAAGTATTTACGTATAAGTATTCTTTTTCATTGTTTTCTGTTTGCTGCTTTATTTTTCTATTTTGGGATTTTAAGGTCTTCTATGTCTTTTTACCTTTCTTCTTCTTTCCTCCTATTCCTCTGGTTAGTATTCTTTTGGGTAGTCTCGTGTTTGGCTTCCTTTGGATATGTGTCAACTATCTTAACCTTTTTATGATCCCTATGATATTGGATTCTCCATACATCTCTTTTAGTTCTATATTGGTCTTTTTATCCACATTCCATATGTTTCTTCGATAGTTCCATTTTCTGCAATATTTGCCACACTGAACATTTGACTTATGCAGATCAGTGTTGCCAAAACTTTCGAGGTATGTGTTTTTATTAGACTGCTGATGTACGAGTGATTCTAATCAGAGGTGTATTCAGCACTGTGTAGATGTAGTTAACTTAATTTCTCTAATAAGCGGATACGTGAATATGGAATAATGCATTATAAATACTTATTTCTTTAATAGATAGAAATAGGTATGTAATTATTATAGGTCTGAAAAAAATAAACTTTTACTATTGTGTAACATTACACGTTTATTATCATTATCTTTGGCTCGACAATCTTCTGTGGATCATAGCCTGCTCTAAGATTAGTCGTCATTTTGTTTGGTTTCTGGCAACTGTTGTCATCTTCTGATCTCTAGTATCTCTAAGTCGGTCTTAACTCCATCTGACCACCTAATTTGCGGTCGGCATCTGCTTCTTCTTCCTATAGGTGTTCCTGTCATTAACTTTTTAGCAATCATGTTGTCAGGCATTCATATTATATGTCCAGCCCATCAAAGCCGCTGTGTTTTAATGAACCTTACGACATCTGGTTCATTAAAGAGTTGGTTTAATTTCAAAATTAAATCTTTGGCGTCATTGCCTTTGATCGTTTATAGCTCCAAATATTTTGCGGAGTATCTTACGCTCTAATATTCCCAGAAGTATATCATCCTTCTGCGTGAAGAGTCCATATTTCCGCTCCGTATTTGAGGATCGCCCTCAGTAGTGTTTTGTATATAATAATTTCAGTTTTTCTTTGGATATTTCTTGAGTGGAATTGTTTTTGGAGTCCATAATATGTCCTATTTATAAGGTTTATTTGTCTTTTAATTTCTTCGCTTGCTTTATTATTAGTAGTCACTAGCGAGCCAGGGTATGTGAAACTGTCAACACGTTCAAAGATTCTTCTTAACGTGCCCTATTAAGTCCCCTTGACGTTGGCGATTAACATGGCGAAACTGTCTCTGTCTCGAGCTATTCTAAAGAGTTGCTCAGCTTTCCTTATTCCTGTCCACTCCCTGATATTCTTCAACCAAGAGGCCTGCTTTCTACCAATTCCTCTGCTTCCTTCGATTTTACCCATCATAATAAGTTGAAGGTTTGACGTTCAAAGATATGACTTCCAAATGTTGTTTCCCGTTCCTCATTTGCTATAGGATCCTTAGTAACTAACATGTACTTGGTATTCGTTGATGACTAGACCGACCTGTTTTGCCGCCGTTTCCAATTCTAGGAAATATTGCTCAACATCTCGGTTGCTACGCTGTATTATGTCAATTTCATCAGCGTATGCTAAGATTTGTATCGATCTATTGTAAATAGTACCGCCGTCTCTAATTCGTGTGTCTGATTTTTATTAATGCTTTAAATAAGATTTAACTAAAAGATAAAAAACAAGTGCAATTTTTATTTGATTTGCATGTAAATAATAACAACAATTACTTACATAAAAATGTTTCCTTGTATATAACATGCATTCCCGTTAAAAAGGATGTTATATTATTTAAAATTTTTCGTACTATTACTTACCTAATTTTTACTTTTTACTGGACCATCACTTACATACTTTCAAATTTTTCACTTTGTGTCCGCCGATTTTCACACTATCACATAATTTACTCATTGCATATTAACATCATCCTCATCTTCTCTATCATCGCTATTACTGTCAACCGTTACATTTATTACCACAGACTCAATATCGTCTATCAACCAGTCGATAACCCAAAAGTTTTGTTCTTCCTTAATAGCAAGTTTACAATAGTTTTTCCAGTAATTCATGTCCATGTTTGTCATTTCTATGATTAGTTTCTGGTATCCTATTTTGACATTTTTTCATTATGCCTCTCTGTTATAGCCTTGCTTCTAATTTCTTTCTATATAATTCTTTCTATATCGATATATTTTGATATCGATGACAATCAAAAAATAAATCCATGTGACGAATATAAATACCTGGGCGTCATCTTCGACCGTAGTGGAAAAGACGAACGAGAAATTGAACATAGAATTGTACAAGCACGAAGAGCTATAGCATATTTGAACGGAGTTCTATGGAGTAAAGAAATATCAAAGAAAAGAAAATGGAACATCTATGAGACAATGGTTAAAACTAGCCTACTTTTATGGAGCTGAGACATGGAGAATAACCGAGAAATATTAGAAAAAGGTCGAAGCCACGGAAATGGATGCCATCAGAAGATCGATGAGAATATCAAGAGCCGACAGAATACAGAATGAAGTGATAAAACAACAAATGGGTATAGAGGGCACTACAGTTAAGGATATTGAGAGAAAACAGCTCATATGGTATGGGCATGTGAGCCGAATGGGGGACGAAAGATTGCCTAAAAAAAACGATGATGTGGCAACCCCCAGAGAAGAGGAAACGAGGAAGACCACCACAGAGCTGGAACCTGGGAGTTAGGAAAGCGATTAGCGCTCGAAATCTGGACGAAGACCTAACTCAAGACAGAATACAGTGGAGTTTGGGAGTCGTACAACGTCGTATGACGTTATAAAACCGAATATATATATATATATATATTATATATATATATATATATATATAATTCTTTCTTATTTTGCTCCATTTACATTTACTGAGTCTTGTAGTTCTTTTTCCATAAAATTCTCCATAACTTCTGACAATACTTTTTGACACTTGTATCTATTTTTAATCCTTGTATTATTACATTTTTCCTCTTTCTTTCTCCAATTGTTTTCGTTTGCTGTGTTAATTTCCTTTTCTAATTGATCTATTTGTTTTATAGCTTTTTCGTTTGTTTTCTGCAGCTTTCTTATTTCATTTTTGTAGTCGCTTTGTTGATCTTTTAGTTGTTTAATTTCTTCTTTAGTTGTGTGATTTCGTCTCCGAATCTATATTATTTTTTATGGCTTTTATATCTATTGCTAATTACCTCATCATTTTCATCATTTGGTCTATTCCACTTGTGTTTTTATATCTCTTTTTGTGGTGTTCTCGGTGTGTTTTTTTATCTTTTGCTGTAGTATTCTTCTTCTTCTCTTCTCTTTTTCCCTTCATCAGTTAGGTCATCACCTGAATCCATTGTTCTTTATTACTAGTAATTTCCTGTACTAGAGTTATATAGAATAGAAATTATTTTATAGATCTATATTATTTTTTTTATGGCTTTTATATCTATTGCTAATTACCTCATCATTTTTATCATTTGATCTATTCCACTTGTGTTTTTTATATGTCTTTTTGCGGTGTTCTTGGTGATGTTTTTTGATCTTTTGCTGTAGTATTCCTCTTCTTCTCTTCTTCTTTTCCCTTCATCAGTTAGCTCATCATCTGAATCACTTGTTCTTTATTCCTAGTAATTTCCTGTGCTAATTTATTATGAAAAATTAATATCGAAGACGCAATACTAAAATTAGATAACAAAATCCTGGAAAGGGTGGAACACTTTAGATATCTGGGTAGTTGGATTGATTGCAAGGTTGAAAGTGACGAGCAAATTTCGACCAGAATAGAACTTGCATGAAAAAGCTTTATTAATTGGCGTTCTGTTTTGTGTAGTAGAAGTCTGTCATTGACCACACGTCTAAGAGTATTGAATTGCTACGTCTGGTCCGCTCTGTTCTATGGATGTGAACCTGGGCAACAAAAATAAAAAATCCTAATAAATTAGAAGCGTTCGAATGTGTGCTAGAGATCATGTACAAACAGCGAGAATTGATCAACATCATTAAAATAAGAAAGGTTCAATACTTCGGTCATATAATGAGATTACTTAAATATTGCTTACTCCGGTTGATCATTCAGGGCAAAATCAAAGAAAACGCTGGGTTGGAAGAAAACAACTGCCCTGGCTGCGTAACATTAGACAATGGACAGGTCAAACGGTCGAGGAATTTTTTCATCTAGCTGCCAACCGAGAAACATGGCCCACAAAGAAGAAGGTTATTAATCACTGTGTCATGGGCGCAGTTACTCGAAAACTCTACTCAAATCAAATTTCCACCACACCCGTGCTGGATGCGCCCAATTCTCCAGCACTTTTATTCCTGGGTAAAAATCAGAACCCGGCCTTGATGGTATATTATTTTCGGGATTTATAGGCTGTTGTCTAGAATTATTTCTTTCAGATTGTTCATCTGCAACTGCGGTAGACATTATCAATAGCGCTGTGACAGCGGACGTAATTAAGCTCCTGTCGCTCACTGATAAGCTCATCAGCGCGTATTAGCTTATATTATATAATGGCCTTATGTAGAGTGGCTATTCTTCCAATAATAGAATATTTAAATAAAATTTCTGTTTTCATTTTTAAAATTTTTGATATTAGCAAACTTGAATATAGTAGAGAAAAATCATTTTACATTGAATTTTGAACAAGAATAAAATAGTAAAGCTTTAGATTTTCGTTTTCCATTACTCGGTAAGCTGAAGAGTGACTTTTCATTGCTACAAATATTGTGCAATTAGTTCAGAATTACCTGCGATTTGCACTAAAATGTAGCCTTCCTTATCTATAGATTTTTGTTTAGGTCGTCTCATATTACGTTTACTCTTATATTTTTCAGTCTCTCCTAATCCATTAAAAATTAGATAGTGAATTCTGGATACATTTTGTCATCTCTTCTAGATGTAGCAAGACAGAAATAAATATTTTGGGCCAAAACACTAATTATATACCATATTTCCTGATTTGAAAAACTATTAAGTATGTTCAGTTGAAGTGTTAAAATTGTATGACAGTCAGAATCTGTTTAAGAGCCAAATTGGGCTAAGTCAGGTTTGGTTCAATATGAGTGGGCACTTAACTACCCTTCCACTCGATCTAAGAATTTATTATATTTATTATTGAGGGGGCTTACCCTAGGTTAAAGTTGTCCTTTCAGCCCAGTTTTTTGAACAAAGTTTATTATGACCTTTGGTGACACTTCTAGGGTTCGAGTTGGCAATGCTCAAATGTATTGAGCCTTATTCTATCCAACCCTGAGCAGTTGGATAGAAAGTCTTTTATTGCCTTGTCTTCAGCCTGACAAAATGTAAAATCCGCATGGATTATATTCATATGAGCCTTGAGTGACAGTATTATATATAATATATATATATAATATATATATATATATATATATATATATAATATATATTCAATATCTAATAGATCTTTGGATCTCTTCTTCGAAGGTTCATGTATAAAAGCCTTCGAATGTTTAAGTCCCATTTGTTCGTACCGTCAGTTACGTTTCATCCGTTCCACACAGTCCGATATCGTTCTTTTGGGTATCGTTTTTGGTGAAACAAAAACCTACACTGATCCGTCGGAGCGAGCTCATCTGCTTCACAGACGCTGGATATATTGTCGTGGGATCGAATTTGAGTCGAGTCAGGTTCTTGGTTCCCATGCGTCACTCTTTCAGGCCGAGGTCTTTGGGATCCTGGTCTGAGCTCAGGAGATAATTGATATAGGTTGCCCAGTCAGGACCATCTTTATCTGCTTTGATAGTCGAGCAGCTCTAAAAGGCTCTGGAAGAACCAAAAGTTAGCTATAACCTGGTTCTTGAGTGCAAGAGGGCTGAATTTGCTTTGGTCAATAAAGGTCAACTTAATGTGGTTACCGGGGCACTCAGGTGGGGGACGAAGGGCCGACACCGTGGCAAGACGTGATTAGTTGCCGATCGGTACTGGTCGAGTTTCAATGAGTTTCTTTTGCTGAGATTCCAGGAATGTTGCGCTAGTGGTGGAGGTATGACACAGGCTAAGCTCCACGTAGCGGGGATATACAAAAGTTTTACAGCCCAACTTCTCCTTCTAAACCGTAGGAGATGCTCTCTGGTGGTCAGTATGCTTACTGGCCACTGCAGACTCAGGAGCATCTACATCTGCTTGGATTAGTGGATGAGGAGAAAAATCTCTTCACATGTCCTCTGGAAGTGCACGGCATTGGCCTATCAGAGGTGGCAGATCCTATGTTCGGTCTTTATAACCGAGCCAAATGAACGAGTTACGTGCTTGTCGTTGAAGCTTATTCAGATTTCCTTTGGTGGTCTTTTGTCGGCGTTAAGACCACCATACTAGTGTTCTATACGTAAGCATACATTTATATAGCCAGTACATCTGTTTGGGTGCCGTAGCCCATGATTTCCCAATTTCCCACATATTGTGCGACATATCCAAAAAGAAAGCTTCGATTTTTTGGTCGTTCTTTCCAGATGGTCGTTCCATGTAAGTCGCTTATCTAGTATTACTCCTAGATAAGAGCCAAATACACAACTGTATTTATTTGCAGTTTCATATGCACTTATGAAAGAGTACATATTATGTATAGATATAGATATATTATGTATACAGCTATAATGGTCGAGGGTGGACGGAAAATATATTTGTTATCTTGGGTGCATGTTAATAACTAGTACTAATATAAACAATGAATTATATTAAAATTCTAACCAGAAGATCGTTTAATAAAATACTAGAGTTGAGGTAGAGTAACATTGAATATTTGTTATAAAATGTTTTAAACTTTTGTTCCCAACAAACATGTAGGAAAATGTTTTTTGCATAACAATTTTATCTATTACTAAATATATTCTGGTTTTATTGTTTGTTAAATTTAATTACAAACATAAAAAAAGTAATTATACGGTTTCATTGACGTAATGGATGCTATAATATGACAAAAACCATCGAGCTGATAAATACATATGAAAACAAAATAATTTTCCACTCTTATGTTCAACTTTAAAGCCGGCCACTCACGATACAGCGGCGTTGTTCAACTTCGTCGAGTTCGACGAATTGACAAGGATTTTGATCGTGTGTGACCGTGCATCCAATAAAATCGTACAATTTGAACGCAGACAGACTGGCCTGTCTGCTGCAGTACTGCAGAGTTGATCTCATCAATTTGTTGAGCGTGTGTGACCGTTTACAATTTATCGATACTGCAAAAATACATTTTTAACTACACACTTGCTTTGATCATACAGAAAATCGACACGGCTTCATTTAGCGAGAATTTTTTAAGAGAGAACGGACATATGAACTGCGGAAGTTATAGAGGTGCAAACATAGCCTCAGACCACTGTTTAGTGGCTAGAATTCAAATTCCAACAAAGAAAAAAAATGGATGCAAAGAAATGGAATGTACATAAGCTGAGAGATGCAACTGCTGCAAAAGAGTACTGGGAAAATATTACCAATAGGTTAAGAAATCAAAGTCCAAGCGAAGAAGACCAGAGAGATATAGACTCGGCTTAAGCCCGCCACTCACGTTCCAACGGCGTAGTACAATTTTGTACAATAATGTTGAAAATCGGATGGGAACACACACGTACCGATTTTGCTCTTTGTATAAACGAAAAAAATACAAGAAACGTAGGAGGTGGAGCAAAGATTGGTTGCTTAAAAGACATACATACTATCACGTACATTTATTACAGTAATTGGGATTATATTCAAATAATTTTAATTCCCTTTTGTAACATGTTAGAAAATTATGAATTTTCTTTTTTACCAACTCTTCATTAGTATCCACTTTCACTTCTTGAAATTTAGCAACCAAAATATTCACAGCTTTTTTCTAGCGGTTTTATCATAATATGATGTCGATTTTATTTTCCAAAGACACTCTGTTCTTTATCTAAAAACTCTAGCTATAAGCCGTTTTCGAAATTTACCAGCAAATGATTTTTTTTAGTCGTAAGATTTTGTCGTTGTCACAATATATAAGATCAAATTTACAATCCAACCAACTCTGTCGTACTGCTGCAGATTGACTTTTTTGTCTGTCATCAAATCGCGCCGATTTGGTCGAATGGTGCAAATACACGATCAAATTACGTTAAATTTTTTAGCATTCGACAGAATCGTACTGCGGCGTTGGAACGTGAGTGGCGCGCTTATATCTATAAATATCTAGATTATCTTTATCGTTACACAGAGTAGTAGAGATAACAAGGCCTCCTTTAATATTGGCTTTTGGGCATGCCAAGAATGACAAATCTTACAGGATTGTATTCAGCCAAATGTGAAAATTTTATGCCATTTTAAAATCCGCAAGGAATCTAAGTTCCTGTAGTTGGCTGTATACCATATATCACAAAATTTTTTATTAAAAATCCTTTATAAAAGGTATATAATTTAAAAACCCAATCGGGCTATATCACAAAACGTTTTCGGAATCCATATTCCATCATCAGTGTACATGTATTGAGTCACTAAATATGTGGGTAAAAACCCGTTAAACAAAAAATTTTTAACGGGTTTTTACCCACATATTTAGTGGCTCAATACATGTATACCTAGACACTGTAACCTTGGAACCATTTTTGGATGGTGCTAGAAAGGTCAACAATGGAGATACTGCGGACGGCAGCCAGATGGTTGGTGGAGAGCGACTCGTAGGTTCGAAACTAGCTTTTGGAACCGGGAATGGGTCTAACGGACGAAGTAAGTAAAGATAGGACAAGATAAGATATATTAGAAAAGATACAGAAATAAACAAAAAGATAGATGGTTAAAATTACCAAAGATAAGATAGAAACAGGGCGACACTTAACTTTTTGGGATTTAAGGAGAAAATTAAGAAACCTTAGAAAAGAGATAAGGAAAGATATTTAGGTTCTGAGACCAAATTCAAGGAAAGATATCAACAACTAATAATTAAATAAATTTGGTCAACACTCTACATAAACAAATAGTAAATATATTAGGTGGACTCCGTCCACCTACTTACCTACGAAACTTAATCAGCCTGATCTTTCTTCTGGTCGAAGGTATAATAATAATTTAATATAATTAACAAATGTTCAGAGGTATTGTTATATCAGGAAACTTGTTAGGAGTTGACAAATAAAATTCATACATAAAACAAAAACAATACATTCAACAACACAATGATATAGGCGGCTGTAGGTACACACAAGTAATAAAAATACACCATCAATTATTAAATGGTGGTATACATATAAAAATAAACAGTTTTACGAATAATAATTACCTTTACAAAGACAAAATATCAAAATCATGCACAGTTTAAATTATCAGCGAAGAGAGTCTTGTGCTATTTAAAAATATTCAACTAAAGATGATTAAAGAAAGTCTCTCTTTGCTGTTAAATGGGCATATCTCGAGATACCGGGCTAAAAATGTGTAACAATTATAGCAAAGAACAAAAATTAATCAAATTTTAATTCACAAGAATACAAAAAGGTCACCAGAATGCTGTATTATAAAAATTAAACCAACCCGCACTTGGTCTTAGTTAATTATCTATCTCGCACGGTTATTTAATGATTAACTGAGAATTAAATGTTCGTAATTTAGAAGTTCTTAATAGCTGATGGAAAGTTCGTAGGAAAATATTAAATGTTCTTTAAATTCAATTGTTAAATCGGTAGTTAACCTTAACTACAGGTGAAGAAATGGTTGAACGTAGATTCGCCCAATACTTTTTGTATCAAGCACTGAAGTTAATCAAAATTAAAGGTACTCTATAACGATATTTAATGTAATATGGTATTAGATTAACAAACTTAAATATTTTAGTTTATACACACTTACAAAAATTCACAGAGAACAGAGACGGTAAGATATGGCGAGCGTCCTTACGCAAATACTGTCCTGCCAGAAGTAATGTGGTTCCTCTAAAAATTTCACAAGCTCCCCCAAAAAAGGGTGGCGTAACTTCCAGTTAAAAATGACAGGCCAGACAGTATGTATTTCTACGAAGATAAAAAGGTCCTAACGACATCGGAAGGTTCGAGGTAATTACGGTACTAGTCATTGGGAACGTCAGGAAAGTAAAATCTTTTGGATTAAGTTATTACAGCAAATTACTATAAACGTGCGTTCGACGATATTTAACAAATTTTTCAAAAAGAAAGGAAAGGATTAGTTCCTTTCGTACTCAGGATTAGAAAGGAAAGGATTAGGAACCTTTCGTAATCTGAGAAGTCGGTACGTTCCAAAATTTAACAAACTTTGCGAATACGACCATGCGTATCAGCAACAGGGGTAAAGGAATTAAAAATAATTTAATATTTTAATTATAAAAAAAATGTTACAACACTGATGATGGAATATGGATTCCGAAAACGTTTTGTGATATAGCCCGATTGAGTTTTTAAATTATATACCTTTTATAAAGAATTTTTAATAATTTTTTTTATGCCATTTTATTAGAGTTTGAATTATAAAACAATTTTTTTGTGTTTGATTACTGTTGCGTAAACTATTTCAAAATGGTCAAATAGTTTACTTGAAATTAACAAATAGTCATTCAGATTATATTTGCACACAGAAATTCAGCCAGCTCCGGAGTTCTCAAAGGTAGATGCGACCTTCCACATACAATAATAAAATGAAACACACTAAATAATTCAAAAAGTATGTATTTTGAACAGAGTGTAAGAAGTATATAACCACATCGAGGTCGGTGGCAGTTAATTAGTAACAAATAATAAAAATCCATATACACTTTACATAGAAAATATTAAGGAATTGAAAAATTTGTATTAAAATGACAATTTTGCTAGTGATGCAGAATATACAAATAAGTATCTCTTCCCGTGTGCCCTCAGGCCTCACGCCTGAAGCGATAGCGAAAAATTAATTTTTGCTCATTTTGTGCGTTTTAAATTACTTGATAATATGCTTGTAAAAAACTTAACTGGGAAGAGAAAGGCCTGAACATTGACGGTAGAAGATTAACAAATTTGAAATTCGCAGACGACATAGTTTTGTTCTCGGACAACCTCAAGGAAATATGTACAATGCTACATGAACTTCAACTTCGGTTAGTGTGTGCCAGTGTGGGTCTTAAAATAAACATCTTCAAAACAAAATTTATGACAAATCTAGTACCTAGCGGAAATATCAATATTGGAGACAACGAAGTAGAGCTGGTGGAAAAATACATATATCTTGGACACGAAATAAAGATCACAAGAGACAACCAAACATGCGAACTACGAAGAAGAATAAACCTAGCATAGCAAATATAGAAAACTCAAAGACATTTTAAAAGCGATATACCAATTTCTTTAAAACGTAAAACATTTGACTAATGTGTGTTGCCTGTGATGACCTATGGTGCCGAAACTTTGACATTGACAGCTACAAGTTCTAAAACGCTGCAAATAGCTCAGAGGAAAATGGAAAGATCAATGCTGAGTATATCGCTTCGTGACCGAGTTAGAAATGAAGACTTAAGACGAAGAACAGGAGTTACCGATGTAATTTCCCTAATTGCCACACTGAAATGGAACTGGGCCGGACACGTCGCCCGAATCACTGATGAAAGGTGGACGAAGAGATTGCTTGAGTGGAGGCCGAGGTTAAACAAAAGAATAAGAGGAAGACCCCCTACACACGTTGGACTAACGATCTCAACAACATGTCAAGAAATTGGATGAAAAGTGCTCAAGACAGAGCACAATGGACAAAAATGAGCGAGGCCTATGTCCAGCAGTGGACGCAAAGGGCTGGGTGATGATGATGATGAAATTACTTGAATTTGCTGCAAAATATCGTTAAAGAGATATCAGGCTGTGAAAATAACTATCTATGAGATGCAGTATCGAAATTGAAAATACTGCATCTCATAAAGGAACAATATTTTGTCAAGCAAGTTAGACATCATCATCAAATTGTACAGATAAAAATATTTACAAACCTTGTATATAACTATATAACTATAACTAGTTAGTTAACTATAGCTAGTTATGTATACATATAACTAAATTGTTCATATAAAATAACATACTATAAATATTTTTTCACTTATATACTTTTTGTTTTATAGGCAGAGGAGGACGCGAATAAGAAAGAACCCAATAGAGAAAGTAAAACAAGAGAAGAAAGTACATCGGAAGAGAGAAATGATTATGAACTCAGGCAAAGAATTTCCACTCAAGTAAATGAATCTGTTGATGAAAGTATTTCAGCTCCTGCGGTCGATCCTTTATTAGAAGATTCAATCCAAAGAAGTGATACGTAAGTTACATTATGTCTTGTATAATAAATGTAAAATATAAAATATAACAAATTAAAACAACCTATAATACATACCCATAACTTGTACAATAAATTTCTATTATCTACAATCTGAACTATACGAACATACTACTGGAACAGATGCTTGACACACTCTCAAATCAATTCCATGCAGAACAAAATGTCAGAAAAGGATGTATACTGTCTCCACAACTATTTAACATATCTTATTCTTTATTTGCCGTGCTTGTTTTCAAGCATTGGCTAAGTCCTCTCATTATATGGCCGAAGTATTGGGACCTTTCTCATTTTGATGATGTTGATCAATTCTCGCTCTTTGTGCAAGGTCTCTCGCACATGTTCGTTAGATATGTGTGCTGTCCACGGAATTCTGAGCATATGACTATGACGGTAACACCACAACTCGAACGCTTCTAATTTATTAGGATGTTTTATTTTTGTTGTCCAGTTTTCACATCTATATAACAAAGCGGGTCAGACTTTGTTATCTAATTTTAGTATTGAGGTTTCGATATTAATTTTCCGACCACCATTCCTTATGTTTTCTTTGCATTGATTGTTAAGCCCTTTTCAGTGCATTTGTTGTTTACAGCGTTCAACAGGGTTTGAAGATCTTCTAGACTCTCTGTCATTATGGCGGTGTCATCTGCGTATTTGATCTTATTAATAATTTCAACACCGATTTTAACACGTTTGCGACAATTAGTTAACGCTATCTCAAAAATTGATTCAGTGTAAGCATTAAACAACATCGGTGACATAACACGTCCGGACCAACTGAGTCCAAGCATTGAAATAGTAGTGTATGTGGCACTATCAAAGGCTTTTTCGATTTGGATTTTGATGATGTTTTTTTCATGTTATAGGTCTATTTCTAGTAAATCAATGTATTAATATTTTATAAAAAAATTTCAACGTATTACCCGTATACAGGGTGAAAAAATAAAGTTGTGTTTTTTCATAGTTTTGTGTAACACCCTGTGGAATTTATTAGCAACAAATGCTACATTTTATTAAAATTTTAAGATAGATTTGTTCTTTTTCAACATTTTCGTAAAAAAATTATCTCGATATCTCTATTATTAAAGATTATACACAACTTTAAATGTTATAAGTTTTTATTAACATTTAACGCAAAGAAAACATTACTTACATTAACTTTATTGACAATTAATACAAATGAAGCGTAAAAAAACATAATCTAAATAATCTTTAACAATTTTCCTTTCTCAAAAACACTTAATAACGAATATTTCCACCTCTACATTTAATTACTTCTTCACAGCGACGAGGCACACTTAAAATCAAGCGGCGTATTTGGTGTTATCAATTCCATCCCAAACTTTGTGATTGTCGGCTCTTGAGTTGACGATCAATAATATCCCAAAAATTCTCTATGGGATTGAGATCAGGGCTGCAGGGTGGCCAGTTCATGGTTTGTATTCCAACCTCGTCCAAATATTCATGGACAACACGTGCAACATGTGATCGAGCGTTATCATGCATTAAAAGAAAATTATTTCCTATGTAAAGAGCAAATGGAACTAAAGCGACAAGGTCCCTTTGTGCTGTAAAGGATATTCCTCCCAAACCATTACAGATCCTTCATTGAATAAAGTAATAGGTCGTATATTACACTGTGCATAGCGTTCTCTTGTCCGTCGAATAACTCTCACACGTTTATCTGAGCTATATAAGCAATACTTCCATTCGTCAGTGATCAACACGTGCTCCCCGTCATCAACATTCCAGTTAAGGAGCTCTCTGGAAAATTGCCAATTGTATTTGTAAATGTCTCATTGTGAGAAAACGTTCTCTTATAGCACGAAGCCTGATAAACTGATCTTGTCGTGGTGTTAGCCATAGTTAACGTAACCAACTAACTGCTTCCATTAATGAGTATTACAATTAGATAAAATCACGTTATACTTTGAAAGTACTTTTCTTTTTTGATAATATAGATATCAATGATTTCTTTACGAAAATGTTAAAAAAAAAATAAAGCTTTTTCGAAAGATTAATAATATGTAGCGTTTGCTTTTAATAAATTCCACATATAATAATGCAAAATAAGATAAAAAATCAGATTTATTTTTACACCCCATATATGGGTGAAACGTTGACATTTCCCAGAAAAAATTAATACAGTAATTACTTAGAAATAGGTTTGAAATGCGAAAAAAAAATATCGAAATCCAATTAAGGATACACCAAAAAATAGCTTATAAATTATTGTAGAGTTTAGGTGTTACGTTAATTTTGGAGAGTAAAAAATCACGTAATGCTTTGAACACACTTTTCTTTTTTGATAATAGAGATATCGTGATGATTTTTTTACGAAAATGTGGAGAAATAATGAAGCGATCTCAAAATATTAATAACATGTAGCGTTTGTTGCTAATACATTCCACAGGGTGTTGCAAAATTAGATGAAAAACACAACTTTATTTTTACACCCTGTATATAGATCAAACGTTGACATTTCTCAAAAAACATTAATATAGTCATTAATTAGAAATATACCTACAATGTGAAAAATAAATTATCGAAATCCAACTATGGGTTCAGAAGAAATATAGCTTCAAACTTATGCTAAATTTAAGGTGGTGCGTTAATTTTGGGCAGTAGTGTATATATATATATATATATATATATATATATATATATATATATATATATATATATATACAGTGTGGTGCTTAAGCCAAACACTTAAAAAATGAGTAAAATAAATAAAAGGTCTAAGCCTGTATCGTTGTTATATGCATTCAAAGACCTGTTAAATGTCATTTAAAGCCACCCCAGTGTCCCCTATCTACCCTAACGTATGCATATTTCAGAATGTATCACTCCCTATACAACCTATACACTAACAATTATTATCATTTTTTTTCTGTTTTAGGGATAAATTATGGACAGCAGCAATTTGGATATTAATAACAATAATAGCTCTCCTGTTAATACGACGAATTTTTTTCCTATAAACTAATAGCACTATAAAACATTGTATCTCTTTAAATAGAAAATTTTATACCAACATGAAAGCAGTGTAATTAGGACACAGTGTACTGTATTTTATAAGTAAAGACTAAAGACAAACATTTGCATATTATATGTCGTCGTCAGATCTCGGAACTGGACATTATGCTGAATATCCAGCACTTCAGTTAACTGTGTTATCTTTAAATTCTTTAATGAGTAAAAACTTTTATTGAGAATTTTTATTCTCGATAATGTTTTATATACAAAAGTATTTAGTTGTGATATCTTAGTTTTTTTTGTTTTTTTTTTCTGAAAAAATACATGAATGGAAAGAAATAGTTTTCAATAATTATTTTACAACATAAAACAGTCTAACTTATCTGTCTCTTCATAATATCTTGTGTTATAATACAACCTTCCTATATTAATTAAGTGAACAGTTTGTTGTCATGATTTCTAAAATATTGACAACACAGGGTATTTTCTAGGTATTTCTCTAAGATGATGTTCTTTAAGGAAATCCCGTTAATAATCATCTTTCTCTCACTGTATATGCTTCATTCCAGGTGGGTGTTTGCTGACTTACAGATTATATGACTTCAATAGTTTCCAGCCAATTTTGTTGACCATGAGCCATCTGCTGTCTTCTGTAATCTGTTGTTGATAAAGTTGTTTATAACTTCATCTTGTGAGAAGTATTTTCTTCTAGATGTTTATACTAAAAAGCAGATATCTGAAACGGCCATGGCTATTTGCACTGTCAATCGTAGAGTTGATAGTTATCGCAAATGACCGTATTTGTCATTCCTCAAGTTGGTGTAAATGGACATTTGTTACTATAGTTATGCTGTACAATTTTTCTTTCTATATCCTATTCATTATTGTATAGCTACAGTATTCAAGAATGTAGTAATGTTTATTTCTGTGATCAGGCGAAATCATATAAATACGTGATTTAGGATAACACTTGGGTTTAGTTAAAATAATAATAAAAATTCTCTGGCATTTATATTTTAACTATCTTTTTGTGATTTTATTTAAGTTGTATCTTTAACCAAAACAAGTACAGTTAATTCGTATATGTTTACATATATATTTATTGTTAGAATATAATAATTTAAAAAAATATATATTTTTTGTTTCAACAATATGTTTTTTTATTTCTCTCTCTCTTCTTTGTCAACCATTTTCCATCCACTCCTGAATGTAGGTCTCTCCCAATTACTTCCATCTTTCTCTATCTTGCGCCAATCTAATCCACTGTTTGCCTGCCACTGCTCTTATGTCATCTACCCATCTTTTTGAGGTCTTCCCATGCTTCTTGTTGTCGTCCTTGGTCTTCATTCTAGAATTCTCCGTGTCCACCTGTTGTCATTATATCGGGCTACGTGACCTGCCCAGCGCCATTTCATTTTTGTAATTTCTTCCACAATATCCCTAGTCTTCGTTCTACGTTTTATCTCGGTGTTTCTAATCTTGTCTCTTAGTGATATTCCAAGCATGATTCGTTCCATTGCTCTTTGCGTTGTTTCTAATTTTTTGGCAGATTTTTTGGTAAGTGCTACTGTCTCCAAGCCGTAGGTACAAACTGGTAGTATGCATGTGTTATACACCTTTTTCTTTAAGTTTATAGGAATGGAGGTGTTTTTCAAGATATGTGCTAGTTTGCCGAAAGCGCCCCAAGCCAGTTGTGTTCTTCTTTTAATTTCAGCATCTTGATTTGGTTTTCCTAGTTTGATAACATGACCTAGATATACATAATGTTCCACATTTTCTATGGTATGATTTTGTATTGTTATATTTGTCTGGTCTCGGCTCAGTATTTTTGTTTTTCTGTAGTTAATTTTTAAGCCTACCGCTCCTGAAACTGCATTTAATTGTTGTAACATATGTCATCTGCGAATCTCAAGTGGTTTAAGTATGATCCGTCGACGTTGATACCCTTATTGTTCCATTTCAGTTTCTTAAAAATATCTTCTAGAGCAAGAGTAAATAGTTTGGGAGAGATGGTGTCTCCTTGTCTTACTCCCCGTTGTAGTCTTATGGGATTAGTTTTTGTGCTTTCGTCCAGCTTTATATGCATGGTGGCATTTTCATATATGTTTTTAATTATGTTAATGTATCTTGAATCTATGCGTGCATTTTCTAGAGATTCAAGCACTGCCCATAATTCGATGGAATCGAATGTTTTATGGAAATCGACGAACGCCATATGAATTGGAACATTATACTCGGTGCATTTTTCTATCAGTGTTCTTACGGTGTGCAAGTGGTCTATGGTATTAAAATGTTTTCTGAATCCAGCCTGCTCGATAGGTTGATAGAAATCGAGCTTATGTGTTAGGCGGTTGGTTATGATTTTAGTTAGTAATTTATACAGATGTGATAGCAAGGATATTGGTCGGTAATTCTCGATGTTTGCTCTGTTTCCTTTCTTGAATAGTAAAATGACCTCGGAGTTGTACCATTTTTGAGGAATCTTTCCTTCATCAATTACTTTATTAAATAAAACATTTAATACCTGTACCATTTTTCTGCCACCAATTTAACATTTCAACTGTAATCTTATCCTCTCCCGGACATTTATTCGTTTTAAGTTGATTTAGGGCCATTCTTATTTCATAGTCGGTTATGTCCGGTATTTCTTCTGAGCCGGTGTTAATTATTGTTCGTTGAGTACGTCGTTGTTGTGGTTGTGTATTTACCGAGTATAGTTTAGTGTAGAATTTTTCAATGGCCTCGCTTATTTCCTTTCTGTCTCGGACGGTGACGTTTTTCTCATTTTTTATTTCTATGATTTTTGTTGTGCCGCTTTTTGCTTTGAGTACTTTCATGTTGCAGTTATCTTGTATTATATTTTTTATTAGATTGTTATTATAGTTTCTATGATCGTTCCTAATTTCTTTCTTCACATTTTTGTTTAAACTTTTAAAGCTGTCCGAAGTTCGATCTGTTCTGTTTCGTCTTTCTTGGATTAGTTTAATTGTATTAGGTTGGAGTTTAGATGTTTTGGCTGTTTTCGTGTTTGAGCATATTTTCTTAACCGATGTTGTTACAGTTACTTTTATTTTAGTGGCTAGTCCGTTTATATCCATTTGTTTCAGTGTCTCTATTGATTTTAGTCTTGTGCTTAGCTCTTTTTGGTATTCCGTTTGTTTTTGAAGCAGGACATCGGTGGTTGGGTATCGTTCTCGTTTAATAAGTTTGCTTCGTTCTACTCTCGTCTGTATTTTAATGTTCGCTCTAACCAATCTATGGTCACTCCCGGTATAGAATTTGTTTAGTACTGTCACGTCGGTGCATATGTTTTTGTTATTGGAGAGTATGTAGTCTATTTCGTTCTTAGTTTTCTTGTCTGGGCTGATCCATGTCCATTTACGTTGTTTAGATTTTTTAAAGAAAGTGTTGAGACAAAATAAATTTTCGTTGTTTAAGTAGTTGTACAACATCTCACGTCTTTCGTTCTCGTTTTGTTGGATTGGTTGTGATGGCTTCATCATCAACATCATCAAGTTTTACACCGGTACTGTTGCGTACAGTCATCAAGTCTGTCCATTCACCAAGAGAGAAGACTAAGTCCTGAATGTTCACAATGCTCTGGTTTCTCACAAACACTGTTCGCAACATAGTCGAAAGTTGTGCCAACATGACTGGCGTAAGGGAGTCAACTATATATAGGTTCCTATCAGAAAAAAAAACACGGTATAGCTAACCCAAACACAAACGAACACTTAAAGAGAGGGAAAAAGCTTATTGAAATTGATGAATTTGAAAGGAAAATTCATGGATTTTTTTTTCAAAAAAGAAATACCAAACTTAAACAAAATTTTACAAGAAGTTAGAGATGACCCGGATTTGCCTCATCGGACAAACTAAATTGTGGCAAGTTTTAAAAGAATTAAATTTCCGCTGGGAGAAATCAGACCGAAAATCACTTTTGATTGACCGGGAGGAGATAATATGTTGGAGAAGAAATTATCTAAGATCCATATGAAAATTCAGGACTAAAGGAAGGCCAATCTTCTACCAGGATAAAACGTGGGTAAACTCAAGTCATACTCTAAAAAAAATTTGGTCAGATAAAAATATATTAAGCTTCAGGCAAGCTTTTATGGAAGGTTGGTCTACTGGTATCTCCCCACCTTCTAGTAAAGGCAGTAGATTAATAATTTCTCACATTGGCAGTGAAAAAGGATTTGTTAAGCATGGTTTGTTGGAATTTCAGTCCAAAAGCACAAGACTATCACGAGGAGATGACAGTTGATGTTTTCGAAGAGTA
Organism: Diabrotica balteata; assembly: GCA_918026665.1. Classification (NCBI taxonomy): domain Eukaryota; kingdom Metazoa; phylum Arthropoda; class Insecta; order Coleoptera; family Chrysomelidae; genus Diabrotica; species Diabrotica balteata. The sequence goes on from OU898278.1 coordinate 101,244,253, forward strand.
TGTATTTTCAGCAGATGATTGAACACATACCACCAAATTCAATTATAATATTAGATAATGCACCTTATCATTCACGACTAGTAGAAAGACTTCCAACGACTGCGTAGAAGAAACAGGATATTCTTGACTGGCTGCGGAATAAGTATCTGCCTTACGAAGATGGAATGGTAAAAGCAGAACTTTTAAAAATTGCCCGGCAACACAAATCTAAGTTCAAGAAATACGTAGTTGACAAATGGCCGAAAGGCGAAACATCACAGTTCTTAGACTTCCACCCTACCACTGCGAAATAAATCCAAAACTCATTTTTTTTTATTTCAATTTTAAACCTCAAAACCAATTTAAATTAGTATTTTAAGGAAAGGTGAGATCCAAATTAGTAAATAAGAATGCTAAATATGCATATTTTTAGTAATTGTATTATAATTAATAATTTCCCTCACACACCATGATGATTTGTCAGTAGCGATGTGCGTTGAGGGTTAAACTTCCATAAAATATTTCATAAAATTCCATAAATAAGTAAATAAATAAATAAATTTCGTTAATTTTGATTCCAAAATATTTGTATAAAATAAATTAAATAAAACATTTAATGTACAAAAATGTTTCATTTTAAATACGAATTAGTCAATCCTTAAAAATACAAAGAGACGCCGCTGACCACCTCCTTTGGTGGCAGTTTGGCTTCACTTTTAGCGATACGGTTACGCGTCCTCTCTCTTTCCTTGTCTAAGCAAAATCTAGTCAAACTCACAACTAACCTAAAAATGTTTAAGATATAAAGACCTACCTACGTTAAAAAACAATTTAATTTAACAGAAATTTTCTACTTTGTACACTGCCGAATTGTTTCATTATGTGCTTTTAACCTAGCTTGGATCAGCCTCGATAGACAAAATTGCGACCAAAGAAAGTCTTTGCTGTGACATCATACTCCTTAAATAATTCATAATGAGTTTTAATTTTGAAAAGCTCCTTACAGCGGAGGCAATACTAAGTGGTATTTTAATAATAAAATTCATATAATTCGTAAGGTTGAAAGTCACTGCTCTCACCCATTAGTAGGACTGTGAGTAAATCTTGACAATTTTTGCATAGCAAGCATAGTGTTAAAAAAATTTGCTTGATGTGACACTGTATAGGTTGATCCTTGCCTTCATAATCAAAGACTCTTTTCTTTTTCGCTTTAACGAATTTAAAAACGAAAGTTTTTAAATTCTTTCGGCAGATTATAGCAGCTTCTGCCAATAAATTGTTGAGACGACGCAAGCACTTTTTTCAGAGCGTTCATGGCTTAGGTTTAAGTAATACATATAAATCTCCAAGGCGCTAGGCCTCTGGGACCGCAAGGCCGTGGGCTGTGGCCTACGTCGCCCACGCTCTACGCCGCCTCTGAATGTAGGCTATCCACCATTTCAATGAATGTTATAAACAGTGAATAATGCATTTACACAAAACTAACCCTAGACAAGGAACAAAAATTTTTGGAAGCTACATCGTGGGTGATAGCAGGAGAGAGAATTATTCTCTCCATTTTGTAAAATTATTTTAAATGATATTATATGACAAGTAATATCCTATTTGAAAGATCTTGGATGTTCCTAGATTTTTGCGATTCTGTAGCGACGTTTCAAAATGGTGGCCGTTCAAAGTTTATTGGCAATTGTGTTGATTGACTTAAAAAAGAGATGGTAGAAGGTACAAGAGATGCACGGTTTAGTCTACAAGTATTATTTCAAAGATGCAGAGATATGACTTGCGATATTTACACCTGCTTTGTGGACTACCAAAAAGCATTTGATACAGTTCAACACCAAAAAATGATGGATATTCTAACAAAAGCCCAAATGGATGATAAAGATCGGCGTATAATACAAAATTTATACTGGAACCAATCAGCCACAATAAGAACGAATTTTGGAGGTGAACCAACGGAAATGATCCAGATTCTACGAGGCGTTAGACAAGGTTGCATACTTTCACCTATATTATTTAATCTATATTCAGAGGAAATATTTAGTGAAGCCTTGGAAAAATGCGAACATGGAATACTTCTAAATGGAGAACGCCTAAACAACATCCGTTATGCAGACGACACCGTTATTTTTGCAGGCAGTTTGAACAGTTTACAGCAACTAATAAACAAAGTAAATGAAGTAAGTGAAAGATTTGGACTTCAAGTAAATATAACAAAAACTAAATTTATGATCATCAGCAAAAATAAAGTTAGAGACGCTCAACTACTTATCAATAATACACCAGTGGACCGAGTAAAACAGTATAACTATCTTGGAACAACAGTAAATGAACAATGGGATCACTCACAGGAAATAAAATGTAGAATAGAGAAGGCTAGGAGTGCATTCAATAACATGGCCAAACTCTTTAAAAGCCACAATCTTAATCTGGAGATAAAAGTAAGGCTCCTACGATGTTATATCTTCTCAATATTGTATTATGGAGTTGAATCCTGGACACTAACTGAAGCAATGGAGAAAAAAACTTGAAGCCTTCGAGATGTGGCTATACAGGCGAATTCTAAGGATATCATGGACAGACAAGATAACCAACGAGACCGTATTACGAAGAGTGGGCAAAGAAAGAGAGGTGATGTATACCATTAAAAGGAGAAAGTTGGAATATCTCGGACATATAATGAGAAACAGCACTAAATACAGATTATTGAAGGTAATCCTACAGGGTAAAGTATTCGGAAAGCGAGGAATTGGGAGAAGGAGAATATCATGGTTGAAGAACCTGAGGAAATGGTTCTCCACAACAACAACGAATCTATTTAAAGCATCAGTTAATAAAATAATTATAGCCAGAATGATTGCCAATATTCGGAACGAATAGGCACTGAAAGAAGAAGAAGACTTAAAAAACTGTTAAACTGACTACCAGTGAAAGAGTAACTAGTTCTAGTTTATAGTAACATACTGACTGAGACGATAGGTTTCAAATATGTCACAATCCATATTTGTCATTTAAAGAAAATATCGATGAACTCATTTTTTTTTACAGATGTCAATTGATAAACAAGTGAATTCCATCGATATGTAGTAAATTAGAAAAATAAATTGATATTTTAAAACAGTTACAACAAAAGCTGCAGACTACCAAATTATTAGAGATTCATCATTTTTAACACAGTCGCCATTTAATACTTATTGCATCATCATCATCATCCAGCCTCTATTTATCACGTCGACTGCTGGACATAGGCCTCCCTTAAACTCCTCCATTCCTCACGATTTTGTGCTCTTTGTTGCCAATTTTTAGTGATACGCCTGATGTCGTCGGCCCAACGTGTAGGTGGTGTTCCTCTACTGCGTTTGTCTGCTCTTGGCTTCCAATTTGTAATTTTGCTCGTCCATCGTGAATCGTGCATTCTCGCTACATGGCCTGCCCAGTTCCATTTAAGTTCCGCTATGCGTTCCACAACATCAGTAATACTCGTCCTTCTTGGCGTTATTATTACTTATTGCATAGTGGCCAAAAAATCTAAAAAAGTACTAAATGACAAACAAGCTTTCAATTACGATATTATTTGCCATATGATCCAATTTACAATAATTTTTGTTTAATTAACTAGAAATTAATTAATTTATGTTTTATGGTTCAGAATTAGTCCGGGGCGGACATAAGACGGGCCACATACAGTGTATTCGGTTTAAATATGCCTAAGTACCTACTTTGGTAGGCAACTTTGAGAAAATCTCTTCTGTGTAGTAGCTAGCTCTATTATATCAGTTTGTATCTATCGTATTGTATAGTATATTATGGATTATGGCATACAAAAATAGAATAAGAAAAATACAATTTCAAGTATTTACTTTATTTTACAAATATATTGAAATTTTATAAAACTATGTCATTACTTCGTACTTATAAATGTTAAAATTTATTAGAAAATATATTTTTACTTAACGACATACAACAATCTAGTGGACGACGCTGACGCCTCACAAGTATCATTATTTCCAGGGCTTAATAGAGAGCTTTGCAAAAATTTCAAAGTGCCAAAATTTAGAAATTTTTATTATATTTTTCCTATTAATTCTTTCCCACTTGATTGATGTTTCATCTATGAAATCTACACAAATGTTTATACCTATACTTTGTCTCAAATTGACTAGTCTATACAGGGTAAGATATGCAATGCTAACCTTATGGGAATGTGGCCAAGACGCTGCCAGTTTTATGCAGTGAGCGATGGCGTTCTCTATTGTCTATCTTTCCAAATAAACGGAATAAACCAGGAGTTCTCAACAACTCCTCACGTACAATTTTATATAATTTACAAATATCGTTTGTTAATAATTTTACATAATACTATACATTATTTGTTTCTAATAGTAACTTATCAACTTTTATCTTTTATTAGTAGCAGTAGTATAATAAAATGTGCATTAAATAAACATTTGTTTTAAAGTTTTTCAAATAGTTTCTTCTAAGTTATTCAGTAATTAAGAAGCAATTAGAGTAATTCTTGTACAGAATATGTTTAAAGCGCTTGATACATCCAGGTCCTTAATTAGTCTTTATTTGTTCTTCGGAGCGCGTAAACATATTCGAGTTACGATTATTTGTACCATCTTGGATGTACTGTTACTGTTTTGTTATTGTTATTATATGTTGGTGGCTGTTGTTGTGATTTGATTTTGGCAATTGTTGTTATTTTCTGTTGTTGGCTATTGTTATATTTGATGCCGAATTTGACCGCAAAATGGAGAAAATTGTTCAATGGAAACGTGGAAAAGCTCTGAAACTTTTAGAGAAGCACATACTAATGAATATTATTAATTATCATCTTAATCAGGATAACACCGATTCTGTATCAAGTATAATAAGGAAAGTGTCAGAAATGAGTGGTGTTTGCGAAAAGACTGTTCCGCATACGACAGGAATATTCATCACCCGCTGGATTACAATCTCCAAAGAGCAGGCTCAAGAAGCGAAAGATTGGTAATTCTCGTGACAACAAATACGATGAAGGTATCAGGGGTCAAATTCGTAAAGCAGTTCATCAATTTTTTCGTGACAACACACCACCAACAATAAACACCATATTAGCTGTTGTAAATGTCGAAGAAATTTTGACAACTTTTCACGGGCTACGCTACATCGCTTGCTGAGTGATATAGATTTTGTGTTTATAAAACGTGACAGTCATCTTTATTTACGCGCAATTCGTAAATACCGTGCAAAAGGATACAACATAGTGTATTTCGATGAATCATGGGTAAATATCGGGCACTGTGTTAAAAAGGAATGGGTTGACAAAACAGGATTAAAAGCTCCAACAGCTTGTGGTGCACGGTTCGTTTTATTGCACGCAGGATCTACCAGTGAATTTTTTGGCAATACCTCACGTTTTTGGCAAAGAAAAATACTCAGGACTACCACGACGAAATGGATGGACCGACCTTCGAAGATTGGTTCGAAAATAACTTAAGGCTAAATTTGGCAGAAAAAACTGTTGTGGTAATGGACAATGCCTCCTATTTCAGCAGAAAGTCAGAACAAATTCCCAACAATTTAACACTAAAAAAAGATATTCAAGAATGTCTTCTATCAAAAGACCTATTTTTTTGAAGAAGACTACCTAAAATGCAAGTTACTTGATGTAGTCAAGGCCTTCAAAGCAAAATATGACAGGTACATAATAGAAGATATTGCCAAAAAGCACAATGTGAAGATTCTGAGGCTCCCACCCTATCACTGTGAACTCAATCCCATCGAAATGGTTTGGAGTGAAGTGAAACGGTATATAACTGGACGCAACGTGAATTTTAAAGAAGCTGAAATACGAAATTTAATTACAGCAGCGTACCAGGTCATTACGCCAGAGAAATGAAAAAACTACGTAAACCACGTAATAGCAACAGAAAAAAAATGTGGGAAATTGAAAATTTGTTGGATGATATCGAATCAATTATTATAAATATAAATAACGGAGATAGTGATGACAGTGACGATAATAATGATGATGATAGTTAAGCAGAAACTAAATATGACAGCGATTGACAGAAAAAGGAACTAAATATAATGGTGTACAATTACAATTACTTACACATTAAATTAAATACAATGACTTCTTTTATTTTCAACTTATTTATTAATTATATTTTCGGATATTTCTACGTTTTGTTACTGCAGTGCGGTTTTTAAAACTCCTTCCTTCCTTAACTTTTGAACAGAACAATACATAAATGAAATGTTTCTTTATATTTTAGTTTTATTTAATTCGATTTTATTTAAATCTATAAACAAATAGTTTGTATTGCTAGCACATACCGTAGAATTAAAAACAAACTGCTTGTGTGACATAAATAAAAGACATTTCTTAATTTCTATTTTATTTTAATTTAACCCAAGTATGTTGTAGCAAATATTATTTATGTTTGAGAATCATTGACAGAAGGAAGCCAGGCAGGGTCGTTAATGGTATTAGTACTTAAGCTACCCTTAACACAAAAGATGGATTAGGCTAAGTAGTAAGAAGTGACGTTTATTTTAATACAAGTTTGTAAAGAAGTATAGCATCGATGTTGTGCATTTACCCTGTACAGACTAGTCACTTTGAGACAATCTAAAGTATATCCACATAAGAATAACTCTACTATTAGGTTGTATTGCATTGCATAAAAGCCTCAAATATGCGTGTGAATTTTTTGAAATTTTTAAATTGATTGTATCCCACATAAAAAAAAATAAAGGAAAAATTGATGTTTTCGTAAGTAGAGGGTGGGAGGAGGGGTGAGGCCGCATTAAAATTGTACTGAGCCTAATTTTTTAATCACATACAACGTCAGTATTATGATAGGGCACTATAGTTGAGGATATTGAGAGAAAACAGCTCATATGGTATGGACATGTGAGCCGAATGGGGGACGAAAGATTGCCTAAAAAAACGATGATGTGGCAACCCCCAGAGAAGAGGAAACTAGGAAGACCACCACAGAGCTGGAACCTGGGAGTTAGGAAAGCGATTAGCGCTCGAAATCTGGACGAAGACCTAACTCAAGACCGAATACAGTGGCGGTTGGGAGTCGGACAACGTCGTAAGACGTTATAAAACCGAATGTATATATATATTATGATAATACATAAATACACTATAGGGAAATGCCAAGTTAATTATATTACAGTTCACTTTTTAATTATAAATAATAATATTTATGAGTTTCTACGCAACCGAGAACAAGTAATGCCATAGATTTTTCATTAACACGTGGGGATAAATTATTAGGAAAACTGATATCGTCCCTCCCAACGAAAACTGTCGTAACTCATTTTTTTTTTTCAATTTTGAGTTATTACCATAATCAGATTTTATAATACCGAAATTTATTCCAGAGAATACTATAATAACTAAAATCATAATATAGACAACACAATATACGTTAATGTAAATGTAGTATCTCAATGCTCTCTGTACTTTACCGCGAAGAAAGTAGTATTATGGAGTTACTACAGTGTTCGCTGCATGGACGTATAAACAAAGTGTGTTTATACGTCCATGGTTCGCTGTAAATTTGTGAGAAGGGACCGAAATACGGCTATACGTAATTATAGGTTATGTTAAATGTCGTTCACAATTAGGTGAAGAGCTAAAGAGAATCTTGTTTAATGTTATAATAATTTATAATAATGTCGCAGAGAACTAAACGAATTTTGGGATTACTTGTTAATAATAATACACAAATAGCACCAGGTAAGTTGCTGTCATTTTATTTATCTATTTATCTATTTAAAATCTGAATGTTGTACATAGCATAGACAGTAAAAAAGTTAATTTCAAAGGAACAATCTAGGTATTTAATAATTTAAACGTTTCTTTTATTTTTAATTTAAATTTCTTTATTTTTTTTTTGTTTTAGACAACGAAAATGAAAGTAACGACAACAATAATACCGTTAACATTAATACCAACATATTTCCTGCTAATTATTCCGATGATGATCCAAACTATGTTCCCTCAGAATCAGAAGCCGAAAACGAAAATTTGAATCTATCTGATAACAAGAGAAGTAATGTGTCATTAGACAGACCATCATCAAAAAGAAAGCGAAAAGTATCAGAAAATGTTAAGATAGGAAGAAATCGAGTTAGAAATGAGAACAAATGGATTGACAAAAAAGTCAAAAGAGAATTTAATAGCGGTCTGGAACATAAGAACCGCAAGGATAAGTTTATACCTGCAAAGAAGATGAAGGTTCCTTGTAAGGATATTTACAGATATAAATGTAATAGCATATTAAATTTTGAAACAAGACAAGTAATTTTTGACGAATTTTGGAAACTTGGAGATCATACCAGGCAGTGGGATTTTCTTGCAAGGTGCGTGACACAACAAGGTAAAACGCAAATCACTGTAAACAATTCTAGGAGAAACTTTTCGCGCAAATATAAATTTAATATTGGTAATACCGAGAAACAAATTTGCAAGACAATGTTCTTAAATACACTTGCGATTTCTGAAACTTTTGTTAGCACTGCATTGAAAAAAATTAGTGTAGCTGGTACCATAGAAGCAGATAAGAGAGGAAAACATAATACTAGACCGCACAAGATCCCGGATAGTGTAAAAGATAACATTGTAGAACACATAAAATTATTTCCACTTGTACCTTCTCATTATACAAGGAAAAACTCAAAACGCATGTACTTAGAAGAGGGCTTAAACATATCTGTAATGCACCGAATGTACGTGGAATATGCCAAACTCAAAAAATGGGGTGTCGTCGCTACAGTTAGACAATACAGGGATACTTTAAACTCACAATTCAACATTGCATTTTTCAAGCCTAAGAAAGATCAGTGTTCAGTATGCAGTGCGTATAACAATACAGATACAGAGAAAAGAACTCAATCAATGGAAGAAAATTACAATAGCCATGTTTTAAACAAAGAATCTGTTAGAAATCTGAAAGATGCTAATAAGGAATTGTCCAAAAGTGATAAATCGTTTTTAACAATATGCTTCGATTTGCAGAAAGTATTAGTAACACCCAAGTCAGAGGTAAGTAACTTTTATTATAAGAGTAAGCTTGCAACTTATAATTTTACTATTTAAGACTTGGGCAATAATCAAGGATATTGCTACGTATGGCATGAACAAATATCAAAAAGGGGGCCGAATGAAATTGCAAGCTGTTTATGGCATTTTTTAAAAGGTGCAAAACGAGATGGCATTCGAAAAGTCGTGTTATACTCCGACAATTGCGGAGGGCAAAACCGCAATCGTTTTATTTTTTCGATGTTTGCTCATGCATCGGTGACTTTGGATCTGGAAATAACACACCGTTTTCTTGAGATTGGTCATACCCAGAACGAAAATGACAGCATGCACGCTGTTATAGAAGTTGCAAAGAAACGACATTCGAATATTTATACTCCTGACCAGTGGATTAGCCTCATAAAGATGGCAAAAGTTACTTCTCCACAGTATAGAGTGAAGGAAATGTCTCAAGAAGACTTTTTTAGTTTTAAACCAATGGTTCAGAAACAGAACTGGAAGAAAACTAACACTGCGGAGGTGGTAAAGATAAGCAAAATTAGGGAAATTCACTTCGATCCGAAGAATCCTTATAAAGTTTATTTTACCTACAGTTTTGCAGAAAATTACAAAGGACTCGACATCGCAACATCAAAATTACGTAAACCCCAAGAATATAAACTACCACGTTTATACCAAGGTCTTTTACCAATTGACAGTAAAAAATTAAATGGTCTATTAAGTTTATGTAAAACCAATTTGATACCAGCAATGTACCATGGGTTTTATAACTCCCTGCGGCCTGCTAATGAAGACATTCCACCAGAGTGCTCTACAGATCAAGAAACTGGTTCCGAATCTGAACAATAGCAGTGTATTGTACTTAGCAATTAGTCGTTAATTATTATTATAATTAGTGTTATAATGCCATTATAAACAAATTGCTAAAAATAAAATATTTGTTAATTTTTTTTTGTTTTATTAATGTAGTATGTTTTTATAACTGAAATTTTTGTCGACGAAGACTGTAGTAACTCATTCAAAATCCAAAATCGAATAACCTTATGAAAGTTTTATTTCTTTTGCAATAATTATGATTGCACAAATAGTTACTGAGTGAAAAAATTAAAAACGTAGTAGTGATAATTAAAAAATTACAGAACGTCACTTTTCACAATTATTTTTAAACGCAATTATCTCGGAATGAGCGATCTTGAGTTACGACAGTTTTCGTTGGGAGGGTCGATATGTTCTTAATTTAGGTGTTTATTTTATTTTATTTTTATTATTTTTGGCAGCAAAGACGAAGATAAAACAATATCTTTTAAGTTTAAAATTTTCCTAATTACCCCATGTTCTAGCTTTTGGCACGTATGATTATTTTATTACACTCTCCTTCTAAAACACTATAAAATGTCTACTATACTCAATCCGTCACCTTCTCTATTAGGTCTATGAACAAAAGGCACACCTGAGTTGTTAAGAGAATGTATTTTACTTCCAAAATAATTAAGACCTATGGAATTATGATCCCCACTCGAATTAACTACGTTCGCGTCACTTGAAAACGTTCCACTAATGGTAAAAAGTACATTATCAGCCGATTTAAGGTTTCTTCTATCAAACAGAGTTTCTCTGCGTCTTTCGTGGGCAGAATGAGGAATCCTTGTGCCATACAGATGTATAGGTGCTGTTTTATTTGATCTAGGTCTAACATTTGGCTTCTTGAAGCTATCTTTCAACTGTAGCTGGTGTTTGACCAATTCCACTGCTGATTTTGGTCTTTCGTTTTTTTCATTTGCTGTGTTAACATATACAGGTGAAAAAGAAATAGATGAATCGTTAGAAGAAGGACTAGAATTCGTATCCTCTAACGTTATCACAGATGTACTAGGGCCTTTATCTTCTTCTATCGATTTTATTTCTCCGTTGATTTTTTTAACATAATCTGAGTAAGTTTCTATAGTATCTTCATTTTGTTTACTTTGTTCTAAAGCATGAAGGTTTCTTATCCTTTTAATCTTCTCCAGGAGCTCCTGCCTCTCTTTGATTTCTTGTTCTTCCACATCTTGTTCCACTCTTTGATTTAAACTATCATAGTGCTTATCTATATAATTCATCAGCCAATTATATCCTTTTTGTACTCCTAAGTCTAATTTGTTTGCGTTGCTTTCCGATGCTGCACAGCTCTGTACTAATGTTGGACATTTTCGGTTGTTTACTAAGTATTCTAGATCCAGAAATTCTATTATTTCTATTTCGTCCACTGCGTTTACGCTATCCTGTTTGTTAGCTAAAATTAACAGTGGTTTTCCTGCTATTTTGTCGCTCAATAATATTTCTTCCAAAACCATTTTTACCTCGTCAAAACGAGACACGTCGCTGGAGTCTATCACAAAAATTAGACCATGTGCCTAAAATATAAAAAAATAAATTACTTGAATAATGGAATATTCAATTTTATTAAGGGTCTTACGATAAGATATTTTATTTTTTCTAGAAACTTTGGTTTTTTCTGTGAAAAACTAGATGCTAAGAAGCTTATCTACCGATTAAGACTTATTGATAAAAACGCAAGAGATCTAGTTTAGTTTATTCTCCCGCTAAAGCATAATAAACTAGTCCCCCAATGTAAAAAATGTTAACGCAAAATTACTGTGCGAAGCAACCTAGATGTGTGAGGTGTACTGGATACCACAGCACCAGAGAATGTGACAAACCAAAGAATGCCAGTCCAAAATGCGTCCACTGCGACGAAGTTCATCCAGCCAATTATCGTGAATACATAGTCGCCAAGGAACTTTAAACAATTAAAAACAAACAAATGAGAAAACCTATGTTATATGTCAAAAAACTCGAGCAAACCCAAACCAATGATCAGAGCAGAAGACAATATAGTCAGGTAACTACAGAAAGAGCTACTTGCAAGTAACACTGAAAAAATAATTAGAATTACAGAACATCAAGCATTGACATGGTACTTAACCTTATTTTAGAAAAACTGGAAAAGCTAGATACACGAATCATAAACTTGGAAAAGCGTGCATAAGGAGCGATTCCTAAAATAAAAAATGGTTAGACATTTAAGAATTTTTGAATGGAATGCCAATGGCTTTCTGAAACACCTACAAGAAAGAGGTTAGTCTTCGTAAATGGGTATATTTATTTAAAAAACCCTTAAAAGGGCTACATCAATAAAACAAACGTTTTCGGACCACACAGTCCATCATCAGGTTTTAAAAACGAAAAATGCTAGGTCACAATGCCTGAGCCACCAAAATATTAGGGTAAAAACCCTTTAAATTACATTTAGGTATAAAAGATTGTACATTGTGTTGTAAAATAACTGTGATGTTCAGTATTAAATTAAATTTGGCTAGAGGTAACACATGGTTGAATCGAGTTCCAGAGCCGGTGAGAGAACCTCTACACGCGGGGAACAGCTGGGAACTGAACCTACAAGAATTTCAAACTGTTTTTGATATAGAAAATATTGATATATGCCTTATCGCCAAAACACACTTTACTAAAGACTCATACTTCAAGTTTAAAGGGTATCAGGGACACCACATTATCCACGTTATAAAGTTTCTTGTTCTAAGTTTACTGGCTCCGTTTGTAAGACGACTTTTGAATTTTAGTGCTCCATCAAGTATGACGCCTAGATATTTGGGGTGGTTATTATGTTTGATAGTTGTATGATTTAGAGTTACATTGAGAGCATCTCCCGCAAGTTGACTTGCCAGGTAAAAGAAACAGGTTTCAATTTGGATTGTATTAAGGAGTAAGCGCCAGCTCTTTAAAGTACGTACTTAGTGTAGTTAGATCTTTGTTTAAACCTCGTTCTCCTGCTCCTTTACTTTTATGTTGGAAGCCAATGTCCAGGTCGTCAGCGCATAAGCGAAGACCTGGCCATTGTTTTATTAATTTTAATCTCATCAAAAACTTATGGCGATTAATGACAGCTGAAGAGGAACGAACAGAAAAAGGATTTCTACCTAAAGAAAGAAAAAACCTAGTTTCGGGGTACTTGAACCTTTAAGTCTTTAGCGTTAAATGGGGGCTATAGAGGATTAAATGAAAACTATTTGCTTTATTCTATATAATATCCTCATTCTAGCGATTATGCTGTACAGATATTTGCAATCTTATTTGGACAACTCGGTTAATAACTTTCCCGTCCATTGCCTATGATTTTTTAGTCGAGATCTTCTTCTGCGAACTGCACTACTTCCGCCTCCAATTAATTGTATTGATTAATTGATTTTAATGATATCAACATTTTTGACAAAATATGGCGAAACAAAATTGAGACTAAATCGATAATATAGACCAAAAACCTCAAAATCCATAATATTACTGGCAGCAATATAATAAAAATATTTCATAAAAAAAAAATGCTGGAAAAGCACTCCTAAACAAAAAAATCATAAGATTCACACACAAGGGCAAAGAGTTCAGTTTAACAGAGTTTAAAATACACTAACTATCTTCTTCTTCTTATTATTATGTTGTCTATTCGTACCGTACGTTGGCGATTAGTGACTAGTTGAACCATTTATTCAGGTTCTGGAGCCAAGAAATTCTTCTTCCTGATTCTATTTTTTCATACACATTTCCTTGAAATACGACTTGTTACAAGTCATACCTTTCACATGTCTCATTTCCCAGATATTCTAATCTACGCTCTTTGATTCCAGTTCCAGTTATTTCACATTCCTTCGCTAATTTACCGTATAACCTCAACATTAGTCAACTAGTCCGAACATGAATAAAATTCGAAGGCTGTAAGCTTTTTAAAGAAGTATCACAAAGCATCCATGAATCTACTGCGTACAAGATAGAAAAAGATAACCTCTGAGGATGGAGGCTTTGATTTTGAGTGGTAAAGCATGATTTCTGAAGATAGATTTCATGTTTCCAAATTCTAATCTTGCCTTGCCTATGAGGTGTTATATTTCGATGTGGTCACGTTGGCTATTTCTTATTGTTTGACACTAAGCATACCAGTTTTAAAAAATCACTAGAGATCGTAAAAAATAGCGATTTATATAACAAATAATCTACCAAGCAGCAACGTTTTGAAAATATTCCGGACAAGCTATTGTAGTTTTCTCAAGCAAATTTTATAACTTTTTTTCGCGAAGTTTTATATCTACCCTCTGGACTTTTTTATTTACACTTTTAATTGCACAAACAGTATATTTTTTCTTGAACATAAGTCTTTTTGCGATATTCAGATTAAAACGTTGAAAAATAATGGTCTTAAAAGTAGATTTTTTATTCTAAAATTTTATCTGAATTTTCACAATTGTTGCAAATTCTAGTTAATAATAATTTTTCGGAGACATTTCTCAAAAACTGTAAGGTCCCTCCTACAACATCCAACTTATGCTATTTTCTATCTAAAGAAAATTGAAAAGACCGCCCCGCCGCTTATCAATGAAATATCAAAAAGTCAAAAAAAGGAAAAAATGGAAACACATTGAGCTTAACAAGCCGAGATGTAAGTCATTAGTTGAAACACGGAGCACAAAACAGGCCATGTTAATCATAAAATTCAAACGACTTTTGTCTGTTAAACATATGATGATACTACAAACTTAAAATGATAATATAATATAAAGGTGTTTTATATACATAACGGAACTGCGATATTTATGCGTGCTTCATTGACTACGATAAAGCGTTCGATACAGTAAAGCACGACAAGCTGATGGAGATATTAACCAATATTAGAATAAACACCTGCAATTTCAGAATTGTCAGCAATCTGTACTGGAATCAAACATCATCTATCCGGACAGAGTCAGGAGAATCCGACGATATCAACATTAAACGTGGCATCCATCAGTGATGTATACTATCACCACTAACTATATAATACTACTTAACATATACTCTGAGGAAATCTTTCAAGAAGCAGTGGGTGATGTTGAAGCCGGAATTCGAATCAACGGAGAATATATCAATAACATTAGATATGCAGACGACACGGTAGTATTCGCTGACAGTTCTGAAACCCTCCAGGAGTTAATGAACAGAATCACAGAGGTCAGTCAGAGATACGGACTTTCACTAGACACTAAGAAAACAAAATGCATGATGATCTCTAAGAAGGAACAGCAATTTGGACAAATCAGTGTAAACGGTCAACAAATAGAAAGAGTAAAAACATACACCTACCTTGGTACGAACGTCAATGAAAATTGGGACCATTCCATAGAAATCAAATGTAGAATAGAGAAAGCAAGATCTGCATTTCAAAAAATGGCTAAGTTATTCAAATGTCATGATTTATCAATGCCCATAAAAATCAGGTTACTACGATGTTACATCTTTCCTATACTGTTGTACGGAGTTGAGTCATGGACTCTCACAGACGCCACCTGCAAGAAAATTGAGGCTTTCGAAATGTGGCTTTATCGTCGCATCCTGAAGATATCGTATACCGACCACGTTACTAATGAGGGTGTTCTGTTGAGAATGAAAAAAGAAAAAGAGCTGTTAACCACAATAAAAAGAGCCAAAATCGAATACCTCGGTCACATCATGAGGAACAGCGAGAGATATGGACTGCTGAAACTAATATTGCTGGGAAAAGTAGAAGAAAAACGGGGACCAGGAAGGCGAAGGATTTCCTGGCTGAAAAATCTACGAACGTGGTTCAACACAACAACCACAAATCTTTTTAGAGCAACAGTGTGCAAAGTGCAGATTGCCATGATGGTCGCCAGCATCCGAAACGGATAAGCACCACAAGAAGAAAGATATACATAACTAATATATCAACAATTAAATAAATTATTATTTTTTGGCTTAATTTCTTTTGTAGCTACGTATTCTCAGTAAATACTTACATCTACAAAATATTGCTGCCAGATTCCTCTAATGTTAGGTCCACCTCCTAAATCGAAAATTTTGACTGAATAATCAGAATATTTTAGATTCACTACCGAAAATCCAACCGTAGGTACTGGGGAGTTTAGTCTATCTCCAACAAGACCATTGGCAGCTTTAGTTTTACCTGCGTTGTCTAATCCTACCAAGAGAAGAGTAAGCTTTCTAAAAAGGAAAATATCTTATTAGTATAATTTTGAAACTAACATAATATAGAAATTATCTTTGTTAATACGTTAAGCGCCTTATGTATACCTATAATATATATACACAAGCCGGGTCCACGGCGCCACGTGAAGATTTTATTAATCTATTGTAGGCCGTTCATAGTTTAACGTAGGTAAGGTAGGTATCTTATGGGATATGTACAGCATATCAAATTGGCAAACGAAATACTTTTACCAGTAAATTTTTATAAATTTTTAAACATTTTTATTTAAAGTAGAAAATAACCAATTTGACGGAGCTACCACATATTTACGGAGACTAAAGAGGAAATTCTTAGGGAACTTATAAATACGCACTTTCCGGCCTTAACAAATCTGAATGATGCAGAGAGTCGAACCAACATGACCAAACGCCAACTAGGTCAAGTTGTTTAGATTGGGAAATAGCCACAGCGATCACAAGATCAAGAAAAATTAGATGGGCTATAAATAAATTGCAGCCATATAAGAATCTAGAGATAGATTGCATGTATCCGATACTTTTGTATAGGGGATTAAAAGTATTAATGCCACACATATGCAAGCTCCTCAAAGCTAGTTTAGCATGGGGGTCGTAACGGAAATATGGCAAAATGTTTAAGTCATATACTTGCCTAAGGTAGGTAGACCTAACACCAAAGTCTTCTACTTCTTCTTTTTGTGTAGACATGACTCTGTTTTTGTACCTCCAGTAAGTTGTTGTTCCATCGTTTTCGTCGTCTTCCTACTAATTGTCTTCGTATTGGGGAACCGTTTCTCTCCTTTTTTACTACTCTATTTGTTGTCATTCGGCTTATATGATCGTTTTATTGCATTTAACACCAAAGTCAGATAGACCAATAAGCCTATCATCTTTTCTATTAAACACGCTGGAAAAGTTTCTGGTTAGGTACAGAAAAGACGATGTGCTAAAAGATTATCATCTAAGCAATCGATAATACGCATACCAAGCTGGTAAATCTACGTACTCAGCGTTTGATGATCTAAATAAGTTTGTCTTGAAGTCAAAGGAGACACTGGCCGCTTCTTTAGATATTAAAGGAACATTTAATAATGTTCCACCAACTCTTTGATAAAGGCAATAAGTAGACGAGCATACCTGCGGTAATATGCAGATGGATAAAGGCATCCCTGGAGAATATGATAGCTCACACAGCAGCAACCATCAAAGCAAGAGCAGGTGAAATCTGTTCATAAGGGGCAGTTCTGTCACCTCTTATTTGAGCAACCTTGGTGACTGATCTCAAAAATCTGCCAACAATACACTTTTACTGTCTAGAATACGCTGACGATATTGCAATCCTAGTCAGAGGCAAATTTGCCAAGGTGGTGTCTGGGAGAATGCAACCAGCCCTAAAAATTGTTGACGACTGGTGTACACAAGAGATACTAATAGTCAATGCCCAGAAAACACAAATCGTCAACCAAAAAACAGCGAGGCCTAAAATCACCGGAGCTGGGAGGAACAGAGATTTTATTTGCCAAAGAAATTTGCCCATACCTTGGGGTGTATTTTGATCATAGGCTTACATGGAATACTCACATTCTGAAAACCACACAGAAAGCTATGTCCCTGGGTAGATGTAGAAGAATGTGTGGTAAGAATTGGGGACTTAACCACAAAATGACTCTGTAGTTAGAGTATGCTACAATAAGGCTGCTAAGTAATACACAAAGGCTAACATGACTGTGTATTATGGGGACCATAAAAACAACCCATACAGCGACGTTGGAAGTCCTGCTGAATCTACTACTAATTAATATCTTTATACAGAGAGAAGTCAGATCAGTGATGCACAGATCTGCAATACATAAGCTAGGCGTATAGTGTTAAGAATAGAAAGCTAATCTAAGAGCTAAAACAAGATATAACTTTGACAATAAATTCAAAATTGTTATGCCAGGCAGGGGAAACTGAAAGAAAAGTGTACCCATACAAGCAGATCTGATACGCTGATGGCTCAAAAGCATCGGTACAAGCCGGTATAGTAGGTACAAAGCACCATATTAGCAATATCATATTTAAATTCCTGCATGCTCAGCTTCTCGCTTGCATGCTCTCCAGTTTATTGAATAAGATATAAAAACATTTCCCCTGGCGTTTAGAAGTTAATCGTAAAATGTCAATAACATAACCTGGTAAAGCTGCAGTCAAACAGTGGCAATAAAATCTCATATGGTATATCGTTGACTCTTTTGTCAGTTCTTCCTTCACTACCTATCTAAGCTAAATCCACTGTATCTCTTTCTGCCTCAGGTAGTGAAAGATATGTCGTTGGAATTACGTTACGAGTAGTTATCACGATTTCTATTTTTGTTTTATTTTTTATTTTAGGAAAACATTTTTCTTCATTTCGTTGATTTTTTCGTCATTAATTTTAAAAATTAATTTTACTAGACGTTTCTAATCTACTAGACATTTTTCTATTAGAAATCCAAGACTAACAACCAATTCCATTGGATAACAACTTACAAAAAATTGTTACGAAAGCTCAAGAACTAAAAACGGAACGGATCTTAGAACGACAATCTGGATTAGATACATGAAACATACGAACATTATACAGACAGGAAGTATTAAGAAAGTTAATAATAATATTAACCCTACATGGTGGCACTACAGGAAATGGTATAATAGAAATAGGAGATATACAGTTTATTATAGTTTTCATGGAAACCATTATATTTTGGAGGGGGATTCATAATTGAACTTAAATTAAAACAAAATGTTCTCACATTGAGAGACACTAAGCATAAGATGTGCTATATTAGGATAAAAGGGAAAGTCTTCAATTTTACTATTATATAATGTAGGTGTACCATTTTTCAAAGTAAAACACTTGTACGTCACGATTTATACAAAGTGACGTCACTTGTTTTTAAAATTTCCAGAACATCAACCTTAGAATTCAAATTTTCCTTCTTCTTCTTCTTCACGTGTCATCTCCGCTACGAAGGTTGGCTATCATCATGGCAATTTTGACCCTGGAGGCTGCCGCTCGGAACAATTGTATGGAAGTGCAAGCAAACCATTCGCTGAGGTTTCTCAACCATGACATTCTTCTCCTACCTATGCTGCGCCTACCTTCAATATTTCCTTGCATAATTAGTTGTAACAGTTGATATTTATTCCCACGTGTAATATGTCCCAGGTATTGTAGTTTCCTCATTTTAACACTCAATACGTCCTCCTTTTGTTTGTTCATCCTGTCTAATACAACTTGGTTAGTTATCTTATCCTTCCAGGAGATTTTTAACATTCTTCGGTACGCCCACATCTCAAATGCCTTCAGCTTACCCATACATTGCTTATTTAGTGTCCACGCCTCCACCCCATATAACAGGACCGAGAAAACATAACATTTAAGCATTCGTATTTTCAGCTTTAGGCTTAGGTTTCGGCTACACAACATTTGTTTCATGTTGTTAAAGGCACTGCGGGCTTTCTCTATTCTTATTCTTATTTCTCTGGTGTATTCGTTTGACTCGTTAATATTTGTTCCGAGGTAATTGTAATTTTGTACTCGTTCAATGAGATTCTGTCCTACATGTAAGTTGATATTATTGATACGTTTCTTTGTAATTATCATGAATTTGGTCTTCTTTGTATTCAGTGACAGACCAAATTCTTCACTTGCTTCTACCACTTTGTTTAGTAATCTCTGTAGGTCGTCAATCTTTTCTGCTATGAGCGCGGTATCATCAGCATATCGGATATTGCAAATGGGGTGACCGTTGATCTTTACTCCGGCTTTTTCGTTCGTAAGAGCTTTTTTAATAACTTCTTCTGCGTAGACATTGAACAAGGTTGGAGACAACACACAGCCCTGCCGAACACCTCTTTTGATCTGTATTCTATCTGATATCGAGCTGTTAATTCGTACTGTAGCTTCTTGTTTGTAGTATAGATTCCTTATCACTCGCATGTCCCTTGTATCAATATTTTTATTTTCCAGTATTTGCATCAGTGGCCTATATTTTACTGTATCAAATGCTTTGTTATAGTCTAGGAAAATTTTCTTAAGACTGCTAATAATGCGAAACCCATACAAAACTGCTCGCCTTTTATAGGCGTAAACATGGTGTAATAATCAGAAAAATGTAATCATCATTATATTGGAAATTTTAGAATTATATTGATTAAATTACCAAAAACATTTGTTAGTATTAATAATATAAGTTTTATAAAATAACTCTTTAAGTCTAATATTCCACAAAATAATAATGTTAATTAAATATATTAGACAATTGTACACAACTGATACGGAAGTATAATCGTTTTCATCGTTCTTGGCGTGTGCGTGTACAACACTTGCAATAAGTTGTTTCTTCTGTCTTTCCTTGTCTAAGCTCGATTCGTTTACCTCCTCCAGTGGAGGAGCAAAATGTAGCATGTCAAACGAAATAATAGTTATAAAAGAAAATTATAAATTATTTTTCATTAAATTTCTAATGACGGAATATATGTATAAATTGCGAAGAAGTATTTTTCTAGCTTGCAGTACAATAGGACAGGATATAACGAAAAGTACATTTTAAAAGGATTTTGAAATATACCAAAAAAAGTGTTAATTATTTAACCCACTTTAATTTAAAAAATGATACAGATTTTTTAAGATTTAAGCACTGTAGCGAATTCTGAACTGTTACAACGTACTAACCTTGATTAATTAGCTAATAAGTCAGCGTCTTCACTGGAACTGTCTTTATCATTGGAATCTTCCGCCAAAGCGATGATAATCCTATTTTCATTTTCATCATATGTGACCATTTTTGCCCAGTCGTCAAGAATTAATTTTTCAGTATGGTTAACACAACTCGCCCACACTGCAGGTGTTGCCTCAGCTAATGCATCGCCCCAAACTTTTTTCACTGTTTCATCTCCACGTCCATGTTCTCCAATATGACGATCATAGTATTGTTTAGAAATGCCCCAGACCAACTCAATCGGATTATATTGACAGTGATATGGAGGCAATCTCAAAACCTGATGCCCATGTTCTTGGAGTAGCTCGTCTATAACGTACCTGGTATTTTGTGGTTTATTCTGGCGACAAAGACTCAATAGCTCTGTCTTGTCCGAATCGTCGTCAAAAGCGTCCGCTATTTTCTTTTTCTTTTTTAAAATACTGGAATAAATGAACTACACATTGTCGCATTTCTCCTGTTATCATTTTTCCCGGCATTTTTTTTATTAAATAGAACAATTAGTTATTCACAACAAAAAATAATAAGTAAAACTGTTTTATGACTGACTAAAATCGACTAAAACAACATAAAATATCAATGGTAATTGCTACAATTATAAACCTATTAGTCAGCTCATTCAAGAACAATGCCACAAGTTATTATTGCAATGGGTATCGGAAGAGAGAGAGAGAGAGAGAGAGAGAGAGAGAGAGAGAGAGAGTTAATTTATAATAAACTGGAATTTTTAAGGTGTCGAGAGTATAATTTTATGTAATGGAATTCCACACAGTAAGAGCTCAAACTATTAATTAATTAAAAACTATTTACTTATAAAAATATTTCATCAGCTACTTCGAACCTGTACAGATCAGGGTAACATGTTAAAAAAAAAGCACGTCACTGGCAGCTATCTGTATTCGTAAAGAGGTCGAACTTATCACCGACACCGTATCGGCCAAACGCATCGGTGTTATTGCTACAATACTGGGAGACGTGAGTGGTCTCTTCATTCCCATCTCATCGCACTTTACCATGACGAACGTGACTCGCACAATTGAATTACGCATCTGTGTATCAGAGAGAGACTAATATTAAAAATTCCGTAGTAGCTTATTTCAATATAGCAAATAAATCTTTTTTATATGAAAAATGCTATATATGCCCCATCTGAGGATAAAGGTGACGAAGAAAAACCATTTCTATGAAGAATTTAGAAGAACCTACACTTACCTAAAACAGGATGTGAAGATTATTTTTAGGGATATGAACGCACAAACTGGGCTTGAGGATATTTACAAGCCAATTATTGAAAAATATTCCTTATACCAATTAACAAGAGACAACTATATAAGGTTGATAAATTTGGCTGTATCAGTAATTATGATAATAGTAGGGGGAATGCCTAGCAACGTACTACGTTTTTGAAAGAAAGGTACTACGCAAGATATTCGTAGCGGTCTATAAGAACGGAAAATGGAAACGTAGAGTGCCGAGAAGTAACAAACAAGAAAAAATAAAATCTACAACTGGTATGACGAAGAGTGCAAAAAAGTAACAAAGAAAGAAACGAAGCATACAAGGAAAGAGACATCTAGTATTGGACCTAGGCTTCCCCTTTGCTCATCCATCTTTCTCTATTTTGAGCCATATACTTCCACCCTGGTTATGTGGTATTTCAGATCATTCACACACCTCATCTTTGGTCTCCCTCACTTTCGTTTATATTCTAGGGTCTCCAATCTGTAATAATCTTAATTTGTTTATACTCCATAATATGACCAACGAATTTTCACTTTAGTTTTGCTATGTGGTTGGTAGTATATTTAACTTTTATGACGTTTCATATCCAAGTATTTCTCCTTCTATCTGACAGTCGTTTGTTGATCGTTTGTCTTTCCATTGCTCTCGTGCCTTCGCTATTCTATCAATATTAGTTCTTGCGAATGTCCAAGTTTGACATCTGTGTGTAAGGTCGAAAAGAATGCGCTGGTTGAACAGTTTCGTTTTATATATATGAGGATACTTTTTATTTTTCAATATGTAGCTATCTCTATCAAACAAAGCCCATGTCAATCTCGTTGGTCTCTTTATTTTTATAGTTTGTTTGTTTTTATTTAATGTTATCTGTCCCAAATATATATATATATATATATATATATATATATATATATATATATATATTTATTAACTTCTATTTGTTTTTGTTTAAGTAGGATTATTAACTCTTCTTCTTGATTTGTCATCACTTTGGTTTTGTCGTAGTTCATATTCAATCCAACTTTTTTGTTATCTTGGTCTAATTAATGTAATATTCGCTCTAATTTTTCTTTGTCTGTCGTTGTAAGGACCATATCGTCTGCACATCTTAGGTGGTTTAATTTAAGTATTATCCGTTAATGTTGATTCCATATTCCTCCCATTGCAGTTCCTTGAAAATATCTTCTAGTGCTTGGTTTATCTTTTATAATTGTTTAGTGCTTTTTTTCTCCTTTTTAAACAATAATAGCGTGATTGCTTTATTTCAGCTACTGGTTACGTTTCTTATACTTAATATATTTTTTAATAAGATATACAAAACTTCTCTTGTAACTTTTCCCCGTTTTTATTCATTTCGACTGTAATAGCATATCTCCCTGGTGATTTATCATTATTCATTTCTGTAAGTGCAGAGTTTATATTTTTTATTTTAATTTTCAAATTTTGAAGAATCTCTTGTGTTGGTGGTTGTTTTTCTTGATATAGATCTAAGTAATACTGTTGTGTTATTGCTTTAATTTATGTTATGGGTTCTTCTCCATGAATGTTTTCAGTGGAATTTATTTGTATTTTTCACAGGTTTGGTCGTAAGCACTTTATATTTTTGTTTTGTTGAATTATTCTCTGGTTTCTTTTTGTTTAATCTTTTATATTTTTTTTGATGATTTTGTTTGTCTCCGAATATCCTATTGTCAGTGTCTTGTTGGACAAGTCTTCTTCGTCCTTACATTAATGTTCTCGTTTCTTGTAAAATCAATGGTTGTTTTTTCTTTTCCATTGGTGTCAATGTGATAAGATATTGAGATATTAAGATATTAGAGATTTATAAAAAATACAGTTGAATTAGAGGACAATATTGAAACTGTAGAAAGTTTCACATATCTGGGAATTACATTAAACACGGATGGAACAGAAGAACCAGATATTCAAAAAAGAATAGTAAACAGAAACAAAGTTTACATTTTACTCGGCCATACGTTCCGCTCCAAAAACACACACTGGAGATCAAAAATCATGGTCTACAAAACTATTCGTCGAACGAAAAGTTGTAAGGAAGATATTAGGACCTATTAACGAAAACGGACTATAAAGATCCAGGTACAACCATGAACTCTACCAGCTGTCAAAGAGGCACTGATCTCAGAATTCGTTAAACTTCAGAGATTTTGACCAAAGATCAAAATGCCACGGAAAAGGTAGGAGGATAAAGTGACAGCGAACGCGCAAAATTTTCCTACACATGAGAACATGGAGAAAATCCGGCAAGGTTGGAGGCAAAGTTTGGAGGAGGCCAAGGTTCGATTTGGTCTGTAGCGCCATTGGAGAGAGGGAGAGAGAGAGAGAGAGAGAGAGAGAGAGAGAGAGAGAGAGAGAGAGAGAGAGAGATCGTTCAATAAGTAATGCTATCTAGTAATCCCGTTTTAAATAATATCGAATAAATACGTAACATTACAGTTTTATATATAAATCAATCTGTCCCAAGTCAACATGTAGTTCCATAAGTAAGGAAGAGAGAAGGCGATGTATCCAGTTATGCATGTATATGAATATCTCTATTATTTTTATTATACCACTTCCCTCCCGGTTTTCAGTAATAGTTCTGTTAAGATGTCATTAATGTTGCCAATTCTTTAGTTACGAGTTCATTCTCATCCGCCAATATGTTTTTAATTTTCTCCTTATGTATTTGTTCATTTTCTTCCAATTTTTCCATATCTAGACTTTGCCAGTTATTAGTTCTTTTTTTCATTTTTAATTGTCCATTAATGCTAACCTTCGCTCTAACTAATCTATGGTCACAACCAGTTGTGAAATGGTTAAGTACTATTACGTCATATATGTGTTTTTTGATGGTACACAAGGCAAATATCGAACACAGTATTTAATTAAATCTTGCCCAAGTACTTTCGATCACAAGATCATCCTCAGGGGCATTTCGTCAATTGTGGCCTATCCAGCAATAACCAAATGTCATACATGTAAACTGGGACATAACAAATACACTAAAGACAAACAAACACTTTAAAATTTAAATTTGGAGAAGCTACATTTTTATATTATAGAAGCCGGAGACAGATTGATTCTGTCTTCGGCTTCTATAATATAAAAATGTAGCTTCTCCAAATTTAAATTTTAAAGTGTTTGTTTGTCTTTAGTGTATTTGTTATGTCCCAGTTTACATGTATGACATTTGGTTATTGCTGGATAGGCCACAATTGACGAAATGCCCCTGAGGATGATCTTGTGATCGAAAGTACTTGGGCAAGATTTAATTAAATACTGTGTTCGATATTTGCCTTGTGTACCATCAAAGTTCATTTATTCGAACATTCAACCTTATATTGATATATGTGTTTGTAAAATTGAAAAAAAAACATGGAGCTGTAATAAGTAACTCACATTGGAACTGAAAGTGAGAACACCCATTATCAGTACTACAATATGGAATGGAAAGTTGGACACTTAAACAAAAGCATATAAACAAATTACAGTCATTTTAAATGGGATATTGCAGAAAAATACTGAAGATAGTATAGGCACAAAAAAAAACAAGAATATTTTGCTAGAGATAGGTAAATAAAGTTACAATACCTGGGACATTTAAAGAGATGAAAACGACAAGTGATGCTTAGAAAATTTGGGAAAAAATAAATGGAGGAAGTTTGAAGAAAAAAAAATTCATTGTTAAAAAGTTTAAGAGAACTTTGTGTCCGGTAAGTGCTGGGTGGATTGAGTAGCTCAGTAAATGCCGGTGCCGGTCCCAAGCCCGGATAAAGGAACAGGGTTGAGGCAACTAGCAACTCATCCCTTGTCAAAACAAATAAATGCTAAATATGTCGACCAAAAGCCTCGGAATACAAAGGATGGATCAAAACAAAGACGACAAATGCAACGGAAGAGGAAAATGATATTGGCTACATGGAATGTACAAGGACTTAGATCCAAACAAGCAGGAGTGTTCAAAGAATTAGAGGAAAGAAAAATAGATATATGTATTTTTAACGAGACCAAGAAAAAGGGAAAAGGAAATGAAGAGATAGGAGAATATATACATATCTACAGTGGAGTGCGTAAAGATAACAGAGCTAAGAGAGGAGTCTCTATTGCCATTCGAAAAAATCTTAAAAACAATATTAAATCGTGGACCGAAGTAAATGAACAACTGCTAATACTGGAAATAAAAAACAATGGGCACAACATCGTAATTGTCGGAGTGTATGCCCCAAATGATGATGCAGATCCAGAAAGTAAAGACGATTTCTACAACAAGATGAATGAAATACTCTCTGAAATTAAAGAAAACTGTGAAATCTTTATACTAGGAGATTTAAACAGCAGAGTAGGGAGAGAAGAAAATAACAGAGTCGTAGGAAGATATGGAGAACAAATAACCAATGACAACGGAATGCGAACGTGGATCCGACAATCGTTTAGTTATGACCAGCGTGATAGTTAACTATCGCAAAAACAATAACACTCAGGTACAGAATATAGAAAAAGGACAAGAAGTAACATCCCCTAAATATAACCTATAAAGCTTAAAAGAAGATTCAATATTCAAGAAAGGGGATAAACGTAAATGTTCTAATTATAGGGGAATAACTGTTACCAGCTCAGTGGGGAGGTTGTACGGTCGAATAATAAAAGAAAGGATGGAATCAGAATACGAAGACATAGAACAAAATGGATTTCGTACAGAAAGATCGTACACTGATGGTATACTCGTTCTGCAGCAGGTAATCGAAAAACGGAAGGCAAGGAATCTATATACCCACCTATTGTTTGGAAGGCATACGATACGGTACCTTTGAAAAAACTATTTCAAACATTGACGAAAGTAGGTCTCAGTAGAGAGCATGTCAATACTATTGCAAATATATACCAAAATGCAAGAAGTGTCGTTAAAGAAGGAAACTTTATATCTGAATAATTTCCAATAACCAAGGGGCTTAAACAAAGATGTTGTCTATCTCCGACCTTATTTAAAATATATATTCAATCATCGCTAGAGCAGTGGAGGAAACAAGTATCCGGAATGGGAATAGACATAGGCGATGGTAAATACCTAACAACTTTATTTTTCACAGATGATCAGGTAGTCGTAGCAAATGATGAGGAAGACATGGACTACATGTTTAGAAAACTAAAGAAAGAATATGAAAAATGGGGCCTCAATATGAATATGTCAAAGACAGAGTATCTTAAAATCGAAGATGACGAAGAAGATCCAGAGTTAGAAATTAGAAACACAAAAACATGCAATGAATATAAATATTTCGGATCTATAATATCTAAAGAAGGCACTACCAAAAGAAACATCGAAAACAGAACGCAGCAGGAAAAAAAGCGGTTAACACTCTAAACTCTCTATTATGGTCTAAAGATATTAAACAAGAAACAAAATTGACAATCTACCGGACCTTGGTAGAGCCTATTATGACTTATGGGGCAGAAGTTTGGCAGATCACGAAAAAGGATAGAAAAAGAATAGAAGTAGTAGAAATGGATTTTATAAGGAGAACGTGTGGTGTATCTAAAAAAGATCATATCAGGAATGAAGATATTAGAAGGAGGACAAATACTGTATATTCCAGTGTAGACAGAATTGAAACGAGACAACTAGTGTGGTATGGTTACGTGAAGCGAATGAATGAAGATAGATGGCCAAAGAAAGCTTTAAATTACATACCACAACAAAGACGAAGAAAGGGAAGGCCTTCAGAAGGCCTGGGAAGAAAATGTACGACACCTAATGAGAGATAGAGCCATCAAAGACGACGAATTGATGGGCAGAGAACGATGGCGGTCGAAATGCGAGAGGCGGCAGAGGCTGTAGTAACCTCACTTGAAATGTTTACTAGTGATGGTAATAATGGTAATAGTAAGGTTCTTCTTCTTATTGCACCGTCTTCTTTCGAAGGTTGGCGATCCAAATGGCATTGCAACACGAAAGATTTCTGTGGGTGAGCGGTCAAATCATCTCCTCAGATCTTTCAGCCACGAGTTCTGGCATGTTCCAACTGATTTTTTGCCCTGCACTTTACCCTCCAATGTGATTTGGAGTCATTCATTCTTTCACCTCTCAACACATGACCCAAGTATTATTTTCCTCTCTTTGCTTATGAGTAATTCTTTTTGTTATACATTTCAAATTCATCTTTTTTTTTCTGTTTTAGAGTCCGTTGTCCAACTTTCACAGACATACAGCAAAACAAAGAAAACGCCTGATCGTTCAAATTCTAAGCTTGTTCATTCACACAACATTCGTTGGATTCGTATATCTTTGGATGTTTTGAGCTCTATTTTAATTGTTGCCGTTTGGTGCCAATATAGTTCTGAGGTAATTCCCAAGTATTGATTGTCAATTCCAGTTGTTCTCAGAATTTCGATCATTTCAAGCAGTCAAATGCTTTTCGATAATCACTAAAACATGCATATACATCTACATTCATGTCTCTGCATCGTTGTGTTAACACATTTAAGGTAAAAAGAGTAAGTCAAAGGTAAGGCAAAAATAGTAAGGTTGATAGGTCAAATGTTTGAACAGCGTTTCAATTTTCTTAGGTACTTCAATGCGAAGAATCGATATTAATCATATATGCATGTTCATATAGTAGAGTTAAACAATGGAAAGCGTGTACCATGTTGTGCAATTTAAAACTTCCAAGAAAACTGTATGTAAGTTCGCTGTGTAACTATCACTAGTGTAATATACTGAATATTGAAACTGTGCTGCAATATTATTCCTTCAACATTTCTTGTCAGGTTTTTAGTTAATAAACAGTTTCTTGGACAATAATTTCACACATTCCATAGGATCTATTAACATTTTTTTTTATTTTTGTGCTTAATTTTTATTTTATTTTGAATACGATACAAAGAAAATATTATTGTTTTCCAGCTTTAAAAAAGAAAAAATAACTTTGTCTTTGTAAATGATAATGTTTGTACATACAATAAGTAGGAGTTTCGTATTTTTATTCAAACAAGATACGAAAATTTTCTTACATACATATTTCTTTATACACTAATTACAAAAACAAATATAGAGAGGTACTTACTTTTTTTGTCTCCTTCTTCTGCAACAATAATTACCCATATCAGTAAAGAAGTACCGTGGTCAGAACTCATGACATTTAAAAAGTGTGTATACAAATATCTGTCATGAATATAAACAACTGTCACAATAATCACAAGCATTCAATGTCCAAATACCATTGGTTTACTCGCTGTTGGGACGATCTGTATATATTTTCTTTGAAAGTAAATTGAAACTTGATCAAAACTTTAATTTTCATTGTTAGAAATTAGAAAGTGGGTTACTTTTTAGCAACTGTAAAGGACACGTGAAAGTATTATGGTTGCTATAGTTACCATTTGGTCACTGTCAACACAATACTGTGTGTCTAGCATGACTAATCATATCCAATAAAAAAAACGAAAGATAAAAGATTATAACACAGTAAATGAAGTTTTATTATATACCTAAAATGGTGCAAATTCATCTTAACTCTATATGAGGTGTTCGTGATTGTAGTAAAATAATTTTTTAAAAGCATAAAAACTGGTCCAAACTACATATAAAACGAATTAAAATAGAACGTTTTAAAACGAATAGATGAAGACAGGGTAAAATCGGATACAAATTTAGACTTTCGTTTTCTTGTTTTCTCTAATGTCTAGAAAAACCTACTTCTCAATGGAAGTTGTCAATTATCCTTTGGTATCTCTCTTTGACTGGGTTAATGTAATTACCGTTCACACATATATAGCCTGAGGCAAATCTAAGGAACGCTTGAATTATTGCAGAAACGACTACTAGGATAATTTTGAAATTTGTTTTATAGAGGTTGTGTAGTACCTACCTACGGCCGATTATCATATGGAAAAAGCATTGTTGTCAGATCTTTCATTTTTCTCATAATATACCTAGGGAACTTCGTTTTTTTTTTTTAAATGGACTACCCCGTCACAGATTGTTATTTATTCTGTGACCCTGTATGTATATTGTGTATTTTACGATTTTTAGATTAATAAGTAGTAGTAGTATTAGTTTAGATAAGTAATTCTGAATAGTTTTCATGTAATACTCCTTATACCAAAATATAAACATTTTCAATTTCAATTAGACTTTAATATGTTACCAAATCTCAAATGAATACATAAAGATAACTCCGATTGAAGCAATACTTGTGCCAATTTTAACATTTTGCATTTTTTTATTATGCTCATTATTTATTTGAAGAACATGTCGAAATACTTATGAAAAGAAATGATCTTAGAATATGGTAATAAACGGAGAAAAAATTCATAATATCTTTAATGATTTATATCCCAACTAAAATTTCAACATGGTCTACCTAAAAGAAGAAAAAAGCACCGGGATCAGATAGGGTCATGAACAGGAGAGTAACAAATCTGCTCAAGAATGCGATCGTATAAATCATAAATGTGATGCTCAGACTAAGAAGATTTCCTAAAAAATGAGAGGGAGCTTAAATTATAATGTCCAAAAAAGCAGGAAAAATTGAATATTCTATCAAAACTACAGACCAATCAGTCTACTATCATCAATAAGCAAGGTTGCAGGGAGGCTGCTACTAGTTAGGGGTAAAGAAGAGTCTGAAACAATAGGTACGATATCAGAAGCACAACTTGATTTCAGACCTGAACACTACAGTGAGCTACGAGTGCTAAGGTTGACCAAATACATCACCGAGTGATTTAACCAGAAGAAATATATTGCTACTGCATTCCTAGACGTTACTAAGGGATTTCGCAAAATGTAGCATGAAGAGTTTATTCACAAAATAATCTAACTTGGATACAGCAAGGCAACGAAATGACTTCTCTTGTCGTACCTAACCAATAGAAAGTTTAGGGGTTCAGATAGGACACGTTCTGTCCTAAGTCGGCATAATTGGGAGAAGCACTGTCAACTTCTCTATATACCCAGCGAACCTGCTCAGTACCTATGCCGATATATGAGCAATAGCATCGAAAAGCCAAACCTAGCGAGAAAATGTCTACAATATACGCTAACGCAGTTGAAAGATTGGTACCTACATTATTTTATGGAAAATCGCAGTAAACTCAGAGAAATCACAGGCAGTCATCTTCCAAAAAGATTCGGAAGTCCAAACTGCCATATTAATAAGCACGTTAAGACCTTTTATTGGAAGAAATAACAAATTAAGTCTGAAAATGAAGTTAAGAATGGCAAAAAGTATCATTATACCAATTATAAAATATGGATTAATAGCTTTGGGATCAAACCTGTAAAACCAACAGGAAAAAGATCCAAACATCCCAAAGACAATTATAAGGGAGGCTGTGAACATACCCAAATATGTGTCCGAAAGGTTCGTATACAATCTAGATATTAGATATTATTTTATGCAACTAAATTTAAGTCAGTGAGTTTCATATTGGCTCAAATCACCTCATTTGTACTACTTAAAAATAGAGAGGTGTGCCCTAGATTTCTCACAACTGTACCAGCCGATATGCAAGGCACTGTAAAAAAAATAATCTATATAAAGATCTGAAACTATGTGTATGAAATCCCGTACTGTATTAAATTGCCGAAAGTGGGGTCAAAATTTTCCGAAAATCAAAGATTGTCCCTGCTACTGGTACCAATATTTTTATACGACATTAGGTCGCAGGTCATTATTTTTTTTATTACCTACCCAAGTTATAAATGCCGTACAAATATGTTTGACCAAAATATCTCCCTCGCCCCTTGAGTGGTAAGTTTACCTTACCGTGTAAGATAAGATTTATATGTGATTCATGCTGGCTCAAATGACCCCTTAAAAATGTCTTCTGTATTGAATATGTATTGAATAAAGAAGAAATAGATAACTTCTTATCAGAAGCTGGAGATAATACCTACTTAGTATCAAAGGTACCCAATTCAAATAAATGTTATGTATATTCTTCCTTTTGATTAATTTTTATGCATGTTTTAGGTTGCATTGATCAGTGGTTTGTCAGGCGCTTGTCGTGAAGAGTTTTGTAAAATGAGTTTAAAAGTATACAAAATAAGATACCCATGTTAGTAATTACAATTTCAATTCTAAAACTAATATGACAAAGAGCGATGAAGAACGTTTAAGATGCTTTGAACCTAAAATCCTCCTGCATATATATGGAGGAGTACAAGAGGGTGGATTATGGCGTAGACGCTATAATTTCAAACTTTACCGCCTCTATGACAAACCTGATATTATTAGGTCCATCAAAATAAACCGGCTGCGGTGGTTATGTCACATAGAGAGAATGGACGATTTCGATGGACGATGGAGCCGCCAAAACATATTTATAATATAATATTTATATAATAAAATAATAAAACACAATCACAAATACATATCACATAATTAAAGTAGACTTAAAAATACAGATTTGGCATTAACATTAAATCTGTTTGGTAGCTCATTTGGTTTAAAGCTTTTTAGTCCAGATACTTCATTATTGTCATCGAATAACCACTTTGCGAGTACATTGGGATGCACTTTTATCCGTTCACCATATTTGACACTGAAAATTATTACAACTACTTTTACCGAAGATACTTCCAGATCTTTTTCTATAGAGGAGGATGTAATATACCATGGAGCATTTACTATAGACCATAACATAAGCAGTTTGTTATCTAATGTTAATTTAGAGTTTCGACCAATTAACTAGTACATAATGTCTAAATTTAATGTCCAGTTGTTTTTTTTTTTGGTAAAGATCTGCTTCCGTCAGATTAGTCGTTTTTCAAGATGGATACTAAAGTATTTTGTATCTTTTGTCTTGTTTGTCATTGAGTGTAACTGAAGGCATTCATCTCGTTTCATTGTGAATATTACACGTATTGACTTGGTCTTATTTATCTAGTTTCTATTTTATCTAGTTTTTTTTGTACACTTTCTGATGCTTTTGTGGAACTAAAGTCCATGGCCAGTATTACGGTGTCGCCTGCAAAAGTGGCAACTTCTGTGTTATTGCTGGATGGGAGGTCTGCAGTAAACGTTAGGAATAAAATAGGTCCTAATACGCTTCCTTGTGGAACACCTGCTTTGACCTATTCCACTACGACCTTTTTAGATTTATTGTGGTCCTCTAGTCCTTTTTTTCTTCTTCTTTTGTGAGGGGGAGTGATCCAAATGTTCTAAACATACCTCGGTCCTAGAAGGCGAGCAGAACCGCCTTCAAGCCTCGGTTATGCAGGACTCCTCCAGCGTGGCCACAATGATACCCGAGGCCGCTCGCTCGGGTTGTTCGGACACCATCGCCGTCAATGCCAGAGAACTACCTGCTAAAAAAACACCCTCCTCAGCGGTGAATTACCTGCCGGATCGCCCTGATTGGGACGCAACCTCGGCACGGCATTCACCCGAACTTTCATTCACGCACAATTCTCACGCTCTAGCACTTTCTCACTACGACGGCATTCTTCTCTCCCTCTATTCCTCCCTATTCATGTTAAATCTCACTCATTCTGCCGTATCTTCTTGCTTGGTCCTGGGCACCCTGCCTATCTCCGGGTCGCCTTTCTTCTTGTTCCTTTCTTTCCAATGTTTTCCTCACATATCTCTGAACTGCTTTCCACCGATCTGACGACCTAAGAATCTCCTCCACCAATTCTGTGACTGATTACACCCTACCTCCTAACTCTCTCTCTAGCAGGCTCCTCTCAACTATCCATCTATCGCATACTAATAGGGTGTGTTAGGCAGTGTCAGATATTCCACAATACAAGCATTTGTCATTTTCTGCCTTTCCAAATCTGTAAAGGTATGCCCTGAAGCAACCATGTCCTGTGAGCATCTGCGTCAGGAAATAATCTAAACGCTGGTGCCCGCAATCCATCCATCGTCTCAGGTTAGGAATCAACGACTTCGTCCACTGCGCCACCCTTCTCATCTCATCCCATTCCTCTTGCCACACCATTATGGACCTTTCACTTTCTTCTTTTTTTAAACGTTCTGTTGCTTTGTCTTCATTTCTTCTCTCGTATATTTTTCCTCTTTCCTTCACTAGTACGTGCATTGGAATACACCCAGTGATAACTCCTAACGCCTCTGCAGAGACTGTTCTGTATGCACACGCCACCCTCAATAGGCCCTCTAGTCCTAGATAACATTCTTTAGCCTGACCCTTTTTATAAAGTCTAATAGCTTCGAGACTGTACCTTCCATGTAGCTATTTGCCGGTGGATTTTTTTCTCCCAATCCAAAGAACTGCACATTTGCCAGACTGTCACACTGACATAGAATGTGCTCTGCTGTTTCTTCTTTGAGGTGACAGAATCTGCACAGCTCATCATTTGATAATCCCATCAGCTTTAAGTGCCTATCCAGCTTACAGTACTCTGTTAGAAGACCTACTATGGCTTTAACGATTTTTCTGTCTTTGCTTATTAGGTCTGCCGTAAATTTTGGCGAATGTTCTGTAACGAACTGTTTCGTCTGTCTTTGTCCTGGTGAATTCCTCCACCATTCCAAAGATTTGTGAATAACCCACTTCCTTGTAGTTGTTCTTGTTACTGTCTTTGCAATGCCACAAAAGGATTACGGTCCCATGAATGGCATTGATGAGCCTTGTTTGGCCATTTCATCTGCTTTTTCATTACCCTTATGACCCTCGTGACCCGATCCCTAGGCTACCGTAATCTTGCTACAATCTTCTAGTTTATTTAGGGTACATACAATCCCATACTAGCTTAGAATTGACCGCTACTGAATTGAGTGCCTTAAGTGCTGTCTGACTATCTGTGAAGATGGCAAATGTACGGAATATTCTTTCCTGCCTTTTTATTTCTTCCACGCAGTGATGGATTGCCGTGATTTCCGCCTGGAAAACTGTCACATACTTAGATGTTTTTGAGCTATCCGTGTACCAGGTAGCAGCAGCTTGTATGGGTCCACCTTTATTCCAGTCTTCCCTACCTGCAATCTTAATTGTGAACTTATTGTTAAAGCTAGCTGTTACGTCGATAGGTTGTCCCATCACAGTATCGGCTTTTAGCTCCTCGATTAGCTTTCTGTTGTCAGCATCATGCATATGCTGCAGTTGGCTTATATGTCGCTGACTATGGATTAATATGTGCATCATTGATCTGGCTTCGCCCTGTATAAAGATATGAAGTGGTAGTAGATTCAGCAGGACTTACCTAGCAGCTTTATTGCTCTTACTTGCTGCGTCTTTGTCCACCACGTCACCGAGCCATAGCTTATCATTGGTCTAATAGCAATTGTGTATAACCATAGTCATTTTGTGGTTAAGTCCCCAATTCTTACCGCACATTCTTTTAAATCTGCCCAGGGACATAGTAGCTTCTGTCTGGTTTTCAGAATGTGAGTATTCCATGTAAGTCTATGATCAAAATACACCCCTAGGTATTTTGTTTCTTTGGCAAATACAATCTTTGTTCCTACGAACAACGGTGGTTTTAGGCCTTGTAGTGCTATTTTTTTTGGTGAAGTTGACGATTTATGTTTTCTAAGCATTGACTATCAGTCTCTCTTGTTTACACCAGTCGTCAACTATATTTAGGGCTACTTGCATTCTCTTAGACACCACCTGAGCAAACCTGGCTTTGATAACGATTGCTATATCGTCCTAGACAATAAAAGCCTTCTGTGGACAGATTTATGAGGAGATCATCTACCAAGGTTGTCCAAAGTAGAGGGGGCAGAACTCCTCTTTGTGGACAGCCTCCATCTACTTTTGCTTTGATGGTTGCTTTACCCAGAGTGGACATTACTGTCCTATTCTCCAGGGATGCCCTTATCCATCTGCATATTATTGCAGGTGCGCCTCGTAAGTGCAGGTACAGATAAGCCAGTAAATGTCTATCTGATAGTTAGAATTTTAGGAGTGGAAAAAAAGGATATGGCAATTGTTTCTTTATCTTATAAAGTAGGTCTTCATGCCAAACCTTATCGAAGGCTTGACTAACGTCTATAAAGGTTGCTGAGAGGTAGAATTTACTTTCCGAAGTAGAAGCCGAATTGGTGGTCCGGAATAAGTTTAGTCATTTCTAAGATTAAAGTCAATCTTATCAATAGAAGCTTTTCAAATACCTTTGACAGAATCGACTGTAAACTTATAGGTCTCTAGGATTGTAGGTCTCTTGGATTCAGGATAATCTGTGAAATTTTCTATTGACTCGAAAAGTAGCCTATTTGATGATGGCGTTGAAAATGGTCTGCAGATATTTGTACCCTTTTATTGTACATTTTTGCAATAACTTGCCTGTTATCAGATCAAACCCTGGGGCTTTATATATATTTTGCATAATTGTATTATTCAGTACGATAAGCATGACTTTTTTAACCGGTAAGTCCAGTTGAAGCAGGGCTTCTAAGAAGTTATGAATCTCGCTATAATTGTCCTTGGGATCTGGTTCGTTTGGTGTCCAACTTTTACTAGGTGTTCAGCAAAGGCTGCAGTTTTTTCTTTGTTATCTATGGTCCTTTTACCCTGCATGTCTCTTATTGGAGGACAATATTGTTGTGGTTGTTTTAGTTTTTTTGTTCCCTTCCAAAGTGAGTAGTCTGTATCTTCAGAAGCTGCAAGAGAACTTAGGTAATCCTCGATACCTTTGTTTTTGATATTATAAAGTAACTTTGTTGGGTCTTTGGTAGCTCTATAGTTTATTCGTCTTCCGGGTTTGGACCATGTCATTTGTGAGTGACCCAAAAGTGGGTTCATCTCGACGTTTCGCTACAATTGTATGTAGCTTCTTCAGGAGAACAAAGAAAAATAAATCAAAAGACAGGAAGATGGGTAGTTAGCAACGGTAACTCAGTTACTCAACGCAACCAGAGGCGAATACTAACTACCAAGATGGGCATTTGGTCACAGTAACTCAACTACTTAACGCAGCCAGAGGTGAAAACCAAATGCCAGGACAGGGATTTACGTCCAACAGCTCAGAACACTAATCCCTGACGTGATGAACCCACTTTTGGGTCACTCACAAATGACACGGTCCAAACCCGGAAGACGAATAAACTATAATTCTGACTCTGGCCGTGGAAGCCTACGATTTCCTTTGGTAGCTCTGTTTAGTTTTGCTTTATCGCTTGCGCATATCGATATCTGCCATTTTCTTCATAGCTGCCTCAGTTTGTTTTATGGTTATATAGAGTTGTTGTTTGCCTTGGTTTTTCAATTATTTTATTGGTCAGTGAGGTTATGATTGGAGAGTGATCCGAGGATAAATCTAGAGACGACTCAACCTAAAAATAAGTTTTACTGATTCCTTGTATGATCCAAAAGTCTAGTAGATCTAGTAGATCTCTAGTAGATCGGGCAGTATCCTTGGATCGCTGGGCCAATAGGTTGGTTGGCCAGTACTTAAGTATGTTGACTTGTTATCTGATATGGCTGCAAGTAATTCCTTGCCCTTAGTTATTATGATCCTAGAACTATATTGTGTATGATTAGCATTCCAGTTTCCACCAGCTATTACCTAACGATCTGAGAAAATCTTGGTATTGTTCCATTTTGTTGTTATGTTTTGGTGAACAGTATGTGGCAGGTATTACTATTGGTCCCGTGAAGTCTTGAACGTACACTGTTGTGGTCTTTAGATAATCTCGTGTATATACTTTCATCATGTAATGTTTGATATTTAGAAAATTAAAAAAAAAAAACAAACTTAACATAGCATCACAGATTGAAAAGGATCGTAACGAAATTACGTCTAATAACATTAATTTCAATACCACCACTTTTGTTAATATCTCTAATAATCTTAATACAAGTCATTGTTAATTATGTAATTAATATTAGTTGGTAATGTATTCTTGAGAGCAATAATTGTTATATGTAATTTATAATAAAAAGTTCGTAAGTAATGTATACATTCAGATTCTTTTTAACATAATGTTACGAACGTGCATTTAACGAGGCACGTATAACCGTTGCATCTCGAAACAGCACCTCATGCTTCCATGCGGCGGCATCTCGAAAGCGACTCGATATTTCGAGAAAGATCAGTCTAGAGGTGGGAACTTTCTAGAAAATAGGAACTTTAGTATATATATGTAACGATCTTAGGAATAAGTTTAGTTGATAAGATAGTATCGAACTGTAAAGTTTTATATAAATATATTTATATAAATTCGAACCGCTCGTTTTATTTAATCACGCTACAGTTGGTGTCACCGTGTGAGGACAATTGATTTGAATATAAATTCAACAGTGATTTTTGGAAAAGACTTTTGAACTTTTGAAAAGTATTGTTTGTCGGGAACATCCGCGTAGTTCAGTAGTGATCGTTGTACGAAAGAACATTTAAAAAGTACGTGTGTGCCTGACCAAAGATGCTGCTAGTAGAACTTTCAGTGAAACAGTTGCGTGAGCAACTAGAAGAACGAGATGAAGACTGCAGCGGGTCCAAGAAGAGTCTCCAAGAACGACTAAAGACTGTTCTTAAAAAGAATGGAGATGACCCAGAGACATTCCATTTTCAATCAGCAGAAGAAGCAGTTTTAATGAAGATCGAAGAGAGTTCCAGAAAAAATGATAAAAAATTTGAAAACGTCTCTCAAATGATTGAAGAAACTTCTAAAAAAAATGATAAAAAAATTGAAAACGTCTCTCAAATAATTGAAGAATCTTCTCGAAAGAATGATGAAAGATTCGATGAAACGTCTCAAATTATTAAAGAAATAGCTAGACAAAATGACGAGAAATTTGAAAATGTATCTAGAAGATTCGACGAGACTTCTCAAATAATTAAAGACGTATGTAATCAAAATAATGAGAAATTTGAAGAAGTTTCTAAAACATTCGATAAGGTAGAAGAGAAGATCAAACAGTTAGAGAGCATGATAACTAACACGAAAGTGCTACCACCAATTAATACGGTAGCTTTAGATCCGGTAGTGAAAGAAGAATCATCTAGAGACGAAATGACACATAATATGAGATTAAAATTACCACAATTTGATGGAAAGTCCTCTTGGTCCATATACCTTAGACAATTTGAAGCTATTGCGACAGCCAATCATTGGACAGAACAAGAAAAGGCTGTTTCCTTGACTGCTGCTTTACGAGGTGATGCTGCAGATATCCTAAGATCAATTCCTAAGGGTCAAGAAAAATGTTACCAGACCTTGTTCACTCGACTAGACAACGTTACGGAGATGCCCATCTACAACAAGTCTACAAGGCGCAACTAAGAAGTAGAACTCAACGAGCAAGCGAGAATTTGCAAGAGTTTGAAGCAGATGTTGCTCGTATAGTGAGGTTGGCTTATCCGGAGGTACCAGACAACATTTTGGAAGAAATTGCCGTAGATACCTTCGTAAATGGGTTAAAAGAAAGTGAATTACAGAAAGCTTTACGACTAGCAAGACCGAAAGTTCTAGATGAAGCGCTCGCTATTGCCTTAGAACATGAAACAGCTAGTCAAACTTCACGGAGCCATCGAGTAAGAACCATTGAAGAAGTCGACGAACCAACGATGAACGTCTAGAAGAAATGGTACGAAAAATAGTTCATAACACGATGCCGAAGAAACGCGAGCCCAGATGTTGGAATTGTGGTGACGTAGGTCACATTCGCTGTAATTGCAAGAAAATGATACAACAGTCGGAAAACTAGAACGGGTCGACACTAAGGGGCAACTGCCGACCTCGAGAAACACAGCCCCCATAGTAACTGTGAACATTACGTCCTCCGGTGGAATTCATAGCTTGTACATCGAAGGTCGTATTAATAATAAATGTATATCGTTTTTGGTAGATACAGGTGCAACAAGAACTATAGCACGGCCAGAAGTAGAAGGAGACCATCTTAAATTATCGCCGGCAACAGTAAAGCTTAGAACAGCAACTGGTGAGATAATTAATACATATGGCGAAGCTAATATGTCAGTATCCATTGGCCAGACCACAGTAAAACATCGAGTATTAATTGCAGAGATCTCCGACGAGTTCATATTAGGGATGGATTTACTACGGAAAGTTGATGCTGTATTGAATGTCAAAGATGGAGTTCTCGAGATCGGTGGTGAAGAGTTGCCGTTTCATGAAGACAAAGAAGATGTTATCACCTTAATAACTACTTGTGACGTAACAATACCCGGTAATAGTGAGAAAATTTTGATGGCCAGACCTGATAGTTACTGCCGAGAGGGAAGTTTAAGGATGGTCGAAGATGTGAACAATGCCGAGTTCCTAACGGCAAAAGCTTTGGTGAGAATTCGAGATGTCGTTCCTGTAAGAGTTATGAATTTGAAGGGAACTGCTATTAAGTTAAGTAAAAGAACTTTGATCGGACAGTGTGTTCCCGTGGCTTCGATTTGTTCCATGAGTACTAATGAGAAACCGTCGAAATCTAAGTATCCAAAGGAGCTTGTTGAGACGATGATTAAAACGTGCCAAGATCTTGATGATGAACGAACTAAAAAAGTGAAGTCTATGCTGATAGAATTTCAAGATGTTTTTGCCATTGATAAGAAGGATAATGGCAAAACAAGCATAGTAAAGCATAAAATTAATACCGGAGACGCTCAGCCAATCAGACAACAACCAAGACGACTTCCATTTGCGAAAAGATATGAAGCCGAAGACATCATCAAAGATATGAACAAACAAGGGGTAATTGAACCATCAAACAGTCCATGGACATCACCAGTAGTACTAGTAAAGAAGAAAGATGGTTCAACACGTTTTTGTATTGACTACCGACAGCTCAATGCGGTAACTAAAAAAGATAGTTATCCTTTGCCCAGAATAGACGACACTTTGGACACACTTTCTGGTTCTCGTTGGTTCTCTACACTCGATCTGAAAAATGGATATTGGCAAGTAGACATGGAGCCAGCTGATCGTGAGAAAACCGCATTCTCGATAGGATCAGGGCTTTGGCAGTTCACAGTTATTCCCTTTGGTTTATGTAATGCCCCGGCCACATTTGAAAGATTAATGGAGGCAGTTTTAAGAGGTCTAACATGGAAAACATGCCTGGTTTATTTGGATGATGTAATTGTAGTAGGAAGATCCTTCGATGAACATGCCAATAATTTGACAGAAGTCTTTCAACGATTGCGGGCAGCAAATTTGAAGTTGAGTCCGAAGAAATGTCACTTGTTTCGACGAGAAGTAAAGTACTTGGGATATATTGTAGCAAGTAATGGTGTAACGGCTGATCCTGAAAAACTTGCAGCAATTAAAGATTGGCCAGTACCAAGAGATAAACACGAAATTAGAAGTTTTCTTGGCCTATGTACATATTACCGACGTTTTGTCAAAGGTTTTGCCAACATCTCCAAGCCATTAACAAAGTTGACAAAAGAAGGCAAAGAATATACATGGAGCGAAGAATGTCAAAGAGCTTTCGAACACTTACAAATGGCTCTGATCAGCGCACCAATTTTAAGCTACCCTAGACAGGCAGGAAAATTTGTGTTGGATACCGATGCAAGCAACAGTGCAATAGGAGCTGTTCTCTCCCAAATCCAAGATAGGCAGGAGAAAGTCATCGCTTACTTTAGCAAAGTCTTGTCGAAACCAGAAAGAAACTATTGCGTTACCAGGAGAGAATTGCTAGGCGTAGTAAAGGCTTGCGAGCATTTCCATAAATACTTATATGGCAGAAAGTTTCTTCTTCGCACGGATCACGCTGCTCTAAAATGGCTCCTACAATTCCGTAATCCAGAGGGTCAGATGGCAAGATGGTTAGAACGATTACAAGAATATGATTACGAGATCGAACACAGAGCTGGAAGAGTTCATTTAAATGCTGATGCGCTTTCGAGAAGGCCATGCAGTGAATATTGTAATCACTGTCTTAAATTAGAAGAAAGACTTTGCCCCGTGAGACGAACCACCGTCATTAATGATCAATGGCAGCCACAACAGCTACAAGACGCTCAAGCAGATGATCCATGTATAAAGAGAGTATTGGACTGGATGCATCGAAGTGAAAGGCCTTCTTGGCAAGACATTAGTGCATGTAGTCCTGAAGTCAAGTGTTACTGGAGCCAATGGAATTGCCTAGTGCTAAAAGATGATCTTCTTTATAGAACCTTTGAGAACGATGATGGTACAGAAACTAAGTTTCAGTTGATTGTACCTAAAAGTAAAGTGTCAGAAGTATTACGTCAGTTGCATGACGGTGCATCAGGTGGACACTTTGGTATTACGAAGACTCTGCAAAAGGTTCGAGAACGGTTCTATTGGGTGAACTGTAAAGATGATGTGAGAAGATGGTGCCGGAAATGTGAACTGTGTGCAACCAGTAATGGTCCAGTTGGTAAATAGAGGGCACCCATGAAACAGTACAATGTTGGTAGTCCTATGGAACGAGTAGCAATCGATATTGCAGGTCCACTTCCAGAGACAAATGATGGAAATAAATATATCCTGGTAGCCATGGATTATTTTACAAAATGGACTGAGGCCTATGCGATACCAAATCAGGAAGCTGCTACCGTTGCAGAGGTACTTGTTAAAGAATTCTTTAGCCGATTTGGTGTTCCCTTGGAGATCCACTCCGACCAAGGGCGAAACTTCGAGTCGACCCTTTTCCAAAACGTTTGTAAATTGATTGGTGTCAATAAGACCAGAACGACACCCCTGCATCCTCAATCAGATGGAATGGTCGAGAGAATGAACCGAACGATGAGTAAACACCTGTCCAAAGTTGTATCAGAACATCAAAGAGATTGGGACCAGCACATTCATTTATTCCTAATGGCCTACCGCTCGGCCGTGAATGAAACTACCGGCCAGACTCCAACCTGCCTGATGTTAGGTCGTGAAGTTCGTTTGCCCTGCGACCTAGAGTTTGGCTGCAGACCTTCCGAAGAATATGTCGCAAGCGAAGATTATGTCGACCGCCTAAAGTTAAGAATGAACAACATTCATGAACTTGCCCGACAACACATCCAGTTAGCCAGTGACAGAATGAAAGATCAATACGATTCTCGATGCAAGAATAAAAGCTATGAAGTAGGTGATCTTGTTTGGCTTTATAATCCCCAACGTCGTCGTGGCTTGTCTCCTAAACTGCAAAGACAATGGGAGGGTCCATATGAAATTAAAAAGAATAAATGACGTAATATACCGAATTAAAAAGTTACCGAAAGGTAAACCAAAAGTAGTTCACATAAATCGTCTTGCCCCTTATGCTGGCTCAAACGAAACCGAAGAAGTCCGAACCCTTCAACATGAGATCAAAGATAAACGGCGACCAAGCTTTAAGGAGTTTATGTCAAATTACGCAGAGAGAAAGAATGCTAGATTCGGCGTGACGACAGAAGTACAGCAGGATCTTTTTAGTGTTCCGCATAACGTCTCTCTAGCCCACTGTGTTGCTCAAGATCTTGAGATGACTAAAGGAATCTCATCCGTATTTTATAAGAAATTTGGTCGCTTGGACGAGTTAAAAAACCAGCAGCCTAAAATTGGAAGAGTGCTGAGATTAGAAGATGGTTCTCGATCTTTGCTGTATATGGTGACCAGGAAGTCGTATACAGACAGGGCAACCTACGAGGATATATGATGTGCTCTAACTAATTTGAAGAAAATCGTCTGCAATTACGACATTAAGAATTTGGCCTTACCCAAGATAGGCCATGCACTAGATAATCTGGATTGGAAAATTGTCAGAAGCATGCTTGAAGTGATCTTCCGAGAGACCGGTGTAAGAATTACTGTGTGTTGTGCTAATCCGAAGAGATCGTGCCCTTCAAAGACAGTAGACTGTTATTTCTTTCTGAGGGGTTCATGCAGAGCTGGAGAGTCCTGTAGATTCCGCCATCCTGGGCCTACATATAGAGTTGCTGATCGGGACGCTCAGATCTAAGAGGGGAGCAGTGTTACGAACGTGCATTTAACGAGGCACGTATAACCGTTGCATCTCGAAACAGCACCTCATGCTTCCATGCGGCGGCATCTCGAAAGCGACTCGATATTTCGAGAAAGATCAGTCTAGAGGTGGGAACTTTCTAGAAAATAGTAACTTTAGTATATATATGTAACGATCTTAGGAATAAGTTTAGTTGATAAGATAGTATCGAACTGTAAAGTTTTATATAAATATATTTATATAAATTCGAACCGCTCGTTTTATTTAATCACGCTACAATAATAAACGCCTACAGAAAAATTATTGTACGTAACACGATTAAAAAGTGATTTAACAGGATTCGCAGCTACTCATCCCGTACCCGTAAATATCATTTTTGGAACTTATATTATTATCATTCAGTTAGGTTTAAATTAAATAATAATATATATCACAGGGACAATACTATTTTAAAAGCTTATGATGAGAATTTTGTATTTGAACTTAAGTCTCGCAAATTTTACAGTTCGATACTTGGTATTTTATTGCTTTGAATAATTTAAATCAATGATAGTATACTTAATATGAATTTCCGCAATTCAAGCTTTACTCCTTCAAATGTAAAAATAAAATATATGCGGCATCATATTCATGACTAATTACTATCATTCAAGGTTATGTTGTCTTAATTTTGAAGTAAAGTCAATTGTATATTCGAACCAACGTATTCATAGAAAAAAAGTATTATGTAACCCCTTCCAAGTACGCCTTAGTGAGAGGAATCGTATTGCAGTCAAGTTCAAGAGTATAGTATACGGAGC
Source organism: Diabrotica balteata (assembly GCA_918026665.1). Taxonomy (NCBI): domain Eukaryota; kingdom Metazoa; phylum Arthropoda; class Insecta; order Coleoptera; family Chrysomelidae; genus Diabrotica; species Diabrotica balteata. The sequence goes on from OU898278.1 coordinate 101,288,940, forward strand.
TATTAAAAAAATAATTCAATCAAATTATATAACAAAATTTTCTAGAATTATAGCAGATTCTTATCACATTATAATAGATAACTAACTAAAGAAATAGATAACTTAAATTACATTTAAGATATGATATAAGTAACACATAAAATTTGATCAACAAACAACTAGGTATAGGTACCATTTGTGTATATATTCCATTGATTCTTCGGTTATTATTAGAAAATCTTTTAGGTGCTCTACCTGGCTATAAACTGGCCAACAAGATTATAAAAATTGTCAGACAAGGGGAGAAAAAAATTAAACAAGTGCAAGTGATCTTGAGCAACAATGCAGAAAAGGATAGAATGAGAAAGGCTGAAATGAAGACTGAAAGGAGAAGCGGAAGAAGCCCTCTTAATACGTACTGGTGATATGTCATACACAGACGTCATTAAGAAAATGAAAGACAAGGTGGACGTGACAAAAATTGGACTAAAAGTAGATCAGTTAAAAAAACCAACGGGGGAGATATACTGGTAAAATTAACAGGGAAAGGGGCGGCAGCGAAACTCAAGCAGGAGCTAAATGATAAACTTGGCGGCATAAGCATGACCGTGAGGAGAAAAGAAAACCTCTTCACGGTCACCAACATTGACCCATCTGTAAATGAAAATATCCTAAAGAGAGCCATCCAAAAATGGACAGGCATTCCTGAAGATGACGTAGAGGTTAGAGCCCTCAGAGAAAATAAATGGGTGGCAATCTCCAACAGGTGGCAAAAATCGCAGTGAGATCAGCCAGAGCCGAACAAATGCGAATACACGGATCAATAAAAATAGGGTGGGTAGGGTGCCCAATAATGGAACGATACACCCCAACACGTTGTTTTAAATGCTTAGAATTCGGACACAATACGTTTGAATGTAAGGGTATAGATAGGGCAACATTATGCTACAATTGTTTAAAAGATGGGCATACAGTGGAAAGTTGTCCCAACCACGCATACTGTATGGTGTGTCAAGAGGAAGGCCATAGGATGGACATGATGGCCTGTCCAGCCTACAGAGCCCTGGTATACGGAGGGGAGAAGAAAGGGCAAGTGTAGTAAATATAGACATACAAATAATATTTGACAGATATCCATGTATAATTGGTGGGCCCCTCTACAGCTCACCAAGGTGCACAAACTCTTGCCCTTTATCTTCCAATCATCGTTTCTATGCATGCTGCATAAATTTTAAGGTCTCACACGTCTTACTATTTGTTCTTATTTATTCTCCATGTTGTCAGTCCCAATTTTACCTAGGTGTCTTTATCTTTTCTGTTCATGTATTTTATTCTTTTAACCTTTTATGTGCCGTCCATATTAATTATACAATGACCTTTTTATCTTTACGTTTATTTATTTATTTATTTATTCATATTTATTTGTTTATTTTAGCTAATTTAGGATCATATAAACAGAAACACCGATGTAAGGTCGAATCTCTATGAAACTGAACCTAAAATTAACCTCAAAGATCAACCTGGTATAAGGATATTGCAGGTGAACGTGGGCAGGGCGAAAAGAGCTCACGATCTTGTCCATGCAAAAGCCTGCATGTTGGAAACAGCTCATCGTCCCCGAACCGAATAAAAAAATTACATCGGACGGTGGATGGGTGCAAGACACTAATAAAAATGTGCCGGTGTTGTTCCGAAACAAAAATCTTGGAGTGCGTGGTATTGTCAGGGGTGGGAATTACATACTCATAAAAATGAGGGATTTCAGCCTACTGGCATGCTATATATTTCCAAATATTAGGATTAGAGAATATAAGAATATAGTTGATGAAATAATGAACACCATTAGAGAGAACACCATTAATTAACGTCATTAGAGAAAAACAAATTATGATCGCCGAGGACATAAATGCTAAATCTCTACAATGGGGCTCTTCCGCAAACGACGAAAAAGGAGAGATATGGAAAGAATCGATAGCCCAGGCTGGCCTCCAGGTACTCAATAATAATAAACCAACTTTTATAAGAGGGGCCAGCCAAACACACATTGACGTAACTTTTGCAAGTGAAGGGCTATCCAGACGAATACAAAACTGGGACGTACTCGACTATCAATTATTCACCTACCACCGATACATTACATATGAAATTGAGGTAAAGAGACGGAACATAAGACGGCCTATAGGATATACTAGGAAAACATTTAATAAGCACGTGTACCTATCGGAGGTCAGAAAAATAAACGAAGAGGAAATATCTGACCAACTCACACAGGCACTAGAGAACGCTGTTAAGTTGGCACCGTGAAGAAAAGGAACAAAGAAAGAATCCCTTACTGGTGGACAGATGAGATTGAAAGCCTACGGGAGGAGTATCTCAGGAATTTTACGAGAAGCCAGGGCACCTACGAGCTCAAAGAAGTATACAAAACAGTAAAAAAGAAACTCAATAAAAGAATAAAAAAAAAAAAAAGAAAGGTGGCAGAACCTAATAAATGCCTTAGAAGACGACGTATGGGGCGACGCATATAAGATAACAATGAAGTCACTAAAGATGATTGCTCCATACAATTTAGACGAGGACCAGCGGCGAGAAACGGCGGAGCTCCTCTTTCCCACCAAGGAGGAACAAACCTTCTTGAAGATCTCCCCTGCAATCATCCCCTTTTTTGTTGGAAACTCAAAAACTATTAATTACAAAACAAGCACTTTAGTTTCAGATGAAAATCACTTGATTGTTTACTAAAACTGGTATGTGTAAAAATCTGCCTTGCTTTTTCGCCTTGCCAGTATAGGCAAGCGAGCTAGTGGTATGCCAATTACTAGCAAATGTGTTGTGTGCTTGTCAGTTACTGGCCTATGCCAGCAACTGGCATGCCAGCTACTTTCATAATTTACTGGCATGTGTGTACCCGGCTTTATGCACGCGTTTTTCGTCACTTATCGCGTGGCGACACAAAACGCGACGTTCTCTAAAACAATTGTGTATCCTTTTATGCATCAACGTCCGTGTATTTGCGATGCCTGTGTCGTGGCGTTCTCAAATTCTATCGCCCGGAATTAGAGAACGCTTCACGACAGGCATTCTGTACGTACGTTAAATTGAATTTGTGCGTTTATGCAACGCGTTTATTGTTGCTCATACTTCGATATGAAATTATTTTGCTAGCTTCCAGACGTGTATCGATGTGTGAAGACCTATGTTGTTGCCATAAAACACTTCTATTGTGAACTATTTATCGAGGACATTTAAAAATTACAAAAACCATTGTCTTAATTCTTCATGTAGTGTATATGCCCCTGAAGATTCTTGCATTATTTATTGAGTGAACAATTATATATTTGAATCCCAAGTATATAATACACGGATCCATTTTTTATCGATACACACTTCCTTAATGCCCGGTACAGTAGTCACTGATCTATTTAGCAAATTTTATGTGAAAGTGACACTCGACATTGAAACCAAAACCAACGAAAAACACGTATTTATTAATGGTACTTATAATTTAATTTTTATTTAAGTATTGATCTAAAACTTTCCTAATCTGTTATTTTTTGTTAGTATTGGATTATACTCCTTATTAATGAGCATGCCACTCACATGGGTGAATTATTTTTTAATTGCTGATAATGCGGAGGATCTGCAAACATTCATAGACCGTGTAGTAGACAAACTGTGACAGATACGGCATGAAATTAAACTGTAACAAGACCAAAATTTCTTGTAGTGCTTAAGTAAAAACGACGAAATACAGCACCAATTCACTGCTAATAATGAACCCTTGAAAATAGTCGACAAAATTACATATCTTGGATGCCGCCTAAATAAGGAATGGGACCACTCACAGGAAATAAGATGTCGTATAGAAAAGACTAGAGCTGTCTTCAATTGATATAAGCTGAACATTGATATAAGAACACGAGTCTTGAGATGTTATGTATTTTTTACCCTTTTATATGGAGTCGAAGCCTGGAACTTGACGGATGCAACATCCAAACGATTAGAAGCCTTCGAAATGTGGTGCTACCGTGATCCAACGTATGAATAAAGATCTGGAAATTATGCGCATCGTGGAAATCAGAAACATGACATACTTAGGGCATGTGATGCGCAATGAGAAGTATCAACTAATATAACTAATTTTACAATTCAAAATAGACGGCAAAAGATCTCTAGGGCGCAGAAGAACATCATGGTTGAAGAACATCAGACAGTGGGCAGGAATAACTACTATACATCTATCAGCTGTCAACAAAATTGTATGAACCAACGTGATTGCCAACATTCACAGAGGACAGGCACCAAAAGAAGAAGAAGTGAATGATTTGAATTCAAATCCCAACCATCATTAATATTTACATAATTGGCTGCCAGCAACTATCTCCGTTTTTTTAGTTGTTATCAATCGTGATCCCCATTGGATGTGCTTTGCATTAAAGTCACATTCAATGATATTTCGTTTTCCCAAAATTTTCAACTTTTTATATATTCTTCATACTGTTGTTTTTAAATGGAATGCTTGGGGCTATAAATTGGGCTAACATTAATTTCCCAATTGCATTATCTTTTATTATTATTGTGTAGCCATATACTTATATTATGTCCATAATTCCATAATAGATTTCATTAGAAGCACAGAGTTTGGAAAAATATTCTGGTTAAGAAACTTGCGTGTCAAGGATACCTATGTATAAAGAACACATTTACACTTCCGATGAAGTTCAAATCATGTTTTTGGTGTCTCCAACGCTCGAAGAGTCGATCTTGTTGTTTCTGGATATTGGCGACCATCATTATAATTTTGACTTAGTTTACAGCTATTTGAAATAGTCCTGGCGGTCGTCATATTAAACTAAGTTATGGTTATGGAGTTATGCTTATGGATCCAGGAAATACATCATCTTCACTGACTTCTCAAATACTTTTCATTAAGTAACCAAAGGAAGTAAACCATATCTTTCACTATTTCTCATAATATGCCCTAATAATATAATAATACCCCAATGATGACAAATACTTCATATTCTTTTTCTATTCAGCAGAGAATTCGTTACTTAATCAATCCATGAGATACTTAGTGTTCGTCTGTAGCACTACATCTCAGAAACCTTCGCTTGTTCATAGATGCCTACGGTAGATTTCAAGCTTTTGCTCCGTTGCTTCTTATAGCAAAACTTGAATTAGGTAACATTTAGGTAGCCAATATTTTATTGCTAGTCGGTGGTCTCAACTTTTAAAATCGAATTCATTTTAATGAATGTTGATCTGGCCTTTGCTATTTGTTGTTTTATGTTTACAAAACCGTTCCATGAGCTGTCGGTAACCTGAATTGACCTCTTGTGGGAGGGAAGGCTGGTTACACGCTCTTTCCATCGCTGTTAATGACCGGAATATGGATCTCGGTCAGTGGCCATAGATATTGTCTATGGACACTTAGCTACGAATAATGCCTAATTAAAACACACAGATAGTTGTTTATTGCATGAAATAACAACAATAATCAAAGTACTTAATACTAAGAATCTGCAAAAGAATGATAATTATCTCCAGATCGATAATCTGGAAGATAATTATGTAAATTAGGCTTAATCTAAGAATCTGTAAGAGAATTCGATTAATTAAAATGCCTAAAGTCAATTTGAGAACAAATAAAAATTTCAATTTTTTTATGAAAAATTTTATAAGTTCGAAAGTTAGGAATATGAAGGAATCGTGATAGGAGTCCCAAAATATGTTGGGAACGTCAGGTACAGTGACTCTCGGACGAATCAATCAACACGTGTATCAAAATTGCATAAACAAAATAGTTATAAACAATTTCCGAAAAATTTATATCAAAATTTTTCGTCAAAATCAAAAGTCGCTGAGACCTGAAAAAGTGAAAAAAAATCACAAGTTATTTTTATACCAAAAATTCGTCTTAAGTTATTTTTGGAGCTGAATTTCTTCAGAGTCCAAAGATGCAAAATAAAAGAAATATCGAGAAATATTACAAGTCCCTAAATAAAGTAAAAGGGCGAAAAAAAGTTAGTTTTCCTGAAAAATATTTCAAAGTCAAAAACCAATAACTACAGAAAAACAACAACACCAGTAAAATTTCACAAGTTTTATTTCTTTCTTTTATTAAAAGGATATATGCACGTTCAAACGGCTAAATCTCGTTAGGAACTTAGCGAACCTAGAAGAGAAGATTTCTTACATGACGTCTAAGTCCCTAAAAGAAAATATAAAATTATTAAAAATTCGTCTAACAGTAGCGACGAATTAAATTTTTGCGAAAATATCAGAATTTCGACCAACTCAAAAAGCACAGATAAATCCAACAAAAATGGCGGCGGTTTCGTACAAACCGACAAAGTTTCGCTCTGAAACTTTGTCAAAAATTCCTGTAAGAGAAATAGGGTACTAGGTAAATCAAAGGTTTGAGTCTCTAGGAACTGAATCAACCAGAGGGTCTCGACTTGCCAAGAAGGCTGAATCAGCGGACATATCCTGACCTGATCTGCCATCTTGGCCATCGTGCACCGCTTTTATCCACTAAAAGGTGGGTCAACGGTTCCAACGGTCTTTCTGGCTGTTAAGCCATTGGACCTGCACGATAGCCAATGCTTATTTCCGGATATTACCATTGGCTGCAATTAAGTTGCCATTTGACCAATGGTAAATTCGAAATTAAGCAGCAAACTTTGGAATTAGTTTTTTAGAATTTTTGAGAAAGTTTCGCTCTGAAACTTTGTCAAAAATTACTGTAAGAGAAATAGGGTACTAGGTAAATCAAAGGTTTGAGTCTCTAGGAACTAAATTAACCAGAGGGTCTCGACTTACCAAGAAGGCTGGATCAGCGAACATATCCTGACCTAATCTGCCATGTTGGCCATCGTGCACCGCTTTTATCCATTAAAAAGTGGGTCAACGGTTCCAACGGTCTTTCTGGATGTTGAGCCATTGGACCTGCACGATAGCCAATGCTTAATTCCGGATATTACCATTGGCTGCAATTAAGTTGCCATTTGACTAATGGTAAATTCGAAATTAGCAGCAAACTTTGGAATTACGATTGGCTGCAATTATTGTGACCATTTGATCAATCGCAAATTCCGAAGTCTGCCATTGGCGACAGAGCTATTAAATTAGTGCCGAAATATGTATGGCTCACGACTTTTTTGACTTTGTTGATTGTTAACTAATAGTTGAGTACGATATACCTAAGTAAGGAAAATAAAAGTATTTCGAACTAGAAGCCGGTGCTAAAGTAGCATAAAAGCCACACAAACGGCTAATTTGCCAATTTATGTACCTATATTTCTATAAAAGTAATGAAAAACCATGTATTAATAGATAAAATATATTCTTATCCTAAGTGTAATCACAACAGGATCTCGATTCATCAGACAGCGACACCATGTATATTTATTTTTTAACACTTGGGTTTCCCATCTGTGTTGTATTGTTATTGATCGTTCATCTCTGTTCCATTCTCGGAAATTAGAACATACCTAATTAAATATCAAAATTTAATTACTTCCAACGTGCAAGAACAAAAAATATACGAACTGCTGCATCCCAAAAGTTTATTAATGTATTTGCTGTGTGTATTGCTTCTTGCCTTAGCTGGGTTGCTGTATCATCGTTTGAGAGAATCTTGAGACATTGAAAATAGTATAAAGGATTGTGGAAGCCTATTAGTGTTAGATAAATAGTTGCATCCTTGGTACGATGGAGTCAAATACATTGTTATTATGTTTAGTTTCTGCGGTTTTTCTTCGTGAAGCCTCAGGTGATTATTAATTTTTAATACCACATTATACTAGTTTTGTGCTTGAATAATTTTATAGTAGTTTATTTGTGTCAATAGGAAAAGTAAGCAGAGTATGAAAAAAGGTATTTATTAGTTAATAAATCTTCAATGTTAGATAAAAAGCCGAAACCAGATATTATACTCGATAAGTGAAAAAAAATTAATGAAAATTATTAGAGTAATAGAGCTTAACAGTATTAGTTATTTGAACTTATATTATCAAAAAAAAAAATGGTAACACGAAAGTCAGATATGACAAAAATGGAATCTTACAATTATCATGGAAATTGGTGGCTGTCACAGATTAAAACAAAGAAAAATTGTAATGATTATGAAATAAATAATCACTATTACAATAACAACAATACAGTAACCAACTTTCTGATGAAAAATATTCAATTTCTGACCTCTGATAAAAAAACCAATTTTTCTTCCAAAATTTGCTCAAATATATTACAATGAAATCCACAATAGTTTGTCACCTTCGGACAAAACAAAATCAGGACGAAACTTCTCGAACCAGTCAAATTATTAAAGCAAATTACTTCCAGTTCTTCACTTCTATATTTTCAAACTTCTTTAGCACACGTACACCAAACACTTTCACTTAACTCTTACATATACAATAAATATTTTGTTTTTTTTAATTAATATTTACAATGCAATGAAAGACTAACACTATTTTTGAATCATGACAAGTCCCGGTCATTTGATGAACCAACAATTCGCCTTTTGCAACATATTTTGAGAATCAAATATTTCATTTATTTGCTCAATATCCTAGAGATGTAAACGACTTTATTTGCAACACAATTAAAATACCTTTAAAACTAATAACAGAAGAAATCCTTGCCTATGCTCATATTTCTTTTAATCTATCCAATTTATTCATAACACTTTTAGATGTCCTGGGTAATAAAAATTCCACGAACCTTTCCTACTTCGATATGTTTCAACACATTACCCATATATATATATATATATATATATATATATATATATATATATATATATATATATATATATATATATATATATGGGATGGGCCTTCGAAAACCGGCATAAGTTTGGCACATAGGCTACTCGTGAGATTGTACATTCGTAAAGCCCTCACCATTACCTTTTCCCCAGCTTGAAATGTCAATGGTCTTTGTTGTCTATTTCTTTCCTGTCTCTGCAAATATTTCTCACTGCTTTTCTCAACTATCCCAATTGGATTCACATATGGGGAATTAGATATCTCGACAATCTGATCTCTTAATATCTTCTCTATTTCTTGATTTAGCTTCTGCCTATATTCATATAGGATTGGATAAGTTTTTGATCGAAAAGTTTTTAAGTTCTTTACCTTCAAAGTGTGTTCATAATTTTTCGCAACTTTTTTTTCTACATTTATAAGATCTTTATAATCTTTCAATATCACCTTAATTTCTTTTTTCACTCCTTCTCCACATATTATTTTTCTTTCCTCTTCTTCCGATTGCTCACACATTAATTTCACAACACAATTCTTCATCTAAATCCAAATTTCCCTGAATTACTAGTATTTCGGTTATTATCCCTCTTTATTCTTTATGAATTTTCTTTTTCTTCATATTATTTTTTTTAACTCTCCATTCTCCACTGTTTCTTTTGAAACTTCTTCCAAAATGCCCATTTTATTCTTATCCAGGTTTACATTTTCTGATGAATCTCAAGCATCCATTTTTCTTGGTTTGCTTTTCCTATTTTTCCTGTTTTTCTTTCTCTCTTTCTTTTGTTTTTCAGTACTCTTTATCTTGCTTATTTAGTGATTGTCTTCTTTAATCGCCATATTAATTTTCTTTTCATTTTTCTTGTGCAGTGCCGCATCATCTTCTATATAAATTATTTCTTCATCTATCTCTAAAGTCAACTAATACATGATTCTCTGTTAATTCATCCATACCGATTACCACATCTTGACTCATTTCTTCAATTATTACGCATTGCAAACAATAAAATTTCTTTCCAACAATTAATTTAATTCGTATTCCTTCATTAATTGTTGAAAGTTTTTGTTTATTGGCGTCCACCAAAAGTTACTTGAGGAATCTTGTATATTAATTTAGTTAAATTTAATTCTTCTACCAATTGCTTGTAATAATTAACGAAATTTTCGATCCAGAATCTATTACAATGTTTACTGGTTTGTTGTTAATAAAGGCATCTACATACATTAAATTTGATTTTAATTTTACATGTTTCCCAACTAACATGTAGTTTCCCAACTAATTCTATAAATTCTTTCGGGTGACAAAAAATTCCGGATTGTTTTTTTAATTTTATTTAGTAGGCGTCCTGGAGAAAAAACGATTGTTGCGATTAAACGTTAATCGAACACTTTTCCAATTTTCTTTTTCGTTTCTTTCGATATTGACGTTGTTTACTTCTCTTCTCTGTCCTCTTTGTTGTTCGGTTATTGTATCGGTTTTCGCGGTATCCATTGTGTGTAACATGAGCATTCAACTTGCTGTCATTAAAGTTGTCTCGGGCTTACGTCACAGGAACATGCGCGTTGACTCATCTTGTTTTGTTATAGTATCATGCATCTTACTTATGTATTGCACTTAGGTTTATAGAAGACAATTAAAAATAAAACTCTAATATTAAAAAAAAACAAAATTTATTGACATATTAACAAATATAGAAGTATGGAGTATACCGAAGTAAAAATGTACACAAATTACAGTATTATTTCGTAAATGAAAAAAAAATAGATTCCTAACAATTATCTGCTCAGATTTCTGAATTCGAGAAATGACAATATTTTTTTATCCTTTAAATATTAATAATTATAATTGATTTTTAAAAGTCCACAATGAAATACGAGTACTAGCTTTCTTGTTAAATAAAATTATACTTTTATGCAGAGAAACTGACTTTCATTATCAAATCAAAAAAAGTCAATACTGTTATATGAAAATTCTTTTCTACATAACAACAAAAAAAAACCAACTTCCTGATGAAAAATTCAATTTCTGGCCTCTGATGAAAAACCAATTTTTCTTCCAAAATTTGTCCAAATATATTACAATGAAACCCGCAATAGTTTGTCTCCGGACAAAAGAAATCAGGATGAAACTTCTCGAGACAGTCAAAATATTAAACAAATTAGTAACAGTTTATATTCCCTTTTATACTTTCAGACTTCTTTAGCACACTTACACCAAACACTCTCACTCAACTCTTACATATACAATAAACATTTTGGTTTATTTTGTAATTAATATTTTGAATGCATTGAAACACTCACACTATTTTTAAATCATAAGTCGCCGTCATTTGATAAACCAACAATTCGTCTCATGCAACAAATTTTGTGAATCAAATATTTCATTTTATTTGCTCATTATCCTAGAGATGTAAATGGCTTTATTTGCAACACAATTAAAACACCTTCAAAGCTAATAACAGAAGATTATTAATCTATCCAATATAGATAGATATAGATTTTTAATCTATCCAATTTATTCATAATATTTGTAGATGTCCTGGATATTAAAAATTCCATAAACCTTTCCTGTTTTGATATGTTCCAACACATAATTTTGTTCACCCCTTTTTCTGTATGGACTATATATGAGCCTACGAAAACTGGCAATAAGTTTGGCACATACGTTACTCGTGAGATTGGACATTCGTAAAGCTCTCACCATTACCTTTTCCCCAGCCTGAAATGTCAATGGTCTTCATTTTCTATTGCTTTTATGTCTCTTCAAATATTGGTCACTGCTTTTCTTAACTATCACAATTGGATTCACATATGGGGAATCACATCTCTCGATAATCTGATATCGTAACAACTTCTTTATTTATTGATTTACTTTCTGCCAATATTTATATAGGATTGGATAAGTTTTTGATGAAAAAAGTTTTTAAGTTCTTCACCTTCAAAATGTTCATAATTCTAGATTTACTAGACTTCATAATTTTTTAACATTACCCTGATTTCTTTCCCATTGCTTCTCCTCAGATTATTTTTCTTTCCTCTTCTTCCGATTGCTCACACATGTTAACCTCACAACACAATTCTTTATAAAATACAAATTTCTCCCAATCATTAGTATTTCTGTTTTTACCTCTCTTTTTCTTTATGAATTTTCTTTTCCTTCATACTATTTTTTTAACTTTCCATTCTTCACTATTTCTGATGAAACTTCTTCCAACATGCCCATTTTATTCTCATCCAAGTTTGCTTTTTCTGATGAATCCCAAACATACATTTTTCTTGGTTTGCTTTTGCTATTTTTCTTTATCTCTTCCGGTTGTGTTTCAGTACTTTTTATCTTGATTATTTGGTGTTGATCTTGTTTATTCGCTATACTAATTTTCTTTTTATTTTCCTTGTCCAGCGCTGCATCGTCTTTTATATAAATTATTTCCTCATCTATCTTCTCTCTGTTAATTCATCCCAATTCATCTATCTGTATTAAATCAATTTTCAACTGGAAGTGACCATAGAATGATTAGGGCGAAGATAGTCTTAAACATACAGAAGGAAAGAAGACATATGGTAACAAGGACTATTAATGTTACATTCACTGCGATTACTAACACCAGGGTATACCAGGAAGAAATAGAGAGTAATCTACAGAAAGACCTGCAAGATGAAACCAGTATTGAACAGCTTAACGAAAAATTGGTAGAAGCCCTGAAGAAGTCACAGAAGAAGTGCCAAGCCAAGCACTCAACAAAAAATGAAAAACTCACAGAAGACACAAGAAACCTAATGCAAAAAAGAAGGGAAATGAAAGAAAAGCATACAACGAACATTGCAGAGCTAAGGAATTTAAACAAAACCATTTCAAAAGCCATTAGGAAAGACATAAGGAACTTTAACACTAAGGAAATAACTGATACCGTAGAACAAAACAAAAGCCTAAAAGTTTTAAAACGAAAGTTGAAAATAGGAACGAGGAATATTTATAAGTTAAAAAATAATCAAGGACATGTCATACATGAACAACAAGAGATACTAAAAATCATCGAAGAGTACTATAGAATATTATATAGTCGAGATGATCACATTCCCGAAGTAGAAATTCCAGCAATACTAAATCAAGGGTCAGAGGAACTTCCAGATATAACCGATGAGAAAATTAAGTCAGCATTAAAAGGTATGAAGAACAACAAAACACCTGGAGAAGATGGCATTGTAAGTGAAATGATAAAACTAGGAGGCGAATGCGTCATAAAGGCTTTAAAAACCCTTTATAATGACTGCCTCTTTGAAGGAAATACGCCAGAAAAATGGAATAATGCCATTATGATAATATTGCATAAAAAAGGAGATGTAACAGAAATTGGCAACTACAGACCTATCAACTTATTATCTCATTTATATAAACTCTTTATGAGAATAATTACTAACAGACTGGGACCTAAGCTAGATTTTCATCAACCTCTAGAGCAGGCCGGATTTAGGAGTGGCTTTGGAACAAATGACCACCTACAAGTAATAAAATCCTTGATAGAGAAAGATATAGAATACAACAAGCCATTGATATTAATATTTGTAGACTTTGAGAAAGCATTTGACTCAGTCCAGCATAGCTCCATGTTTAGAGCTCTTACAGAGTGCAGTATTGACCATAGGTACACAACTCTTCTTCGAAATATATATGATAGCGCAACAGCTGCTGTAAAAATGTACTATGGTGACACCGACACATTTCCCTTGGAGAAAGGTATTAGGCAAGGAGACACTATCTCTCCTAAACTATTCACCGCCCTATTACAGAGTGCTATGAGAAAAAGTAATTGGGAAAATATTGGATTAAATATAAATGGGGAATTTTTGAACAACTTGAGGTTTGCAGACGACATAGTCCTTATTGCAGATCAGGTAGATCATGCATGCCAACTTCTTCAAGACCTTCAGAGCTCTTGTGCACGAGTTGGCCTTAAAATTAATTTTTCCAAAACACAATACATGACCAACCTGGTACTGGCAAAAAACATTTCCACTAATGGCACGCAAATTGAACAAGTGTATTCCTATAAGTATCTGGGCCACGAGATTAAATTGGGAAGAGACAATCAAACAACAGAGTTAAAAAAGGAGAATAGGACTGGCATGGGCAGCTTACGGAAAACTGAGGGAAGTCTTTAAATCAGCTATTCCCATGTGCTTGAAGAGAAAAGTTTTTGATCAGTGTGTACTTCCAGTTCTGACATATGGAGCAGAAACATTGACACTTACCAGAAAAGTAATTAATAAGATACAAGTGGCACAGAGAGCGATGGAGAGGTCAATGTTGGGCGTATCACTCAGGGACAGAGTTTCGAGTCAGATAGTAAGGAGAAAAACTGGTGTGACGGACGCAGTTGAAAGAATTGCAACCCTGAAATGGAACTGGGCAGGACATGTTGCTAGGGTCAGAGATGGAAGATGGACAAAGAAAATTTTAGAGTGGAGGCCTAGACACGATGCTTATCGTAGTCGAGGACGTCCTCCAACAAGGTGGTCGGACGATTTAAAGCGCATCCAGTCTAACTGGATTCAAGTTGCTCAAGATCGGATGCAATGGAATTATTTACGGGAGGCCTATGTTCAGCAGTGGACGCAAAATGGCTAATGATGATGAATTCATCCAGACCGATTACCATGTGACTCATTTCTTCCATTAATACGCATTGCAACAAATAAAATTTCTTTCCAACAATTAATTTAATTCGTATTCATTTATCAATTGTTTAAAGTTTTTTTATTAGCACCCACCAAAAGTTACCTAATGAATCTTGTATATTAATTTAGTTAAATCTAATTTGTAGTTACATGTTTACTGGTTTGTTGTTTATAAAGTTTTATGTTTGTACTATATACATTAAATTTGATTTTTGACTTGTTACATTTTTCCCAGCTAATTCGATAAATTCTTTCGGGTGACAAAAAATTCCGGTTTGGTTTTTAAATTTTATTTAGTGGGTTTACTCGTACACTGTTCCGATTTTCTTCTTCGTTTCTTTCGATATGACGTTGTTTACTTTTCTTCTCTGCCCTTTGTTATTCGTTATTGTATCGGTTTTGGCGATATCCATTTTGTGTTGGTATTCTGTGATTATTGTTATGTCGTGTCCACTGTCGTGGCTGATTGAAATTTCTCTTTGTTTCCTGTTTGAGGAGTTAGCCTTTCATAAATTTCTTATTTATTTTCTGTTTTGCTGCACTTCTTGGGTTCTGTAATATTCGAGTTTTCTTCTATTTCTTCTCTTTTACTAGTAGGAACTGACATGGGCTATCTATGTCGTGATAATTTTGTAAAGTGACGTAGTCTTCCATCGTTTCATTCGACTGGCGAACGATTAATTCTACTAATTTTTCCTGTGAATAATTATATTTTCAAATGTTGCGCGTTGTTGTACATTAGTATGGCATATCTTTCCTCAGATACCCTTTATCTTTCATTGTACTTCCCATTTTGCAGTTCTTGATTGATGTCCATTTGCTTTGTTTATCCCCAGAAATACCAAAGAAATTTTGTCTCAAACTCCATCCATGCAGTCAGCTCATTTTCTTTGCTTTTAAACCACAAAGCTCCCCAGCTTCGTCTTTTAGATAGTTCTTTGCAGTCTTCAAAGTTCTGCATATGTTGGTGGCATTTGTTTTTTAGAATTTTGATGAAAGGTACTGGGTACAGAAAGATTTTCTAATGTTCCCGCTAAACTCAATTCTGCTCTAATTAGGACTATATTACTTATATATACTATATACTTCCTGAAGGGCTCCTCCTTTTTGACATATTCCTGTATTCTTAAATTTTTCTTTCATTTTTTATATATCTAATTTTAACGTATACTCGAATTTTTCTTTCACTGTTTCATTCTCTTTCTGCATCTCCCTTCAAACTTTTTTCTGTATTTCCTTTTTATGTGTTTCTAATTTCTTCTCCGTTTCCTCAACAATCTGGTTTACCTCTACCTGCATTTTCTCTAAATAAACTTTCATTATGATCTTTATATTTCTCCATTCGGTTTTAAAGTTTCAAGAAATTTTTTTCTTGTTGTTTCATTATTACCTCATTTTGTTGTTTACTTCCTTCTTGCATTGCTTGAATTTGACTTTCTTCTTTCTGTAAAACCTGTTCTTGTCTTTCTGCCAATAATCTATTCTTTTCTTGTTGTGTTTCCATCATTTGAAAACAATTGTTTAAACGTGATTGATTCTTGTTTGCTTCTAGTTTCCATCTTTATTTCGTTCTTAGTATATGGATAGACGAAAAATTGTATGTTTTAAAATAAAAATTAAAGTGTTCGCTTTTAAATATGTATTACCGCTCAATACTGAAATTTCATAAACGGTGTCAAGTGTGGAAAATCTTTTTAAATATCGTTTTATCAGGATTCAAAAATGCTAGAATGCAAAAATACACAAGAAAAAAACTGCATAAACCTATAATTATTTTCAATTCACTCGTAATTCCAAATGCAATACTAGATGTTCTAATGCTGACAAGTTTAGGCGACTGTGGTTATGATTACGAAATTTTACTTTACTAAAAATTGTATTTATTGTTTGGTTATCACAGAAAAATACAAATAAAAATTTAATTTGATGAATAAAACCCTAAAATTAAAAAAAACGCACACACACAAAATTTATTGACATATTAACAAATATAGAAGTATGGAGTATACCGAAGTAAAAATGTACACAAATTACAGTATTACTTCGTAAATGTAAAAAAATAGATTCCTAACAATTATCTGGTCAGATTTAAATTAAAAAGATTCTTAGCCTTTAAATAATAATAATTATAATTGATTTTGATTTATTACAAAGACCACAATGAAGTATGATGTTAAGTCTTTATTAATTCGAATTTATTGTTCTTATTTTAATTTACTAAAATACGATCATTTATATCAATTTATTAAGATACTGTACAACAATTTATTTGACTAATAATTACATAATTTATCTATACGTGGGTTACATTTTATAACGCGATCGCGATCTTCTTTTCTGACTGACTTCTTTCAATAAAAATCATGTTATATACTCATTCAGCTGGTAGACTAGAAGGATGTCAACCCTTGTCGAAAGTACTGGAAGGCTACGGCTGGTTTTTTCATTCAACGTATTTCCGGACCGTTCGAATGGACCGGTTCTTTTATTACTTGGAATTTCCGCTAGCTAGTCGAAGGGTCGTAGAATCTAGAACTTATTAGTGACTAAACAACATGTTTACAGGTTTTTTTAATATGACTAATTTTTACGTAACATTGCCCTCCTCTTAAAAGATGGTTCCTCCTGGAACCTTGTCAGGACTGGAACTGAAACGACATGCTGTTATCGGCAACTAGACCTCTTTTAAAACTTCCAATTGTATAAAAATGACAAGGGACGGTTTTCTCTCCGCACCAGTAACTATGCGGATTGCAACAGACTAACACCTGGACTTCGGTGTCTTTAAAGAGCTCCTCCATCATATTTCGGATAACCCTCCAATCTAATTGGCGGCACTCCAACTTTGGCATGGCTAACTTTTGCAGGTCGGACTCTAGTACGTGCTCTCTCAATTGAAGTAAGGCTTCTCATACATCTCGGGAGATAGGTTGGTCACGGGCAATGTCTTGCAATGGTTTGTTACCAGGTAGAAAAGGTAACGTGATGCATCTTGGAGTTTCAAGGCTTTTCCGGGAGCTGGCACTTGGCATTGAAGTTCTGCAACTCTACCGAACTTTCTTCGAAAGACGGATGCCAACCCTGGTGCGTCTTTGATACTGGCCGGGATGGTAAGGGCCAGTGAGTAGTCATCGGAAAGCGCGAGTAGATCTTGCCTTTCTTCAGTAGTAACACCATGCCTTGCTTTACCGGTACCTCCATAGGCGCCCATGAATTCCTCAAACGTGAGGTCAGACACATCTTGGACTTGGTTTACTTCCACTTCTTCATCTACGTCGTGGTCACCTTCGAAAGACGCCAGCCGGTTATGGTGTACTATCATCGGCTTTTCCCTCGGAATCTTGCTTATTCGGTAAATGACATCATTGATCTTCTCCATGATGAGGTATGGACCTTCCCAAAACTGCTGCAACCTTTTCGCGTTTTGAGATTATAGAGCCAGACTTTGTCGTTCTTCTTAAAACACCCCTTTTCGGCTTGCGTATCGTACCGTTTCTTCATTCGGTCATTAGCGATCTGGAAATGGGAAGGGACCAACTCGTGTACATCGTCCATTCTTCTTCGTAATTCGATCACATAATCTTCACCTGCTACATCTTCTCCAGGTCGACACCCAAACTCTAGATCACAAGGTAGTTGCATCTCGCGTCCGAATAGGACTCTGGCTGGTGTCTGGCCTGTCGATTCGTTAACAGCAGATCTGTAGGCCATTGTGAAGAACGGAAGATATTGGTTCCAGTCTCGCTGATGATCGGACACCATCTTTGTCAAATTCTTGCCAACAGTTCTATTCATCCGTTCTACCATACCATCCGATTGCGGATGATATGCTGTAGTTCTTGTTTTCTTCATGCCTAGTCTATCACATATTCCTTGGAATAGATCGCTTTCGAAGTTCCTGCCTTGGTCACTATGGATCTCCAACGGCACTCCAAATCGGCTGATATATTCTTGGATCAACTTATCTGATATATTCACTTAGTGAAGTAATCCATTACTACCAACATGTACTTGCCTCCATTTTCACTTTCTGGAAATAGCCTAGCAATGTCCAAAGCTATTCTTTCAAACGGGCTTTCAACATTATATTGTCTCATAGGGGCTCTCCTTTCTCGATAAGGCCCGTTACTCGTAGAACAAATAGTATATTTCTTACACCAGTCTTTTACATCGTCGGAACAGTTCATCCAATAAAACCGTTCTCGAATTCACTGAAGGGTCTTCTTTACAACAAAATGCCCTCCTGATGGACTGTCGTGTAACTGACGAAGTACTTCGGCTATTCTGCGCTTTGGGATCACCAACTGTCTTCTCTTCTTTGAACCGTCATCGTTTTCCAGGACTCGTTTGAACAAGCCATCTTCGATGATAAATGAGTCCCACTGGGCACAATACGTCTTAACTACTCAGCATAGGTTTGATATTTCTTGCCAAGGTGGTCGACGGTTTTGCTCTTTCCATTTTCGGATTTTCTGTATAACTGGATCTTTTTCTTGTTCTTCCCTTATTTTTGTAAGCGTCCAGTCGTCGTTAACCATCGTTGTTCTTAGCACTGCTTCTTCCTTGGATTCCGTTTTGTTGCAGTGGGAACACTCTACTGGACATGGCCTTCTGGAAAGGCCATGTCCAGTAGAGTCACATGAGTCGGTTAGAAAGGTGTTGAAATTACATAAGTTTCACCCGTACAAAACACAAATTCTTCAAGAACTAAGCGACGACGAACCGAACCGATTAATCGAGTTTTGTGAACTTATGACTGAAAGAATTCACGTTGAACCGAGAATGTTAAAAAATATTTGTTTCATTGATGAATGTACTTTTACGCTGAATGGTAATGTAAATAAACAAAACTGTCGGTACTGGAGTGATGCGAACCCGCATCGATTCAGAGACCACACTCAATATCCTGAAAAACTGAATGTTTGGGGAGGGATATTAGGCGATGCTATAATTGACCCCTTGTTCACACCAGGCAATTTAGGTGGCGACATTTATCTCGATATGCTGGAAAACACCATCGAACCTTTAATTGTGCATGAATTAAAGATCCAAAGGGACGATCAAGGCAACCTAGCTCTAAACTAAGATTTGTTGCACTTCCAACAAGATGGAGCACCTCCTTACTATGCAGCTCCAATTAGACAATGGTTGGATACTAATTATTCAAACAAATGGATTGAAAGGAGAGGTCCTATTGAGTGACCACCGAGGCTATCAAACTTACCGCCACCTGTTTTTTTGTATGGGGTTACCTCAGGTCAGTTGTTTATAAAACTCAACCTGCGTCACTTGCGGAATTGCGAGAAAGAATTACGCAAGCATGTCGCTTTAGTACTAGAACAACATTTGCCAAATTTCGTGCAGAATTTGAAAATAGGCTGTATTTGTGTTTTCAAAACAACGGAACCCACTTTGAACATTTACGTCATTGACATTTTTAACAAATTTGTAGTTCAACAAAAACCTCATTAAATTTTCCATTTAAGCCAAAGTTTCACAGTTATTGCTTCAACCTGGATAATTATTATTTATACCATTGAATAACATTTTTTATAGCCTTTTCAATGATTTATCACAAGTAAGGGTTTGCAATTTAAACTTTTTTGGTTGTGGTGGGTGGGGCTTGAGGGGTTGATGGGAGTGAGTTCTCTTTCATGTCATTTTAGTTTCCCCTTACTATCCTAGAAACGGTTTCAAGTATTTTTCGATATCAGCTTTTGTTCGTGAGATATAGCCCATTGTAAGTTTTAAAATTGACACACTATATATACTTTTATCGAATCTCTTATTACGCCACATTGTATCCCACAAGATGTCATCATATTAATATATCAAGACATGGTCATGGGCATATATTAAAATTATTTTGTCATAAACCAATATAAAATTTATTAACCAGTTTTTAAAATAAATAAGCGGTTAACGATGTTTCAATAAATTATTGTATCATACCTATAGACATTCGGTGAATCACTATTTATTGTATACCTGTTCTTAATATTATATACAAACGGAAGATAAATACGATCATTGTGTTTTGCTATTTTTAGAAATGACTTTTATTTATTGTTTCCTTGAGTAGTTAAAATAATTACACGAGTAATGGAAATCAGTTGTTTTCATTTTCCATTAACTGTTTGCAAAACATTGCGATAACGTTTAAACATTCTTAATTTTTTATAGAAATAAATATATTTCATTTTATGATAGTCTATATTGTGTCCTATATTATATTCTTATGTCATGTCCTATATCTCCTATACAGGGTGTTTCAAAAAGGTATGTCATAAATTAAATCACGCATTCCGGGGACAAAAATAAATTGATTAAATCCATCAACTTACCTTACTACAAAAGTGTACATAAAAAAAGTTACAGCCCTTTAAAGTTACAAAATAATTGTTTTTTTGCATTATCTCCTAAACTACTTGGGATTTTGTATTAAAATTGGACACGTTACTTTTTTGTTCTGAAAGCATTTTTCATAAAAAAGAAACAATTGCAGTCCTAATTCCCCCAAAACTTTTGAGTACGTTCAAATCAAATGAATTTTGTGGCATCATTAGTTTAACACATTATTTAAAAAAAATTGCCTCATCACTTTTTTCAAAAAACAGTTTTTATTGAGTTACGGCCCTTTTCATAAACCTTTAAAAAATTACGTGAAACTAAATGGGCGTGCATGATTTGGACGCTAAATTTAAAATCCGACACTGAAAAATAAAATTACCTGTTTCTGCATACATGATTTGGACGCTGGGTGTAAGTGAAATGTAAATGGAAAGTCAGGTAATAAAATTCTAGAGATTAAGCTTGATAAGATTTATTTGTCACTTTGAAATAAATACGACATACATTTTACGAAATGGAATCGATCGATACAGTTAGTTTGATACTCATGTATCCTATTTCTAATGAACATATTTTTTTTATACTCTTTGGATCTTTAAGTCTATTACTTTCACTATTACAGACACTATTAATTTTAATGTAAGTTTCAGTTTGAAAATTTTTTAAAACATCAATCAAATGGAAAATATTTGGATGAGTATGGTAAAAATTATCATTAAAACGCGAGTGGAACGATTCACAAGCATTAGTTGTTAATTGTAAACTCTCACTCATCGCAGCCCACATCTCCGACGGAAATGTTGCGTGGTCGCCAATGTTGTTGTCCAATAAGTAGTCGGAAAACTTTTCAATTTTTGAATCCTTTGATTGAATAGCCATAAAATCATATATGAAAGATTCTTCGACTTCTGGGGGAGGTAAAAATGGCAGCCCAAAAATATATTTCAGCCATTTAGATATTTCACTGTTTGCCAATTTATATTCCCGAATTAAGCCACAACCACCGATATTACGATACCAAGCTTGCATAAGATGAAAACGGCACCCTTTAATGTGCACATTTGGAAATTCAAAACGAGCAGCATTGAGAATCATCATCATCATCATCATCATCATTAGCCATTTTGCGTCCAATGCTGAACATAGGCCTCCCGTAAATAATTCCATTGCATCCGATCTTGAGCAACTTGAATCCAGTTAGACTGGATGCGCTTTAAATCGTCCGACCACCTTGTTGGAGGACGTCCTCGACTACGATAAGCATCGTGTCTAGGCATTGAGAATAGCAATTTCAAAATCGGAGAAAATGATTTTTGGATTGAATTTTAGACCAATTACTTCACATTTGCGTTTCAAAACATTAAATAGTTTTATATAGGTTTGTTCCGATTTATCGGGAAGTAAACAATAACACAATGGTATATAATGTCCATTGATAAATACAGGTATGGTAAAAAATTGCTTGAAATATTGAGCACAGTAACTAAATGTACCGTCCATATAAATCGTTTTCTCTTTACTTTTGGGCAGTTTCTGTTGAGTTATTCGCCGTTCACTGTATATTTGATTTCGTATTAAATTAACATCTTTAACAGACATGTGGCTCAAGCAATCTACATTTTCTTTCAACGCACTATGTATGATTTTGGACGGCCTTTCGGTCAAATTATCCTTAGCCTTCCTTTTGGCACTGCTACGCACAATCTGTCTATTAAGCGTCTTGATTATGTTCTAGATTACTTCGGATCACTAACTTTTCTGGCCCTTTCGTGAATATTTTCGCTTTACACGACCGTTTTACGCACCTCCAATACGTTTCTCCCGATTTTAGTACTTTATCTTGAGAAAAATTTTACCACGATTAAGTACTTACTAACGTTGAAATTTCCATGTTCACTTTTCACTATTCTCTGACAAACTAATAACTAGTAACTAAGTAAATTTCAATGACCATCTAATTATATCCTAATTATATCTAATATCTGGTACTTGCGATAATCCTTCCGGCAGCGTCCAAAACAAGGGTACTTTTAAGACCCCCAGGTACTTCAGCGTCGAAAACATACCCGCCCAACTAAATAAATGGCTTGAAAGAATTAGCAATTATAAAAAATGTCTATAACCTTTATAAATATGATATTACAATAAATGTTCAAAATGACCCCCATTTTCTTCAACACACATTTGGTATCGTTTTAATAAGAAAAACCGAACGCGCTAAAAAATCATATTTTTCTGACGAAATTGATTTGCAGCTTCAATTATTCTAACCCTTAATTGTTGTTCGTCCTCTATTGTTACATAATACACTTTCTCTTTCATAAACCCCAAAAGCAAAGGTCCAGGAAGTAAGACCTGAACTTCTGGGTGGCCAAGAAATAGGTGCGTCACGACCCCTTCCAATCCAACGACCAGGATACTGCCTGTAAAGGTATTCCCCGACTTCATTACTGTAATTTGGTTGAGCGCCATCTTGTAGAAACCACATATTTTGCCTTATTGCAATATTCACTTCTTCCAAATACTTTTGTAAATCGTTTGCCAAGAACTGCAAATAATTATCATTTAAATTGTTGGGAATAAATACTGGGCCTATTATATTATTATCCACAATTCCTTTCAAGCATTAACTTTGAAAGTCCTTTGGTGATGAGGCGTTTTTTTGGCGTGAGGATTTTCGTCGACCCAAAATGTGCTCGTTATGATGGTTTGTTATTCAATTTCTACTGAAGGTAGCCTCGTCGGTAAACAAAATATTTCTAATAAAATTAACATTTCGAGTGCTTTCCATTAACAATCAATTGCAAAATCCAATTTTTTTAGGGTAATCTTCAACCATTAACTCTAGAACCGTTGTTAAGTGATAGGGTTTAAGTAGCTGATCTTTCAAACTCCTCCAAATCCTTACGTGAGGAACATTTAGTTGAGCAGCTATTACTCTTGTACTTGTTGCATGGACTTCTTCAATGATTCCTAAAATGTCTTCATCAGTTGCCTCCATTATTGGACGACCACTATTACAAGCAACTTTCGGTTGGAATGTACCCGTTTCCCGTAAATGACGATCAATGGTCATAAATAATCTCTTATCGGGTGTATTTCGATTGGGATATTTTACTGCATAACGCCTTGCGGCTGCTGCATTATTTCCTAGACATTCAGATACGATATTCCCGATAGTTTATTGAAATTATAATTTAATCTGATCCAACTTACCCAAAGTTAAATGCATATCTGCCATTTCCTGAAAT
Source organism: Diabrotica balteata (assembly GCA_918026665.1). Taxonomy (NCBI): domain Eukaryota; kingdom Metazoa; phylum Arthropoda; class Insecta; order Coleoptera; family Chrysomelidae; genus Diabrotica; species Diabrotica balteata. Next base: position 101,312,968 of record OU898278.1, read on the forward strand.
GTGTAGGCCATTGTAATATCAAAATTTTTAATACATATTAATCTTATTCACACAATAAATGATAGCTTCAAATTATTGACTATTATTGATGGAACTTTGTAATTATTGTATCCGTAGAAACTAATTGTAATTTTATGGCCAACTAGGAAAAATATAGTTTTTCGAAAACGTGATAAGAGGCAAAAAGTTTTAAAAATAATGTGTTAAACTAATGATGCCACAAAATTTATTTAATTTGAACGTACTCAAAAGTTTGGAGGATTTAGGACTACACACCCCCCTTAAAATTTTTCCGTGCACTTAGATTTTGTTGTTACTTTTTTATGAAAAATGCTTTCAGAACAAGAAAGTAACGTGTCCATTTTTATTACAAAATGTCAAGTAGTTTAGGAGATAATGCAAAAAAAACAATTTTTATTTTCAAAGGGCTGTAAGTTTTTTTTGTGTATACTTTTGTACAAGATAAGTTGGATTCAATCAATTTATTTTTGTCCCCGATATGCGTGATTTAATTTATGACATACCTTTTGTAACACCCTGTATATACATGGTATATATGTTACGGTAAGAGTAGATAAATACAAATACCAGAGTCGACGGTAAATGTAGAAAATATTCTCTAAAACCCCTTTATTTCCTATTTTTACCAGTAATTGTATAAATTTCCCAGAGGATCTTGGTAAAAGTAAGAAATCCAAATTATAACGATCGACACGCAAGCGCAATGCCCTTGTTTACCCTGTGCCTAATCCATAGATTAAATATGCCTAATCAGTCTTAAGTCTGCAGTGTTGATTGAGACATCAAAAGTGTTTCTATCCTGATTTGTCATGTGCTTCGTGCTTTCTAATTAACAGTAATGTTACCTACCTATCTTTGAAGTGTTTTTTTTACCGAAATAACGTTTTGTGTTAACCTACCTACATAACTGTAGGTACATTACATTATCCTAGAACTGATTGTTTTTGATTTAACAATGGAAGAACGTTTTAATAAAAAAGTAAGTACTTGAATTGATGAATAGTGAAAAAGCACAATACAGAAGTACCAAAGTAAACGATGTAGGTAACATACGTATGAGTAAATCTAAAACTAGTGGTAAAATACCGGATGACTACAAGCGAATGAAAAAGTATTATTTCATGAAGGTTGGACAAACTGAAAAACTGATTTACCCCTTGAGTAAGATAAACAGAATGTTTTATTTTGTGTTTATTTGGAAGAACTCTTTAAATTAATTGACGGAGCACATAAATCTATTAGTCATGAAGGTAGAACAAGTATGTTGTAAGAATTACAACAGAAGTACAAGAACATAAATGTATAAATCATAACGATTTATTGGATCTATGTGAAACTTGCCAGCAAAAATCTAAAGTTCCGGTAAAAGGTTTAGTAGTGAAAACTATACTGTCAAAAGAAATAAATAGGTAGATGTCAAATATATTTGATAGATATGCAAGAACAAGCAGATAAGTAATGAATTCAAATTCATTTTCGTTCAACAAGACCACCTTACAGAATTTGTACAGTTACGACCGTTGAAAACTAAACGTGCAGAAGAAGTTGCATTATTTGTTCTTGACGTATTTTCTGCATTTGGGGCTTCTACCTTTCTTCAAAGCGACAATGAATAAGAATTATAGAAAAACTGAGCTCCACGTGGAAAAATATAAAGATGGTACATACACGGTAAGCTAAGATATAGTCAGTCGCAATGATCTGTTGAATGTGCAGTCCGTATGAAGCTGTGTTTGGAGTTCCTGCCAAAATTGGTTTGAAAACTTCATCACTGCCAGAAGATGCTCTAGAAAATATTTGGACTGAAGAAGATTTGGAAGCGTTGGTGGAACTAGTAGAAGAAAGCCAGTCAGGTTCTGATTCTGAAGAACGTGAAGAAGCAGTAGTGGATGAACCAAATGAGCTTCTAATAGAACAAGAACCATAATAGCCTGAGTAACTATCAGTAAATAATTTTAATGCGATTTTAGAAGAACTTCCAATCAAATTTCAAAGAGGCAAGATTCTGTTACAATTAAACTGACACGTGCAAAGGAATGTCTTGAAAAGTAAGCGAATAAAATCCTCTATTTATAATATTACTGTAAACTGTGCCTAGAGTTTCCATGCGTCCAAATAGAGGTTCTAATTTAGTTTTCCAATGATTACTTTTGGAGTTGGTTTGTTAAGGATAATAGATTAATTTATCACTGGAATAACACTCGAATATAAAGTATTTTATGGCTTTTGTATTAAAATTATTTCTGTAGTTTTTACTTGTGCGATTAAGCTTTTTTAATATATTAACAATAGTTTTACCATTCATTTATTGCCCCCTTCAATTTTGATGATGTGAAATATTTTTTTATGCTATATTCAATGGTAGCGTAGTAGTCCTATAGTTTGATCCAGTAAATTGTAACTTAACGTACTGTAGGATGAACACAACTGCGGATTTGGTCAACATCGTGAAGAGCCGTAAGCTGCAGTAATTGGGACATATAATGAGAAATTAAGGCAGGTACGAGCTACTTCAATGGATTTTACAAGGAAAAATTGAAGGAAAAAGGGCCCCAGGACGAAGAAGAATATCCTGGCTTGCTAACCTGAGAGCATGGTATCGAAAGACCTCAACACAGCTATTTCGTATAGCAACCAACAAAGTCATCATAGCCAGAATGATCGCCAACGTTCGAAACGGACAGGCACCCTAAGAAGAAGAACGTAATGTAAGGTGTTACCAAAGACGTGCTAGTAAAATTCTTCCTTTTTCTTGTTACTGGGTCTCATCTTTTCTGAAAGAGATGTGATAGTCATGTGAACACGTCCATGTGATTATCTTAAAATATGATCATGAGATGTCTATTAACTCGTCTATTGTAGCATTATTATTAATAAATCATTAGTAATTCCTAATTTTATTTGTACCATCTACTTTTTGGTTAATTTTGGATTTTCATATTTTTAGCTTCTGGCGAATACGTTCCAAAATATGTATATCTAATTGACGAAGATGGTTCACCCTCCCTACCAATCCATGTTCGTAATAGGCGAGATGTAGAACAAGTACTTTCGAGAATCAGAAGAGGTGGTGCTTATTCTTACTCGGGAAGTAGCAGCTTACCAGACTTTAGCGGAGGTAAAATATGAAAATTTAATATTTTTATTTTGACATTTCTGGAATGTAATAGAAAGAGCAACACCTCTTATGATTCTTTTACTACTGTTTTTAGATGTTATTATGAGATAGATATAGATATAAGAGATACCGATTTTCATATCGCAACTCTCCCTATTTTCTTCCTGCGTTATAAGATGGATATATATATATATATATATATATATATATATATATATATATATATACATCGGTTTAGAACGTCGATACCTAAACACCATCTCTTCCTATCTTCGCAGTCGTTTATTGTTAAATTTCTTTCGCTCATGGACTTGTTTACGCCATGTTGCCATTCTAATCTGGGTCTTCCTCTTTTCCGTCGACCTATCGGTTGCCATTCTACTACTTTTTTGGGGAGTCTTGTTGCTGGCATCCGTTGAACATGCCCATACCACCTTAATTGTTTCTTCTCTATATCTTGAGTTATATTTCCTTCTATTCCCATACGTTGTTTTATTACATCATTTCTGATTCGGTCTCGTCTGGAAATACCTAAAGATCTTCTCATTGCATCCATCTCTACTGTTTCTATTCGCTTTTTATTTTTTTCACTAATTCTCCGCCGGTCAGATAGCTCAGCGGGCTGTGCGGCTGCCTCTCATTCGCTTCACTGTCGAATGGTTTAGTGGATGTGGGTCGAGCCCCAGCTCGGTGTACAGAAAACAAAAAGTCTAACGCAGCAGTTTAAAATTCTAGATGAATCTGCGGCTTAGACTAGGATATGCTGGGTTCTGATCGGCCTATGGTGGAGCAGTACGGCAAGAGATAAGGGCTTGCGGCTCGGTGATACTCCTCCATAGATCCCTACCGGACGGGCGTAACGCCTAAAAAAACCGGATATATATATATATATATATATATATATATATATATATATAATATATATATATATATATTATATATATATATATATATATATATATATATATATACTAATTCTCCATGTTTCAGCGCCATAAAGAAGAGTAGTTTTAATCATGGTCTCATATATATTAAATTTTCTTCTTTTCGTTATCTCTTTACTCCACAGTATACCATTGAGACATTCTAAGACTTTTTTTGCTTGAGTGATTCGTTTTTCTATTTCCCGTGTATCAGTTCTTGTATTGTCAAAGGCAACACCCAAGTAGTCATAGCTCTGACAGCAGGAAATATGTTGTCCGTTTTCGAGGTCTATGTTATCTGACTCGTATCCAATACAAAGATATTTGGTTTTTGTTGTATTGACATTCATTCCCCAGTCGTTATATTTTTCTATCAGTTTTCTAAGCATGTACTGCATGTCTTCCCTGTCGGTCGCTAGTATTACCTGGTCATCAGCAAACTGGAGTGTATCATTCATTGCTAAGTTCTATACCCATCCTATGCACCTTTCTTTTCCATCTTTCCAATGCTGCTGCAACATATATCTTGAATAAGGTTGGTGAGATACAGCATTCCTGTCGCAAGCCTTTTGTAACCAGGAATTCTTCCGTTAGATATTTTCCTGTTTTTATCTGTGCCTTTGAGTCTCTATATAGTTCTTGTACAGCATTTATGAATGTGTGGTTGATGTTAGATCTTTGCAACGTTGTCCACAGTTTTGTTAAGGGGATGTTGTCATATGCTTTTTGCAGGTCTACGAAAGTAATATGAGTTTCTAGATTCTTAGCTGATCTTTTTTCTATTATTTGTTTAAGACAAAATACGTTATCGGTGCACGATCTTCCTGCACGGAACCCGCTTTGTTCTTCCTCTTCATTGTGCTTATATTCTTCCTCGATCATATTTCTCAAAATTCGTCCATGCAGTCTGCTCAGGGTGCTGGTTACCGATATGCCTCTATAAATATTACAATTCCTTTTGTCCCTCTTTTTGTGTATTGAGGACATGTATGCCGTTCTCCACTGTTCTGGTACTGGGTGTCCATTTAGACACTGATTGATCACATAAGTTAAGTTTTCAAATAGTTTATGAGTTCCATTCTTAATCATTTCAGCATAGATTCCCTCAGGTCCAGCGGATTTACCATTCTTTAGGGTCATTACAGCTTTCCTTACTGTTTCGATGTCTACCCTCGCTTCCTCTCCTTGTATATGTACTGACTGTGTTGGGGAGTTCGCTACGATGGATACTCTTTCATAATCCCAATGAAGAACTTACCCAGAAGCACAATTTTTAAAATACGCCTTGATTTTCTCCCAACTCATCTACTAGACTTCCCAAACCAAACCAATGCTTAGTATTTCAGTTTAAAAACTGCTCATGTAAGCACATTCGCAATGACCCTCTTTCTGCAACTCATTGGCAACCATAGGTTACGAAGAAATATTGCAACCAGAAATTACAATATCAATCATTGATATTAGTTATGATTAAGTATATCTACAAAGGCCGTTTGAAGCCTTCCGACAAAGGTCGGAAGCGAAGATATATATAAAAACATAACAGGGAGTGAAAGTAAACATTGTAAATTGTAAATTTGTCATGACACGAGTTTTGTCCAACAACACAAGAATTCTGGCAAGCGGAAAGCTCTTCTCTCTAAGACCTGCATATCGATTCAGAATTCCCCGATGTTGACAAAATTCACGAATTAGCCATTGCAATTAATTATTAAATTAATGGAAAACGAAAAGCAAAGTTGTACGATTCATGCTAGTGGGATTTATATTGAATTATTGTTATTACATTAATTGCAATTGCTAATTCGTGAGTTTTTACAATATCAGCGAATTCTGAATCGGTATGCAGGTCTTAGAGAAAAGAGCTTTCCGCTTGCCAGATTTCTTCTGTTGGACAAAACTCGTGTCATGATAAATTTTATATCGGCTTTTGTTTTTCCAGCCACCTGGTTTAGGTTTAAGAAAATCCACATGGTTTTGGATTTAAGAAAGTGCACATGGTTTTGGATTTAAGAAAATGCACATGGTTTTGGATTTAAGAAAATGCACATGGTTTTATTTAAGAAAATAGAGGGATGGTTTTGATGCAGATAATTTATTGATCAAGTTGACAGGAGAGCAACAGCAGGATCTCTGATGGAAGTTAAGCTAAGTTTCTTTCTTTCTCTGAATTTGTGTATAGATGCTTAATTCTTTGTTATAAAAACCTTAATTTTTAATTATTATTGAATTCTAATTTGTTATTTTATTAATTTATCAATTAATAAAGAGATGTGTTGAAAACCTATTTTATTAATAATCTCTGATTTCTCCAAAATTAATTAGTTTATGCCGAACAACACCCCTGAGGGGTTTTAATGTGTTTTCAACACATCTCTTTATTAATAATAAATTAGAATTTAATAATAATTAAAAATTGAGATTTTGATAACAGAGAATTAAGCATCTTTACACAAATTCAAAGAAAGAAAGAAACTTAGCTTAACTTCCATAAGAGATCCTGCTGTTGCTCTCTTCTCAACTCGATCCATAAATTATCTGCATCAAAACCATGCCTCTATTTTCTTAAACCAAAACCATGTTTCTGATCACGAAGATTTATTTTTATTGAGTACCTTGTTGGTTGTTGGTTTATTTTAAAAAGCGAAATCGAATCGGATTCATACCAGTAAATTATTTAGTAGTGGGGTTTCTGTTTCTTGTATGACAAAGTAAGCGCAGGTACAACTACGAGGGGACTTAAGAAATTAATCGGTGAATTTATTTGTAGTAAGAAAATATTGAACTGAAATATAGGAAAATATTGAACTAAAAACAAAGGAAAAAGAAGTTATTATCAACGAGAATCACATAGTACGAGCAGAAAATAATGGAAAGTACTTTGAAATTAATAAGAACAAAAATGTAACGTTTTAATCGTTACAGGATATACAAGAAACCTACGCCAAACAAGATAGTACTACTGTGAGTAACATACAACAAAAGTTCTTGAAAATGACAAACACTTTAAAGGAAGCTACGTCGAAGAACATACCAAGAACAAAAAGATTTAGAAAAAACCACTGGTTCAATGACGAATGCAGAACAGAGTTAAAAAGAGATTAGATTTGAGATAGAGAAGTTTACGATCGCAAAAACAAGACGACCTAGTAAGGTATGCCGAACAACGAAAAAAAGTAAAGAGAATCCTAAGGGAGCGGAAACGAAAGTATATGGATGATAAAATTAAGAGCTTTGGAGAAAATTACAAGAAAAATGAAATAAAAATTTTTTATATAGAAGTAAAATATATTTAAACTGGGTATCAGGGAAGAACGATGAATGTAAAAGATAAGCAAGGAAACCGGATAGTGGACGAAGACCAAATATGTGAAAGGTGGAAAGAATATTTCGAAGAGATGTTAAATGACGAAGTGACTACTGAAGAAAATTGTTATGTTCCTAACCTCAAATAGTACTAGAAGAAATACCAAAGCCCACAAGAGAAGAAATTGAAGAAATAATAAAAGATATAAAAAATCAAAAAATCCCCGGGGAGAGCGGCATTGTGGCAGAGAACATAAAATATGGAGGAGAGGCTTTAATAAACAAACTTGTTGAGCTAATACTAGAAGTATGGGATGCCGAAGCGCAGAAATACCTCAAGAATGGAATATTTCGATTATAATTCCTATACACAAAAAGGGAGATAGAACTGAATGCACAAACTATGGAGGAATATCCTTATTAGAGAAAATTTATAAAGTACTCGCCTTACTAATTAAAAAACGATTAGAAATATATATAAAGAAGAATCTAGGAGAATACCAGCGAGGATTTCGGAAAGGAAGATCAACAATCGATCAAATTTTTATGCTAAAACAACAATATTTCAGCACAAGTACTTTTCATTGTTTATAAAGCTGCCTACAATACAATAGACAGAAACAAGTTAGTAGAAACACTAAAAGAATTCCAAGTGCTAGAAGCAATAATAAGATTGGTAAAAATGACAATTAGACAAACCATTTGTGCTGTGAGATGCAACGTTACAGTCTCAGAAGAATTCTAAGTGAAAAAAGGTGTTCGCCAAGGAGACCCGTTGTCTACATTGGTATTCAATATAGTTCTAGAAAAAATTATAAGGGTTAGTGGGATAAATAGGTCCGGAACTATTTTATACAAGGATCACCAATGCTTAGCAAACGCTGATGATGTGGTTCTCATTGCAAAAAATGGAAAAGAACTATCAAATATAACAAAAGGCTGATTCGGGAAAGCTCTAAAATGGGACTGAAAGTTAATATTAATAAATCAAAGTACATGGAGATCTTGAACAAAAAAGGAATAAACACCAGGGGATCCTTTAAATTGAGAAGGTGGATGAATATATGTACTTAGGTACTCTTATTGATCAGACATGTAAGGAAGAAACTGAAATCAACCTGAGACTGACCAAAAGCAACAGGTGTGCTGGAGCCATGAGCAAAAGAATTAAGGCCAAAGATATATCTCGTAATACAAAAATAAGAGTATTCAAAACTATAATTAGACCCACAATGCTACACGCTGCCAAGACATCGACTATAAACAAAACCATACAGAACACAATGGAAGCATGGGAAAGAAAGATACTTCGCAGAATATTTGGTGGAAAAGTAGTAGAGGGAGAATGGAGAAGACGACCTAATGCAGAAATGTATCATTTGTATGCTAACCCTACAATAACAAAAGTGGTGAAAAAACGTAGACTAGAATGGCTCGGTCATCTAGAAAGAATGCAAGGTAATATACTAGTCAAGAATATTGCTTGGAGACTACCCGAGGGCAAAAAAAGAGAGGAAGGCTAAGAAAGAAATGGAGATGTAGTGATGGAAGATGTCAGAGAGATGGGAATCAGAGATTGGAAGCTGTTAGCTAAGAATAGAAAACGGTGGACATGCTAACGCTGTACATACAAAGGCCGTTTATATACGTCTAAGACCTAAATAAAAAGTAGAATCTGAAAATAATTCAGGTACACGTTCTCAATAACACTTATAAAAACGAAACAGCTGAAAGCTTACAGGAAGATATACAAAAATATTGAGAGATTCAATACCTTTCAAACGATATATCTGTGGCTTGGGGCTAAAAGGGCCAATGTGAAAATCTTTACGTTTGAGAGAACTGCAGTTAAAGTTTTTTGCCAAAAATACTTTTAGTTATAGTTTTAATGTAACGCAGGCTTTACGTAGCAGATTTGGCCTAGAGGATAATGTATTGTGGCCACTTTGTAGTCAAATATTTCTTTCTGTGCAATAATTATTTACATAAAGGCGGTACATTTCAGTTATAGATAGATCGAACGACATGTACTTTTTTAGAGACTGCGGTAAGCAGTAAAAGTATATTTATGTGCTCTCTTATCAGGAGTTTATCATTTTCTGGAAGTTTAGGATGTTTTCTTCATCTATCTAATTTCAAATATATTCAGAAATTTGCTTTAAAATACTTTCTAAGGTAGGTTCGCCAAATAAAGCCCGGTTCCTAATAAAGCCCACTCGCCCATATTCCTCAGGATGGACAAATAATGGCAGTATGCTGCAATGTACAGATGCAGTAGAGCCATCTATTTGCAAATTGTTACACTAAGTTGAGCAGCGACGCGAACTGTCGCTTTTATATGATCATTCGTTTACAGTGGTCAATGGGTAAACATCCAATCTAATATTGAGGTTAGTATGCTTTTGTAATTTAATACGATTATGAGTGCGATTTTTTTTATTTTGCATGGCATTTGTGTACTTATTAGTTGTACTTTCATAGTATCTGAATTACCTTATGTTTATTAAAACGTAAATAATGGTAATTTCTAAAAACATTGATCACCTACAGTATTGCTAATAAGGCCCGGGTGGGCCTTATTAAGACTACGGGTGGGCCTTGTTAAGACAACTACAATAAGACGTTTTATAAGTTTTTAACTTTGTTTCAGAAAGAATACTAAAAAGCTTAAGATGCCTAGAGCTTTATGGACTGAAGAACAAATGGCTTTGTCCTTGCAAGCAGTTAAAAATGGGATGTCAGTAAGAACAGCCGCCAAAGAATTTAATATTGCCCGTCCAACACTTAGGAATCATTTGCTTAGTGGAAAAGCGGAAAAGAAACTTGGGCGCCCTTCATGTTTAACCCCCCAACAAGAATCTGAGTTGTGTGGAAGAATTTTTAGGCTAGCTGACGTTGGAATGCCTCTGACATCAACAGTGATAAGACGTTCTGTCCATGAATATTGCCAAAGAAATGGCATATCTGCACCTTTTATCGATAAAAACTTAGCAGGTCGAAAATGGCTCAAACTTTTTTTAAATCGACATCCCGAAGTAGTTAAAAGAAAATCTCAATTCATGAATCCAGCTAGAGCCGCCAAATTAAACAGATTCATAGTCAATGACTATTTTGAAAAGCTACGCGAAGTTATGTTGAAGCTTGATATCCTGCAAAGCCCTCAACGCATTTTTAATATTGACGAGAAAGGTTGCCGCCTAAACCTTCATAAATCACAACAGGTATATGCTCGTAAAGGTGTCAAATGAGTTCATTTGATTTGGCAAGAGCACGCTGAGAATGTGTCAATCGTTGGTTGTGAAAATGCTGTAGGACAAATAATTCCACCTATGATCTTGTTCAAAGGAAAAAGAAAGAAGAATGAATGGTATGACAATCTTCCTGCTGGAACAGTTATTGAAATGACCGAGAAAGGAAATATGACTACGCCAGTTTTCATTAAGTGGGTACAACATTTTGCTAAGTACAAGCCAATAGGAAGAATACTGCTTATTTTTGACGGAGCATCGTCTCATCTGGATGCAGGTATTGTTGATGAAGCCGAGTTGCATGAAATTACGCTTTTTTGCCTGCCAAGTAATTGCACACATTAACTGCAACCTATGGACAAGGCGGTATTTAAAGCCTTCGAATCTTACTGGGACGACGAAGTTATCACCTACTGGACACATAAACCAGATCGAACGATCAATAAATTTTCGTTTGGCACAATTTTCTCAAAAGTATGGCCAAAAGCAACTACAGCATCAAATGTTATTTTAGCTTTTTGCCCATCAGAAATAACAGAAAATAAATTAGACTCGGAAGATTCTGCTATTCCATCAGCTTTGACTTCCGCAACGAATAATCCTATTGGCAGCTCCACTCCAGACAGAAAAAAGAAAATAAAAGCTCTAAAGGAGAAAAATACGCAAGATAGCTTTGAGAGTTCTGACGGTTCTGACAATGAATTTTCAGTACATGACAGCTCAGAATAAGAAAACAAAATGTCAGTAAGTTTTAACGCAGTGTTAATAACACCAGAATTGGAAACTCGAAAACGCAAAGGTGCTAGAAAGAAATCCCTGAACTATCGAGCACAGGAAGTCACAAAATCATTGTTTGATGAAGCTGGTTTAAATGACCCTAAAAACCAATCAAGAAAAGGAAAAAACTTGGCAAACGGAAAAATAGTCCAAAAACAACTAAAAAAAGGAGAAGAGAAAAATAAACACAGCTCACTTGAAACCTCAAAAAACAAAGAAGAACGAAAAGATAGTTGGTATTGTTTCGTCTGCAATGAGGATGTCGTTAAGGATATGAGACTTTGTGACAGCTGCAAAAGATATATCCATGAAGAGTGTGTAGGACTTTCAGCAGATGATAAAGACTTAGTTTTCATATGTCCAGACTGTTTGCAATAATTATTTTAAGTACCTATTATATTATTTTTTACAAAATAAATGTCCTACATGTCACCTTTGTTTAATTTGATTAATGTATAGTTGCACCAATAGACCTTAAGCTTAAGACGTACGTGGAATGTCAATGCGACATAAGCTGAACTGGGCTAAACTGGAGCTGAAGATCTGTTGGTGCAATTAGGCATAATGGTCACATTTAAAAAGTGGGCCTTATTAAGAACATGGTGTTCCTAATTAGGCCCAGAAGCAACTATTTTTTAAAGACTAAAAAGTAACAACTCATAAAACTTTTAACAAAATTTAACAATCTCATATTAAATTTAAATATGTGATTTATTTTCTCTGTGGTTTTCAGATTTATATCGTGATTTTATTTATCAAAAAACAACTAACAAACATTAAGTGGGCCTTATTTGGTCAACTTACCTTAGTAAAATTTCGTCTACTTTGATTGCTTTCATCATATCTTAATCGTTGGACCTGCTTTTCCTTTTCTTCTATGGAATTTGCTACCAACTGGTTTTGTCCAGAGCTAGAAACTGACAAAACTCTGTGAAAAGAGTTTATCGGGCCTATTGAGTAAATTTTTAAAAGCACTTCCGACACGTTTCACCTTTAGTGGAACTGTTTTATTTCTCGAAACCGATTTATATTATGTACCTTCCGATTTTAGTGATTTTTTCACGTTCTGTGTCCAATTAGGAGGATTGAGCTTTCGTTTCCTTGTAGCTTCACCTTTGTCTAGTTCTGCGTAATAAATTGATTTTTAGCAGGACCGTTTAGTTGCGGATTATCTCAGTTATATTGTCAATACATTTACACTAATATACTTCGTAGTCGTCATCTGTCGGTAAATATTCATTATCACTATCTTGAAACGGTTTTAGGATCACATTACACTCATTACAGACATGTCATAAAATATAACATGAAAACCGGCAACACAATTTTTCAATTTCATAATTTTCAATCATTTACCATTACTTTAACGGCCAGTGTTCCGTGTTACACATTTCTATTACAATTCTTTCTTGTCCTTGGATTAATATCAATTCTACTAATTCCAATACTTCGTATCTAATACTTTAAAACTGGAATTGTAACGTATAGCTGATAAACGTACAGCCCACTGATTATTCCACTAAATATCAGTAATCAATAGAAAGGCATTTTGCCTTAAAGATAAGAAAAGAACACCAATTAGATCGTAAAGATGGTATAACAGATTAAATGGTACTATATTCCTGTCGGAATAACAACAAGAAGTATATATTTTCGCGGCCAGTATTTTGTAATGGTACATCGTTTAATTTCAGGATTCGCCGGTCCTCCTCCAGAGTTAGCACAACTTCACTCAGATATTGCAAAAATGACATCAAACATCGAACATGAGGTTTTATCTCATGTCCAGAATATCGCTGCTTCTCACCCCACAGGTGCAGGTGCAAGCTCTGGATCTTATTCCTATTCAGGATCTTCGGGTAATTCTGGAGGATATGGAGGCGCATCAGGTGGACATGGAGGTTCAGGACCTTCTGGAGGATATAGATCTGCGCCATCTGGAGGCTACGGTTCAGGCGGTAGTTCTGGGTAAGAATTATATATTATAAGTATGAAAATATCCTACATATACCAACGTAATTGTTTCAGACCCAGTTTATTCAGCAGAAGTGGTGTTGAGAAAGGATCTGGAATAAAGGTGTCGTCGGCTGCACAGGGACCAAATGCAGCATTTAGTTATTCTTCGTCAGCTTCAGATGGTCAAGGAAATGTAAAATATAATGTTAAATCTGGTCAATATTAATAATAATTTATACAATAATAAAGGTAATAATACACACAAATGAATGTGCTTAATTTCTTCATAACAATTACACACATTTAATATCCTATTTTCATATCACTTATTCTCTAAAGAAAAATTAAATTTCTTCTGAAGTTGTTGGCTAATATGTTTATACGGATTTTCTAATTCAATATCAGTCTTCGGTATCCTACAAATTCTTTTTACTTTAGGTGACAGCAGTATTACATTTTGAATTAGTCCATATGCACTTGAAGTGGTCCAGTACAACACAAGGCACTATAAAAAAATAAAATGAGGGTTACTGGCAGCATTAATATTTTTTTATGATTGATTCATGTTAAATATTAATATAACTAAATAAGAAAGAGATTTATACTCCTACAGTAAACATTGGATATAATAAATAATAAATATTTTGAAACTTTATTAAAATTAAATTAAAGGGTCAATGTTAAAATAGAAGAAAAAAGTAACCACAACGTAAACGAGTCCTAATATAATCTGGAGAAATGTAGTCCTATCCAAATACTTGAAAAATCTCAGGAAAGTCATTTGAGAACAGAATAGTGACCTGTGTTGGTGAAATAAAGTTAAAGAAAAAATAAAAGAGAAAAGTCTTAAAAAGTATCAATAAAATAGATCTGAGATAGTTCTTCAGAATCATACGGTCATCAAAATGGAAGAGAAAGTGGGAAAAATATATAAGATGAACCTGATAGCGAAAGGGGTGAAAGGAAAATATATAGAATAGGGAAATACTGAGTAAAAAAACCAAAAGATTTTAATCAGATTAAATATATCCAAAACGGAAATAATAAAATACTAGTGCATAAAAACGGTGTCAAACAAAGTGCAAAGCGAAGGAAAAATACTTTGGAAGTTTATTAAACGCAGAATTTATGGCGGACGTAGCTCAGAGGCTATCGTACTGATTTACCAAACTGAAGGGCCGGGTTCGATCGCCTTCACAGCACCAGATATTTTTCAATTTCTTATTTAACTCAGCCGTGTGTTGGAGGCAGGTAAAGTCATCGGTCACAGAACATTTGTGTCTAATTTATGCTGATGATATCGTGTTAATAGGAAATACTAGAGACAATTAGATCAAAAACTGGAAGCTTGGAAGCAAGCGCTTTTAGAACAATGTTTAAAGCTTAATAAGACTAATATTATATAGACAAAAAGACAAATGGAGTTACAACTGCAAATAAGATAGTGAAATGATTGTGAAAAGTAATAATTTTAAGTATCTTGTAGTTGTAGTAGAGTTACAGCAGGATTGATAAATTAAAATAAAACGACTGGTGTGATGTGTGACAAAAAAATTCAAATGAAATTTTAATTTTCGAATTTTATAAAACTGATATCTTCTTTTTCGAGTGACTTCTTCAATCGAAGATCAGCAACAATTTTGTCAAATTTTTCTCTGTCTTGGATATTCCTCAGTAATCGTTTGAGCTCAAACCTGTCCAACCTCGTATGTTGTTCAGCGCTTTTCGAATTTTTGTTCGTATGATTTTGCGGATCTGCTGATATTTCTCTGAAATTGTCTTAGCATATTCCAATTCGTACATTGGAGATTCTGAAACTATATTCTTGTCGCAAATTTTATGTTATCTACTCTATTTAATGTGAATTAAACACAATTTTACTTGAAAATACCTTAATTTTGACGTTTTGATTTCCACTTTGGGAATCGAAATGCCCAATTTGTAAATTCAAAGCGTTAGGAAGATAGAGCACATTACGTCAGTCATCATGATGAGCTACTAATAAATACAATATTCTGTTTCTTATCCATATTAAATTTATTGTTGATTTGCAGAAACCTTTGATTGCAGTAGGCAAATCATTTATCGAGGTAAGATCTAATCAAATAAAGTCCTTTGTGTTCTAATTTATCTTTTTCTTCTTCATTCCAGGGTTTAGGTATTTGTTAAATCGCAAATGTTCACTTTTCGAACCAAAGTGAACTCTGGATATTAAAGAGTTTGTATTTACAAATGATAGCAATTTATCTTTTTAAAAATAGGCAAGTTGAGAAAACTAGGTCATCTTATTTAATCTGTGACCAAAATATCTACCGATCCTATGGCTCTACAGCCCAATTCAAGTCCTGGCGCCCCTTATCAAACCTCTCCATCCGTTACGGTCTGTAGCCATTTTCCTCCAAGATCGACTGACAAGGGGATTTCTGGCGTCCTCATCCACATCATCCTCCCAGCGCTGTCTCGGTCTTCCAGTGGGTCTCTTCCCCTGCTTTTTTGCATTCAACTCATAAAGTTTATATACATCATTGGATTATATTTAACTATTATTCTTGTAAATTAATTTTGAAGCATTTCCTACTTGTTTTTCCTGTATGATTTGTGCAACTATATAAAATAGACCAACAATAATCTTTTAACATAGTTTTTTTTTACCGTAGAGCGATATTTTTCAAAATTCAGCCATATCCTGATGGAAAAAGGACTAAGTGAGACTGCATCACATGAGTTCTTAGACATATTAACTTTAATTCCTTTAATTTTCCCAGCACTGAATAATTTTTTGATTTTTTGTTTCCTAAGAGATTTGTTATTGCGTATTTCTGACCTGATCTCCTGATGAGATAGATTTTAAAATATAGGGGAGATCCTTGTACTTTAAGATCGATTGTACTTTGAAACGTTCAGACTTTTACAGCATACTAGCGGTTCAGGTGCATTAACTAGTTATATAACGTTCCTATGCGCTCACAGAGGGCAGAACACGTAATATGAAGCAGATTGGTCTAAAAACTCGACAGTTAAATTTATTTGTTTGATGCGTGACCATTGTTGTATTTTCGTATCCTCTGCCATCGAATAAAATAACTGTAAGTATATTAATATTCTTATATTTTGTCTATGTTTACACAAATAAATATAGAAGTTTTAAGCAATATATTTTTTTAGTTTTTGCAGAGAATTGTGTTTATTTTGAGTAGTAAAAAGCATATATTTTAAACATGTAATTATCGTGTATTTTGAAACGTCGTCTGAATTGTACTTTGGGCCATGATCCAAAATACAATGACGTGGTCCAAAGTACAAGTTGTATGGACTGTAGACGGTTATAAAAATTGAAACGCTTATTTTTTGGTTTACAGATGCCGAGAAGCAAAACAGACGTTAAAAGAATAAAACCTGTAGCCGAAAACGTCGAAAATGCTGCTAATGCTGAATTGCAAAAACAGCTCAGTCTAAGACAAGCCAGCGCAGACTTTAAAGTATCTAAAGCAACCTTATGCAGACATTTCAAGAAACACAGAGAATCTAAACAGGAACATTGTGTATATCATCACAAGACGTTAAATTAGTCTTTACGAAACAGCAAGAGGAAGAGCTACTAAAGTGTGTTACCATTTGTGCTAAGATGCATTACGGCCTCTCAACTATCGAATTAAGAAAGTTAGCATATAATTACGCACGTATAAATAATATTGATTGTCCCTCTTCCTAGATACAAACCAAAAGGCAAGAAAGGAGTGGTACAGGTAAAAAAAGTTTTGCATTTTTTAGGTCATAAGGGTAAATAATTTTTTTACAGGTTCTATCTGCGATAACATCCGTCTGTATCATTACGTAAACCACAAGCAACAAGTCTAGCAGATCGACAGCATTTAATAAAACAAATGTTAATTTATTTTTTGATAAACTGAAGGATTTATGGTAAGATACACATTTAGTCCAGTTAGAATTTATAATTTAGACGAAACCGGACTAACCACGGTGCATACCCCGGTTCGTGTTATTGCAACGAAAAGAGTTAGACAAGTCGGCAGCATCACAATCGGCTAAAAGAGGTGTAAATGGACTCTAATTTGTTGTATCAATGCTATTGGTAATTGTGTACCTCCTTTATTCGTATTTCCGCGTGTGTTTTTTAAGGAACACATGCTGAAAGGGTCTCCAATAGGTAGTGTTGGGAGCGCGAATCCTAGTGGATGGTCTAACTCTACGATTTTTGTTGAGTATTTAAACCACTATATAAAAAATACAAATTCAAGTACTGACAACAAATCACTACTGATTGTCGACAATCATGAGAGCCACATTTCAGTGGAAGCTTTAAATTTAGCAAAATCATCGGGAGTCGTCATGCTTACCTTTCCACCCCACACCAGCCATAAGCTACAACCGTTTAGATAGGTCGGTTTTCGGGCCTCTAAACAAATATTATAATACAGCTTGTTCCGACTGGCTAATTGCAAATTCTGCAAAACAATGACAATCTATGATATTGCTGAGTGTGTTGGGAATGCATATCCACAGGCATTTACACAGAAAAATATCCAGTCTGGTTTTACCGTTTCTGGAATTTTTCCATTCAACAGAAACATTTTCTAAGAGCACGAATTTCTCAGTTCATATGTTACGGATAGACCAACAGTTGCCGAAGAGTCAAGAAATAATCAAAATACCTCCGAAACTAATAGTTCCTCGAATATTTCTGTAGAGGGTCTAGGAATGCTTTCAGGAACAACTAGTACGTTTAATGATCCTAGTTCTTCCTTAGTATCTAATGAATTAAATAAACATAAAAGCCCCGAACAAATTCGCCCGTTTCCCAAAGCAGCTGCGAGGAAATTTACGAAGAAAGGAGGTAAGAAACTAGGGCGCTGTAGAATAGTTACAGATACCCCAAAGGGCGAGATTGAAATGATGGAGCTCCTTAAAACCACGAAGAATTTTGTTTCAAAAAAACAAAAAGCAACCAAAAAGGTTCTTGAAAGTATTTCTGATGAAGATGTAATAAAAGAAAGCGAAATAATGTGCGACGACTCACTAGATGACGTGGATTTTGCCAATGCAGAAGAGGAAGATAAAGATTTCTTTGAGTCTGGCAACAAGCCCTGCGTGGGAGATTTTATTTTAGCCCAAATTGCAATAAAAAAGACAAAACGATATTTTGTTGCTAATGTCGTTGGAGTGAATGATGATGGGTTTAAAGTTAGATAATTAAAAAGAAATAACTTTGCCGCCAAATTTTCTTTCGAAAATTACACTGTCTATGACTTGCCTGACGAATATATGGTGATAAAAATAGGAGCCCCTTCAGTAGTGGGGGGCACTGCCAGAAGAAATGCTGAGATGACATTTTCTATCGATTTATCTGCATTTAACGTCCAATAAATAAGCGTTTCAAAGTAAACATACTTATGTTCCGAAGTACCAACCTCGGTGTGTACTTTGAGACCTTTAGGATATGGTGAATTTTTCTGTATTCATAAGTATATTTGCCATTAGAATTAATATTTTATTTTTTTTATTTGTTTACTTAAAGATACTCTATTTAAAAAAAATCTCAGTTCGAAATAAAATTTAAAAACTACTGAAACCTGCTTTTATTTAAAAACTGATCCGTACAAGGATCTCCCCTACGTTTGAAAGTTTCTCTTCAAAGTTAACACCTACCATAAGTTTTCTAATATCAGGACCAACGAGCATATCCTCTTTTAATTTGGTGTCACTAAAAGGTGGAAATTTTGTTTTAAATATAAGTGTGTTTCAAATGATTGTTTAATCAATTCGTTAATAAAACTTTTAACCAAACTCAACTTGATATACATCCTTCTCGAACTTCTTTATCGACTTTAAACGGTACTGAGGAGTTTTGTCTGACTCTTATTCTACATTCATCGTCTTCGTAAAATTATTTTACTGCATTTATGTATGAGTTATCTACTCCGTGATTTTCCATTGCTTTGCACAGGTTGTTAACTGGGACACTATCATAAGCCTTTCAAATTTATATAAATACAATGTGCAATTCAGCGATGAATGCTATTTTTTTTTCTATGAGCTGTTTTATAGAAAATATATTTTCTATCATCCTTTCTTTAATGATTTTCCCATTACCAGCAGAACGTGTGACGCATATTCCCCTATAATTATTGGGGTCTTTTTTGTTTTACTTTTTATGTATGGAACTTAAGTAGCTTATTTTTATCCTTTTTAGCGTAGTTCTTATTTTGTTTTTAGATATATTATCCAACTTGTGTTTGTCCATCTCTTTTTTCTTGAGTTGGGGAAGTATATAGAGTATAGTAATTATAGATATCTTTTTCTTGTAATAACTCTGAGTAATATTTTACCCATTTGTCCATTTATATTGATTCTATCTTTACTCTTTCCTCAATGTTTTCCATGCCTCACTTGCTCTTGAGCTTCCCATTTTGCCAATTAATTAAGTTGACTAAAAATATCGTAATTGTTATGGACAACGTTTCGTCTCATTAATGTCAATTCAGAAGAATGCCCACTACTACTTAGAACAACCTACAAATTCAAAATTTTCCATTTGAAGATTCGTTGTAAAAAGCAGTTATTACAGCTAAAACATATCTCCTTATTTTAATCAGATTTATGGCTCGTGCATAAGATTGTGTGTGTGGGTGCAAGAGAGAGAGGGAGAGAGAGAGAGAGAGGAGAGAGAGGAGAGAGAGAGAGAGAGAGAGAGAGAGAGAGAGAGAGAGAGAGAGAGAGAGAGAGAGAGAGGAAAAGATAAAACTAAATGTCATTCAAAGACACAACTGTGTCCTAGTCTCTATTATTGTGTATACTTCTCCAAGCTGATATTAAAACTACTGTAATCAATATAAAAATAAACTTACTGATGGTACAGATGCAGCAACTGGAATCATTATTAAACTTATACCTCTAAATATATTCAAAAGAAAATTTTGAAGTTTATTAGGTTCATTTATTTTTGATAATCTTTGAAGCTAAAAACAGAGACAAGTAAATATTGAAATATAAGTTATAAGTAAGAATATAGTATCATAAATTAAAGTTATCGTAATAAGTTACCTCAATAATTGCCAAATTTATCATTCCCAAACCAACAGGCAATATCCAAGATGCATCCACTTCTGTTAAATTGGAATAAAACCAAATCCACCAATACTAAGTTCAGCAAATGTTACTTGTGCATTTATATCTTGATGTGGAAGCATGTAAACTAAATTCCTCATTGAAACTGATAATGATATCCACATAGGAATTTGGAACAATACTAATAAGCTAGCTTTTGCAGGATGGCAGTTATCCCTTAAGATCAAATTGTTCCATTGTTTCCTTACCTTAAAAATAATACTGTCTGTATGTCAAAAATAGAATACATGTAACTACGTACAAGTCAGTGAATATAGGATTTCTCCAGTAAAAAGTCCGGTAAGTCGGATTTAGTCAGTAACTTTGGTTCATTAACTTTCTGCTAGTAACTTGCTTGAATTGACATAACTCGTAACATAGGCCTATGACACTGTCTCTTCTATACTATAAACTATAAAAAAAAGGACATGTGTTCTGTATATTAATTTTATATTGATAATAAATTTTATAGTATTTTTAACATAATGAAGAACCTGAGAAAAATATTGCTATATCTACAATCAAACTGACAGCCTCGAAAATAATGAGAAATTTATTGAAATGTCCAATTTTCATTAAGTTTATGTAAATGTCAAACTTTCATGTCAAGTTTATACAAACACAAAGTAAATTTTTACACGCTATAATATAGCCATAAAAATAAAGAATGAATTAATAATGATATTGCATGTTTTTCTCAAAAGTGTTAGTAATATGTTGGAACTATTTACCACTTTCTTGGTTCATTACATTCATTACATATCCCTGCCAACTACTGTTCTATACACATATCTTTTTTACACTTATTTACACTAATGCCACATCTTATTTTTTACAAAACAAAGAAGAGTTGAACTCCCTGCTTTTTTTACTAGTACAGAGTGGACAATGTTAATGACATTTATTCCGTACAGGATGATCCTGTGTAATAATAACAAACATTTCAACCAGTATGGACAAGTAGTTTATTGTAATTGTTTATTAATTATATTGCTTGAAAATATATAAAAAAAAATATCATAATCCAAAATAATAATAGGCAAAAACGATTACCCAGCAAAAGTAGTAATGTTAATGGTGTCTGAGTAGTAATGGTAATATTCTAATTTATAAAATATTAGGGAAAAATTGTCCTTTTATTGTCTAAAATATGGTCTATGTTACTACTGAAAGAAAAAAGAAGTTTCTGTCAATCCGTTCCTATTTATACCTCATCAGTTAAAGAAAAAAATTTTAACTTATAACCTATTCTCAGTAACTCCTAGAAGGATCATGTTTACAGCTTATAGCCAAATAGAAGATAAACTGCCACGTCAGTTACAAAAGTTTTTTTTATGATATAGTCGAACTTCTGATAATGTGTGAACAAAATAGGCAAGACAAAATAAAGAGAGATTGTTCAGAATAGAGATCAGAAATGAATTACTCTTCTGAGATTATAAGTAAAAACATAACAGAATGATCAGAAGGTGTTCCAAGAATAACAGACTGTAAGTCAATTATTAAAAAACGCCTACTTGGAAGTAGGGATGTGTAGTTCACCATCGAAATAGTTCTAATGAATGATTCTTTCAACTGAACTAATTGAACTAGTTCATTAATTTTCATAGAACTAGTTCACTGCGAACGATTTGCATTATAAATTATGTCTCGACTTCTAAATAAGAAAATAATGAATGAATGAATTAGAACATATATTTATTATTTTGTGAATGGATGGATTAACTAGTTTAAAAAAAATGCCGATTAGCCTCAGATAACAGATTCATAATTCTTATGATTGTGACAATAACATTAAGTCTTATCTTAATATCATAATGGTTTGGATCTTATGCCCATGTATTGGCTTGGATGTTGCCATGCTGTGTTGTTTCTTGTATTGTAATTTTGAAATAAAAATTTTAGTTGTGGTTAAAATGATTGAGGCATTTACATAAAATATAATTTTATGTAAAAGTGAGAATGAAAATGTGTTATTTAATGTTCCTAGAAAATTCACTGATTTTTTTTGTAAAGGTTCTTTTAGAAATAACCTAATTATAAATACCTATTAGTATATACGTAAATATAAAAATAAATCATACTTGAACCATATTTATATTTAAAACGGTTAATCAAAAACAAATCTTAATAATTTTTTGCAAATAAAAACTAACTAATCATATAATAATTTAAACCATTTAAACCTAAACATACAATCGAAAGAAATAGTTCCGAACTACTTGTACGGTAGTGAACTAGTGAAAGACTGACTGAAAGAAAGAAATGGTTCCGAACTACTTGTACGGTAGTGAACTAGTGAAAGACTGACTGAAAACCGAAGTAAACGGGCGGCCAGCGCCGAGCTTGTGTGATGATTGAGACGAGACATCTGGCAACCAGTTCTGTTAGGGTTGGATTTCGATGTCGGTCCTACAAATAGTTCTTTCGCGAACTAGTTCACTGAACTAGTTCATTTTTGTGAAATAGTTCTGTTGAACTAGTTCGTCTAAAAGAACTAATAAGCACATCTCTACTTGGAAGTCAACAGAAGAGCATTAGAAGGGAGCTAAATTGTATGGGAATAACACCAACGATGTCCAATTATAACAAAGGATTAGAAAATTCCCATACTGGTTAAAAACAAATGTTGTCCACGTGGCACTGATAAACAACCAATATAATCCAACTAGTTGCCTAGCAGTGGCGGTTAATCAATCTTCCACGTTTGGTTCTTTTTGCGGCATTTTAGGACGAGATGAGTTCAAGTGAAGAGTATTTGTGCGACGATCTGTTAAAAAAAACCAAGAAACGAAAGCAAATTGACCGAACTGCAGATGTAATGAAAAAGTTGAAGTGGCAGTCTCACGAGTTAGGAGATGATTGTAAGCACAGAAGATTGAAGTGTTTTGTAAACACTACTGCTCAAGAGAGGCAAAAGATATTTAACACATTCAATTAACTAGGATTAATAGATGCTCAAAACATTTATTTAGCATTTATTTAGAATAGGGAAAAGATAACAAAAGAAATATCTGTCTGCAGTACTGTGTTTACTGCAATGCATGGTATCACTAGATGTAAGTTGGTCCACATTCAAACCTTACTGAAAACTGTCGGAATTGCTGCTGTCAACAAAAGGGGAAAGCATTCTTCAATCATCAATTAACTTCTGATTTAAATACCCAGATTCAACAATATATTGCTTCATTTTGGGGCAGGTTGAGTCATTACAGCATTCACGGCTCCAAAAAAGTGTATTAACCGAAGAGTTGAATTATGAAAATGTTTCAAATGTTTAAAGGAAAGTATTATGCTGTAGCTGTTTTGTATGACACCTACCGAAATATTTTTAATAGCAAGTTTACCATTTCATTTGGATATCCTAGGGCAGATAGTTGTAGCAAGTGTGATGAGTTTAATGCAAAAATCAAGACTCTTCATTCTGTTGATGATGCAGCACATATAAAAGCTCTATCTATTTAAAATAAATTGGAAAAAATTCGTGCCTGTTTTCTATGATAGAAAACGAGCTGCCTAAATAAACGCTAGAAGAACTTTTGAATATGAATCAATTGTTATGAACTATCAGAAAAACATTTCACTACCCAACATCAGTGCTAACAATGTTTATTATAGAAGACAACTTTCTATGTTTTTGTTCAACATTCACTTACTGTCTTTAGGAAAATCCTGTTTTTTACATATCCTGAATATGTGTCAAGGAAAGGATCCGACGAGGTATCATTGTTTCTGTTCTTCTATATTATCAATGAACTACCAACAGAAGTCTGTTATCTTCACATTTACTGTGACTCAGCTGGCGGATAAAATAAAAATTTTACGGTTTTTGGCTACTTCATTATGTTGCCCACAATATAAAGCTTCTAGATACTATTCAAGTCACTTTCCCTATCAGAGGACATTTGTATCTAGAATGTGATAAAAACATGGGCTTGATAAATTTGAAGACTACGATGGAACTAACTGTATTGGATAAATGTGTTATAAGATGCAAGAAAAATGTAGGAACCGTTCAAAGTTATTATGTGAACCAGAATTAATGAAACAATGGAATACTTTTCTGCAAGAAAAATTTATTTGTAAGTGTCCAATAGTTCTGCAGCAAGTAAAAGAACTTTAAGTGATGAAAGAAAAACGTGGATTGGTTTTTTAATGAACAACTCACTTATAATGGCATTTGAGAAAGTAAGCAAATAACAAGTAGATCAATAAAATCTCTTGTTCCTAGAAAAATAAAAGATGGCGAATTTGAGCTACCAAGTCAAGTATTACCAATTTTCCAAGCTAAGTATAACAATTTATAAATGTTAAAATGATTTTGTCTTCCAAATGCTAAAGAATTTTATGAAAAATTGCTATATAAATGAAAAATCTCTATGTAAACATATGTCAAAAATGGACATTGTTGGATTTTAATAAGTTATTTGAGACATTACCATGTTTTTATTTTTTATCAACTAGAATCTAATAATCTTAAGTTCAAATTCTTTTGTTTCATTATTAACAAAATAGTAATAAACTACTTTAAAATATTGGCATGTAGTTTTATTTATTTCTAAGATTGTAACAAGCGGTTTGATAACATTAATTAACTTTTCTCCGTAAGTTATTTTTGTGACATCATTTGTTTTTCCCTTACCCTTCATTTATTCTATAACGTGCAAAAATGCTAGATTCGATAAATATAGAGGTAAATCAATTTATAAATTTTACAGAAAATTGAAAATAATAAATTAAAAATTAACTGATTAATTTTAAACCTAGGTGGTTAAATTTGTAACAATTTTATTTGTCATGTAAGGAAGTCAAGATGATGATAATTTACAGAGATAGGGGTTTCAATGCCACTGCAATAGAAAGTTTATAATTTAAGTAATTAATAAGATGCTGAATACATGACACTAGAAGCCAATCACATCAAAATAACTGGTTACATGCTTTATAATCTTTATATAGTTAAGATTATAGTGTATAACACAAAGTGTCATTACTTAAATAAAAAAATACAAAAGTACTAGGGCAAAACCCAAAAGATACTTAAAAATTTCAATAATCTATAAACTAGTTAATTTTTCCAGTCTGTATGAGACCATATCCAAAACAATACCAAGTAGTGCTATTACAATTTTGTCATGTTTTGTACATTTTACATTGATTTCCACTCAGAAAATTTTGAAGTATTGAATATATATGTACGACATACCGATCTATTATACACCATTTTGACCTTCTTTTCATCCCAATTATACATTTTTATGGCCACAGCAGTCTCTTTTTGCAGTTCTTTAACAATAGCAGGCATTTCTGATTTCAAATTTTGCAGTTTAGCTAGTACATAATTTTGATAAACAGCTAGCGGTAAAGTAACACAACTTCGAAGTAATACTGTAGCACATATTATCGTTGCCCACCAAGGTAAACCAGAAGTGTCATGAAGAGTTAGCAAAAACTTTTGAATATATTCTACAGGAGTACTTTCTGATAGCCATTTAAATAATCCTGTTTGAGTTTTGGCTAGGGACTCTACTGAAGATTGTAAAGAAAATTGTCTTCTTGAATTATATGGGTTTTTATTTTCGATACAGTATTCTTTTATACAAGAACTTTTAGGTAGAATACCATTACTGCCATATAACCTAAAAGTCTGTTTACCTAATTTATTTATGTGGTTTAAGAGCATTTTGATAATATATACACATCACAGTAGTTAATTAATATTTGAATACAATATTTGCGTCTCTTATTTTATATTTCTCTATTTTAATATTTTCATTTCATGTTTTCTAAATATAAAAACAAATGTTTATCTGTCTATGTCAAGTCTATGTCATGTCTTCTATGTCCTATGTCTATCAGCTGTAAAGTTTTCAAAACAAAAAATTAAGTAATGTATACAACTCCGCAAGACAGAATTTTGATAGGATCATTTTCAAAAAAATAAAATGTGTGTTTGGAAAAGGGTTATGAAACTTGGTGGTGAGAAATATAAATAATCGTGTAGATTGTAGATCAGTGATTTTGGTCTATGACTCATGCATAATAATATTACCAAACAGTGGGACGCGGAATATAAAGACAACATGAAAACATTTTTGAAATATTTTGAATATTCGTTTAAAATAGAAATAAATTTACAAAAGAAAGAAGCTTTTTTTAGTAAACAGTTCCGGTGACTATTTTCATTTTTCTTTGATTATACTAAAGACTATCTATAAAATCTACCATCTTTCTCTCATTAGGTGCTATTGTTCGAGGTATGAAATTCCATAAACAAGGTATCAATCCATAAAACAGGTGAATGAAATTCATGAAATTTAACACCGCGAACAATAGCAGCTCGCTGAGCTGAATGTTAATAATGAGTCTAGTCTAATATAAAGTGGTAGTACTACCAATTTGCATTAAAAAACGCATTTTATAGTGTCTGGTCCATTCTAAAGCAAGATAAAAACAAACAAATCTTCAGACCGAGTACCTATTAAAAATTATAATGAAATGTAAAAATATTTTATATATTTAAAAGAATTTTTTGGTTTAAATGAGTGTCAGTTTATTACATGTGAATAATTATGAATATAATTAATAAATATATTTAACTGATGTCGGAGGAATAGCCAGAATGAATAATACTTCTACAGAAAGTGTTTCACTTGCATTTTCTATATTCCGTAATTATCCCCTCTCACTCCCACTTATCTGTACTTCGCAATCGCCAGATACTTTCTCTTTCTATCTATATTTAATCAAATATAGCGTGTCCTTTATTACTACATTGAATACTATATTTCATCACCTTTTTTCAATAGTACATAATAATATTTTTGGAGATGACATAAGACATAACCTATTTTTAAGGACAGCTGTTTTTAATAGATAAATGTAAATTTGTGTACCGTTCTTTGCAGTGGCTTCAAAATTTAAAGACTTGAAGATTTGAAACATATTACCCGGTCACTCCAATTACAATAAATAGTTTTGCTTTAAGTGACATATCAAACAAAACTTTCTAAACAAATAAACCACCCACATACTTCCAGATTTGGATTATTTTGTAAATAAACTTTTGTGCTTGTACCTACATCTTGGTGTATAAGAAAAAATTTCATTAGTACATTTATATATATTATGTATTTTAACAATGGATCATAAAATTATTATAAATCAGAATATCTTGACAAGTGTTATTTATTTTATATCAAACTAAAATTTATACACTTTGCATTTTGCAAACTTATCTTTCCAAAAAAGGAAAAAAAAAGTTTAACAGTTACCCTATATAGAAACTTACATATAATGGGCTTGAACTTTTCAACACATAAATTTGTAAGCAATGTTACAGGATATGTAACAGGAAGAAAGAGGAAATTATGTGATTCAGAAGATGAAGAAATAAATAAAGTTATCGATATTGCTTTACATACTCCCAAAAGGTAAGTAATTTTAATATCAATTTCAAGTTTAATATTACATACATATATGCTAGTCCAATTTTAGCATGTTTTGTGTTCTTATTAATTGTATGTAAATATTTAGGTCATGGTTATTTTAGTTTCTATATATTTTATTCATACTTATTTATATAGAGAGAACAGGTAGGTATTGCACAAGTAAAGAAAAATCTTTGAACTCAATTGATGTGAGGTTTATGTCACAGCAAAATACAATTGTTTTGGACCAACAGTTCTTAATTATTTATTTCTATAAAAGCTTGATATTCCCATTGATAAGTGTTATTAATAATCCACATGTATATATGATACTAGGAACTAGTATTATATATACAATATCATATATAGGTGAAAAATATATATACCCTTTTTTTATCTGTTTAACTTCATAGTTCATCAAATTCACATAGAGAATACATTGATAAATAGGTTGCCAGTCAAAAAGTGGCAAATATTTTTAATTCAATAAACATGTTCATTGCCAACACTGATGTGAAAGTTATACCCATGCACCAGTTCTCTTTTTTTATTGCAGCTGACAGTTTTTTCATAATACTCTCTGAGTAGTATTTTCTCTTAATTTTTAACAATTTATATTACAGAAAAAAACATGCACCAGGTGCATTGTCAGCACTGGACAATGTTTGTCAAATTGTAGTGCCGCAGAATGTGCCAGGTGCATTATACTTTATACCAGGTATACTTTAAATCTTGAGATGGGTTCTACAGGTGGTGGCCCAAGTAATTTTTCAATGATCACAAGCTGAAAATTGTAGCAATTTAATTTGTTTGAACTATTGCCATTATATAGAAACCATGATTTCAAGAGCATGATGTGACACATATGGATAGCAACTTTGTTATACCAAATAAGAGTTTTATGCTATTCGTTGTTTCAAGTTAAGAAAATAACATTACGCTTATGGAGATCAGCGTTGCCAAAACTCTCAGACACTCTCTTTTGCACGGATGTCCAAGATATTCCCTTTGCTTAATTTTTGAATTTTCATTTTCAATTAACATTTAACTGTAAAGTCAGAATAACTACTAAATAAAAGCCTTATTATCATTATGCAGTCAGAGAACTGAGAGAACGACATAAAATAGCTGACATACGCACATCGTATTATTTTAAGTTGCAATTAGTAATTAGATATACGCATTCCAAGCGGTCAATATTTTCTACTGATTTCTATGATTCATGGCATATCGTATTCTCACCAAAAACAAATAAACTGTCGTTACTATAATTAAAATAAGATAAAATAAAATTATCTTTTGTAAATACTGTTATTTATTAAGATATTTTGTAAATATCTAATTAAAATCATTTTCCCTACTTTTCATCTCTTGTTTCGAATGGGCACTTTTGGTCAATTACCTTAAAAAACATTAATTTAATTCATGTTTGTGGAAACAAAAATACAAATTATACAACCCTAAATTGTGCTTGTGTGTGTCGTAGCAACGCCGCGATGCTATCGTCCATAAGAAATACATGGCCCTATCTCCGCAATGTTATTTTCTAAACGTGGAACGTAGTATAGCAACTGTAGTAAGATAACATTTGATCAGTATGGTCTACCCTCGACATAAAATCATTATTCTTATTTATGAGTTGTTTTTGCTACAGATGACCACTGCTGCCACTTCAGCTTTTTTCAAGTTTTCTGCTAAAACTTCAGGCATATTTCTTTCTGGAATAATCCTTAGTGTGCCTGTAGCATATGTTTGGCTATTTAATAAAGTCTCAGTGAGATTGACACTATTATAGAAGATGTCCATGTAGATCACATGACCTGTACCAAGTTTTTCTTCTAATAAACATAGAACCACATTTTCAGTGGGTTGTGAACCTCCTAACTGTACATCAGTTGAACCCGAGTAGGCAACAAGTTTTAATACCAGCCCATTAGGCTCACATAGTGCGCTAAGTGTACTGCTTTATACCAAATATTGCTGAAATTTTAGGCAGACTCTCCACAGGAATAGGATAATAGTTTAACAAATAGTTGACATTTTAAAAATTCCTCACTTACTAACTATTCCAATGTTTTGGCAATGCTGTAGGGTTTTGATGTCCTAAATCTTGAATGATGTGCAAGCATTTTTATATGAAAAATGCTATATATATATATATATATATATATATATATATATATATATATATATATGTATATTGACGCTTGCATTAAAACTCATAAAACTGACACTTCAAACCTTTTTATTGGTTTGTGGTTTGCAGGTGTCTTTTATTTTATGTCTGATACCTCCTGGTTTTAACAGCTGACAATCCTAATTTTTGACCATTTTTTCTCAGGCAAACTTATGCCATCATATTAAGAAAAAAATAAGCTTTAATTTGATATAAAAAACATGCATATTCGCCATGAGCAGCGTATTTTATTTAAAAAATAAATGAACGCAATAAAATTTTTGTCAAAAATTAATTATTATTAATTGAATTAAAAATATTTGTGGCCACCTTTTGACTGGCAATCTATTATCAATGTAATCATCCAATTTTAAATGTATGTACAAATGTCAGTTTGATTAACTATGTTATGAACATAGTGATCCCGCAGTGGGATCTTAGGCTATTGGATGTTGAAGTTGAAATTCATTAACTGGATTATGAATATGAAAAAACTTATTTAAATTTAGTAGTAGGTAGCAAAAGCCTAAACTTCTTGATAAGAAAGCAAGTATTTAAAAGATCTTTGGGAGAGTTTTTCATCTTAATCCTTTTATAGTTTTTGCTCTCCAAGCTTTCCACTTATTAATATTCAATGTAATAATTAAAAAAAATATATTTAACATTGACTTATTATCTTTTAGAAAGAAGTTAGAGAGCACCGCACAGTATATTTACCAGGCATTGTTTTTAGAAGGACAGAGTTCAGATGTGACACTATGTGCATTAGGAGAAGAATTCCACCTACATAAAGTATACCTTTACCAAAGTCCCTATTTTGCTAGCATGTTTGGAGGATCTTGGTTAGAAACAAATCAAAAATATGTCACTATAGACATTGTAGATCCTTCAATTACAGTGGATTGTAAGTGATTTAAAAGTGTTTTCATTCCCTTGTTACATTAGGGTCGAGTATTATGCTCATTCTCACCTTCACCTTGTTTTGCTAAGCATAGTTGTTTCCATTACATATGTAAGAGCAGGTCATTGTTGGCTTCTTGGTATTTAATATTTGCTTGAAGCATTATTTCCATGGACGACTTATCCCCATTGTCTGTAAGCATTTGTCCTGTGTCATCTTTTATAAATCGCACTATTGACCCTGTTGCCCTTAATTGCTTTTAGCTCCCTGTCAAACTACTGAGACTGACCAGTTCTATATTCCTCCTTAAGTTGTTGTATCCGTCATTCTAAATATTGTTTTTTATTTCTTCTTCTTCGGGGTTTTCTCAAGGGTACTCTCGTTTCTGTTCAAATTCTATTGTAATCTTCCCATGTTTTCTCCTGTAGTTCTTGTTAGTAAATCCAATTTTCTATTTGCGTTCTGTTATAAGCTTTGTTTGCACTTCTGATCGAACTACTGTTTTTTCGTGTTCTTTTTCTTTTTTCTATGGTTTCTACTGCGGTCCTTTCTATCATGACTCATATATTTTGCTATTTCTGATCTATGGTGAGCTTTGAATTTGATGCCTCTTATGATACCGAGTTCATCTTTTTCCCGTATGCTATTACCGTTTCTGAGATTTTAAATTTATTTGTGTGGTGATTATTGGGGGGGAGGGGGAGATAGACGGATATAGCTTTGTTGACATAATTTGGAAGTAACAACACACACAAAATAGTAGAGTGTAGATGAGCATTTAGGGTGAGTGGTAGGGGATTTGGGGAGGTTTTGTTTTAAATTAATTTAAGTTATAGATTTATTTTGGAAAGTTTTTGGGGTGTGAGTAGCGTGAGTGGGTGTTTGTTGAGATTTTTTAGATTTTGGTGGGGAGTATGGGAGGGAGGGTTGTGGGAATTTGTTAGAGTTGGTGGTAGTGGGATATGGTGATGGGATTGTGGAGGGGGGTTGGGGGATGGGATATGTTTGGAGTAGGGGGTGTGGGTTGGGTTTGTGAGATGGGGTAGTGGGATGAGGTGGGTGGGTGAGTGTTTTAGTGGTTTTGGTTTTAGAGGTGTGGTTTGGGTATGGTGGTGTATGGTTTTTTTTATGTTTGAAAAGGTTTGGAGGGAGTGTTGAGTGGGATGAGAGTAGTTGAGTTAGAGTGTAGCAAGTGATGTATTCGATATGTGTATAGTATAAAGAGAAGCAAGAGTGTTGTGCGGTAAGCACATACCCTCAAGAATTTATTTTGAACTCTCTCGATACTGTAGATGTCACTGTTATATGAAGGAGACCAAATGAGAGAACCATACTCCAAAACTGATCGAACTAAAAGTTTGTACTGAAAACTGATTACAGTTTCTAAGAATAAATCCTAACATTTTTAAAGCTTTAGCTGAAGTTTCGTTAATGTGATTTTTAAAAGTAAGTTTAGAATCAAAATTTATACCTAAATCTTTAATATTATGACGTGCCTCTAAAGGTACATTATTTATATAATAATCATAATTTACAAACTCTCTTGATCTTCCAAAAGTAATTTTAAAACATTTTTGTATATTTAAGTATAGCATATTTACCTCACACCAACTAGCTAAGCTTTTAATGTCATTCTGTAATAAAGAGGCATCAACTAGGTCATTAACTATTCGGAATATTTTAAGGTCATCAGCAAACATTAGAAAATTACTATTTTTAATCACTGAGGATATATCATTAACAAATATATTAAATAAGAGAGGCCCAATATGCGACCCCTGAGGAACTCCTGAGGTTACAGATACTCGTTGAGATAAACAATTTCCATATTTAACATACTGACATCTACCAGATATATAACTACCTATCCACTCAATTATTTTACCTCCAAATCCATAACCATTTAATTTAGCAATAAGCAGATCATGGTTAACTCTATCGAAGGCTTTTGAGAAGTCTGTGTAGATAGCGTCAACCTGACCCTTCTGTTCCACTGAATTAGCTATAAAATTCGTATACAATATTAAGTTCGTGCATGTAGACTTACCCTTAGAAAAGCCATGTTGTCTAACATCAATTAAATTTTTACAATTCCATGTCAAAAAGTTACTTACAAGACACTCAAAAAGTTTGGGTAATACAGATTGGCTACAAACCGCTCGATAATTCTCAACATCATTTTTATTACCAGACTTGAAAATTGGTGTTAAATAACTAGTCTTCCAAAGATCAGGAAAGATGCCGGTACTCAATGAGGAATTAAATAAGTAGCAGATAGGTTTTACAAGAGTGAAAATGCAATGCTTGAGAACATAAGCTGGCAAACAATCTGGTCCAAGCGATAATTTCCAAGGCATCTTTAAAACACTATCAATTATGTCAGAGACCTCAATACTATAATTATTCACATTTACACTCTGCTGATAGTTAAAAATTGGGATCTGATTAATTTTAGAATTAGAATATGTAGTTGAGAAAAACTTACCAAATAGATTAACTATGTCTTGAGCATTATCACTTGTACTATCACCGTAGAACATATTAGATGGCAGATTATAACTTTTACGTTTATTATTGATATATTTCCAAAAATGTCGAGGATTAGATATAATCCCATTCTCAATATTATCCAAATAGTTACTATAACATTGAGAGGAGACTTGTTTAATTTCATTTCTTAACTGAGAAAATCTTAAATAATCATCCCTTCTACCAAACAATTTATACTGCTTATGTAATTTCTTTTTTAAATATATCAACTTCCTTAATTTACCATTGAACCAAATTGGAAACGAACTTGTTTTAAATTTTTTGATCGGAACAAAGAAGTCAAAACCTGTAAACATAAAATCATAAAATACTGCTAAGCTATAATTCACATCATCTGATAGAAGTAAGTCCCAATTTAAACTTGCAAAGTAATCATTTAGTCCGATGTAATTTGCATTTTTAAAATCATAATAAAATTCCTCGTAGTTCAGTTGATCATGCTTTTCAAAACCAGTTAATTCTACAATTATGGGTGAATGGTGGATACTATTACCAAATAGTGAATCAAGTGGAATAACTACATCAACATTATTTAAATTAGTAAATACTAAATCTAGAAAGACATTACGACTGTTAGGTAAATTGTTTATTTGAAACATATTAAAATATCCAAAAGAATTTGCCAAATACACAGCAGGATAGTCTTCAGGGCATTCAACATTTAATCCAAAGTTGTCATTACTCCAGGAAGCATTTGGTAAATTATAATCACCACACAGTAACAAGTTTTCACACTTCTCCATCACATATTCAACTGAACTGCAGTGCAACATGTATACATTTAGGTCGGATGCAGGAGGGATATAAACTCCACCCAAAACTATGCACTTATTATTAACTTTCAGTGATACAAAAATTTGTTCTACTTCACAATCGGGGATTATCACTTTCTGTGCACTTATGTCATTTTTAACAGCAATTAACACACCTCCACCCCTAGTTTTACCTGTAGAAGCAGGATTACGATCATTTCTAAACACGTTATAACCAATAAGTCCTAATTCTGCATCGCTATATTCACAAGTTAACCAAGTTTCCACCAAAATGATTATATGATAATTACATTGAGCTATGGCAATTTCCAGTGACTTTAGTTTTGTTCTTAATCCACCAACATTTTGATAATAAATTGATAACGGAGGTGAATATGTTATATGTTTCGTTGTGTCTAGTTTTTTTGTGTGGAATTATCATTTTTGCAAATTTCAGGTATACCTTTAATATATCGTATAAATAAATCTTTCTCACCTTGTTCTTGGCGTTTTTTGAGGTCCCCTTTAACTTCATTGAGTTTGTTGAGTTGCTGGGGGGTTAAATCAGAATTAATAAATATCTTCCTTGCTTTGGCAACGTGAATCTTATTTTTTAAAATATTCTTTACATCAAAAGTATTTGTTAATACAATTTTTAGGGAACGAGCACCATTTTTGTTTTTCTTACCAAATCTAACAGCTTTGACGACTTAATATCCTCTTGAGTAATATACTTGAAAATTGAGGTCAATTTTCTAATTGAGGTCTAATTTATTTAACCTTTTTCAAATACGTAAAAAGTCTTCTGTTAGTTTTCCTATTATATCAAAAATATGCTTAATTGAGATCATAATAGTTAATATTTGGTATAATCTTCCGATTAATTGTATTTTAGCTATGAAAGTAGTACTGGGTTCCCTATACAACTGTGATATAATACTGAACCCATTAGAAATTGTACCTATATTGGCAACTGCTACAATGCTTCAGTTGGATGGTTTAATTGAAAAATGTACTGAAGTTATGTTGGAAACAATTAATCCAAAGGTAAGTGTTCCTTTTCAGTCACATAAAAATAACAAACGTGTTAAGTTAGTAGAACCAAGCAATTCACATAATAAACATAGTATATAATGTTAAAATTTTAGGTGTCAATATGTCTGTAGTACTTACTTTAATTTTTCGTGCCCGGAAAACTATTGCATCTGAGTCCATTATTGGCAATGCCAGTGGTTGACTGTACATAAATTATTGAGTGCATACATGCAAACAGTTTAGCCAGACTACTAAATGTTTCATGTCCTGTATTACTCCACAGTGACATGTGTCTCATTTCTATTTAACAAGCGCTCAATTTGATAAGGTGATTTATTATTTATAAAGTCACATATCAAATCGGACACTGTCAATAATAAAATTGGTTACATTTCTCCTGAAACATGTGGTGTAGGATAGCATAACCTTATATTGAGAGGATTCTTAAGAGCTGTTCTACCGAAATGCGCAATTAATATACATGACAATGTATTTGGACATTTTAGCCAACTTCCCATTTAACCTGAAGTGGTAAGAGGCTCTAAATGTGTTAGATTAATTAGGCATATTTAAAAACCCCTCGTTAAATTTTCAGATATTAATTATGTTAAGTTTCTCTAAAACTTCTAATTGGAACTCCCAAAAAATCACTCTATATATATTGCTTTTGTAAATTCCAGACTGCTTTAAGTTACTACACCGCTGCGTGTCAATATGGTGATAAGAAGCTACAAGATGTCTGCTTCAAATGGTTTCTAGTGAATCTCATGACATATTACTTGCATACCACTCGACCACTCTCTGAATTAAAAACCATTCCAATTTCGCTGATGGCAAAACTTATAGCCCATCCAGACCTCTTTGTTATTCAGACGGAATATTCCATTTATGTGATGTTGAAGTATTGGATGTATTACCAGATCTTCCCAGAAGCAGATGAACCGTCAATTAATACTATTAA
Organism: Diabrotica balteata; assembly: GCA_918026665.1. NCBI lineage: Eukaryota > Metazoa > Arthropoda > Insecta > Coleoptera > Chrysomelidae > Diabrotica > Diabrotica balteata. Next base: position 101,349,247 of record OU898278.1, read on the forward strand.
TGAGTACTTTTGTTCATTAACAGGTAAGTTCATATACATTTTTGTATAAATTAAGTAAATAAAGAAAATCGGACAATTGATGAAACAGGATTTTTCCTTCCTTCCAGTTTCATTAGAAGTTCATCATCATCAATGGCACTACAACTCTTCGTGAGTCTTTGCCGCGTTTACTATTCCCTTCCATGTTTGTCAGTCCTGTGCCAGTAATTCCCATTGTCGCACTCGCATTTTCTCTAGATCTTCTTTGACTGCATCTTTCCACCTTTTTCTAGGCCGCCCTACAGACCTTCTTCCATCTAACCTTTCCCAGAACACATAGTTTATAAGGCGATTGTCGTTACTTGGTAATACATGTCCTGCTCATCTGAGTCTATTGGCCTTTATATATCTGACTAGATTTTCTTTTCCGAATAGAGACTCTAGCTCGTTGTGGTATCTACCCCTCCATTCGTTTGTCACGCTGTCTCTGCAAGGGCCATATATCATTCGAAGAATTTTACATTCCCACACCAGCAATTTATTTACTTCTATTTTTGTTATCGTCCATGTTTCGCTTCCATACGCGACGGCTGGTCGTATTATGGTCTTATATATGGATTTTTGTACTTCGTGAAAGAAGTTTTGACTTCATTAGATGTTGCATTGCAAAGAAAGATTTGTTTCCTGCCATTATTCTCGTTTCAACTTCTCGCTCTAATTTGTTGTCATTTGTGATTGTTGCTCCTAGATATTTAAATTCTTTAACCACTTCGATGTTTTGCCTTATTCGACCATGTATTTTGTTTTGTCTTTATTTATTTTTAGACCGATGTTTAATCTTCTTCAAAGCTTCAAAGCTTCTTAAGCTTCTTCAAAGCTCGAGAAAATATCCTTAATTTCTAATGTTGATTGTGCTACTGCGGCTACGTCATCGGCAAAGGCGAGTATGATTTTTGCAGTTATATCTGGTTTGATTTTTGGATATATTTTTCGCATGACATATTCTAAGGCCAGGTTAAACAATAATGGAAACAACGGATCTCCCTGTCTCATTTCAGAATTTACGTAGAAAGTATTTGATATTTTTCCCCCTATTCTAACTTGTGCAAAAGAGTTACTTACACACATTTGTGTTACCGCAGCTAGTTTCTTGGGTACGCCGAGTTCGATTCATTAAAAGTTAGAAACAGCATTCTCCAGGTATGATTTTACCTTTTACCAGATAGCTAATCAGTAAAGTTACTTTCTCATCCCAAACATTGAAGTCATGACCCGCTTTTTTTAATCGCGTCATGATCCTCAATGAACCTACATGGCACCCATCTTGCTCAAAGCTTTTTTATGTTCAATACCTGGTGAAAGATATTACCTTTAGTATCCTTAGAACATTAGCAATTTCACCCACCATACACTGATATTTCACAACCATATCATACACTGTTGATGATTTCCGATACGGATGCATTTTATGATTGTCTTTTACGATATTTCTTCACGATAGATATTAAAGGTGAAAAGTGGTCATAAATATTTATAATCCGCCAATGGAATTCCCTTTCCCACAAATGGAACTGCGTATGTCTGGATGACGTAATTTTACATGGCATCTACTAACACTGGGACATATCATGCGTGAGGTCCAGAATTTATTAGACCTTCTTGACACTTTTTTTAAATTTATTATTGAATATAGTTTTAAAAACTAAAAAAAAAATTGTATTTAAAAAATTCTTTATGAAAGTTATGTATATATATTCTCGGACTAACACGTCGATCATTAGTGCAATTACCAGGTATACATGAGTGACTTCACTAAATATGGGGGTAAAAACCCTTGAAATGATATTAAATTTGTTAATTATTACACATTTGCTAATAAATTCATATGATGTTGAAGTTATAAACAGATTTACTGCTGGAGTTGTTGACCCTGAGGCGTAGTCTCTCTATGGGCTCTAGATAGCAACTGATCAGGTGCTACCTACATATGTTGTATGAACCTATGTATTCTTATTTTGACCGCACTGTGCGTAGTCTTTTAATTAACTTAATATTTTTGTAGAAACTTTACCATATCTCTTGACCGCTGAAGGGAAACAATTCATATCAGTATTCCTTGGCCTTAGATTACAAAATTTAATAGCCCACCAACACGATGTAATATTGATACTTCGAGATAACATTATTCCAAGAACTTGGCTCGATTCTGTGATTCTGCAAGAATGGAAGAATGTTCTAAGGATTAACCAAAACGATGACAAAGGGTAAGTAATAAACAATAAATAATTAGTTGATTGTATAAGTTGAGTAGAGTAGAGTTGAGTAAATTTTATTTGCATAAATCTTTAAACATGATTGAGCAAATATCGTCACATTATTAATTACAAATTAAAATATATATATATATATATATATATATATATATATTATATATATATATATATATATATATATATATATATATATATATATTGACATCGCACATTTAAAATACATTATTAACATTACAAATTAAATATGCTGATTAAGGAGAAGGATAGGCCAGGCACTCCGCCACAGTATAGGGCTCAATGTCAACTAGGTGTTGAAAAACCTTTCTTTTAAAAGTTCTATACTGTGTTTCCTGTTTCATATCAGATGGTAGACTGTTATAAAATTTAACACACGCATACAAAGGACTTCTCTCTGTTATAGACAATCTGTGAAGTGGCAAATTAAGTTAAGGCTTCTTGTACTATATTCATGATTGGGAAGCAAGTGATAAAACAAAGAAAAATTTTTAAAAAGGAACATAATACATTCAAATATATAGATGGCTGAGAAAGTGAGTATATTGAGTGACTTGAATCGGCCTCTACACGATTCTCCCGCCTTTAGTCCTAAGATCACCCGGACTGCCTTTTTTTGGACTATAAAGACAGTTGAGCTATCTACTGCAGCATAATAGTTTGCATAATATACTGATAGTAAAATCCCCTGGTCCAGATAGCTCTTTAACACTCTTAATGAGTAGCAGGCTCTATTCAGTTTTTTTGTTGTATTTTGTATTTGTTCCCCCCAATTCAGATTCTGGTCAATATGGATACCAAGAAATTTAACTGATCTAGCAGTTTCCGTGTTTTCTGATAGAAAATTAATTGTATCTGGAAACTGTTCTCGTGACTGGCTGGTTTTAAAGTGGACAAAAACTGTCTTATCAGTATTAAGCAACAACCGATTTCCACTGAACCACTGTTCAGCCTTGCTTAGAATTTGCTCTGCCACTGTGAGGAGTGTTTCTAAAGTTTTTTCCCAGAAAAGCACATTTGAGTCATCAGCGAAATTTACAAGGTTTGAGGAACAACTAACCACCGCATTTGGAAGGTCGTTTATGTAGACCAAAAAGAGAAAAGGCCCCAGAACACTCCCCTGTGGTATACCTAATTTTAAATTGATCGGTTCAGAGTAAACCTTACATCCCCTTTTCTCCAGGCTTACCTTTTGCGACCTATCTGTGAGAAATGATTTTATCCATTTTAATGCTGGTCCCTGTATTCCATAAAGATGTAATTTTTGTAATAAGAGAACATGATCTAGGCTATCAAAAGCCTTAGATAGGTCCAAAAAAGCACCCAGTGTTTTCATCTTTGCCTCCAGTTTTTCTAAAATTTTTGATATAAAATCATAGGTAGCTGTCTCAACAGATCTCCCTGCGAGAAAACCATGCTGTGAACTACTAAATAAGTTGTTTGTAGTAAAAAAGTTTTGTAGTCTGAAATATATTGCTTTTCAAATATTTTTGAGAATGATGGAAGAAGGCTTATTGGTCTATAGTTCTCCATCTTAGTAACATCACCTTTTTTATGAAGTGGCTTGACAATTGCCAGTTTTAAATTTTGAGGAAATTTACCTTGCCTGAAAGAAGCATTAACTATAAAAGAAAGAGGAAGAGAAATCTCTAATGAAACATATTTTATTAAGTTGGTTGATATTTCATCATGACCAGAGCTATGCTTGTTTTTTAAGTTATTTATTATATGACTTATTTCTTTCTCTGAAACTGGAGTTAAAAACATGCAATGATAGTTTGTTCAATATTAATTTGAAAATTTTTTACATGCTTTCGTTAGAAAGCACTTGAGGGTCACCCTCCAAACAGAAATTACCTTGATTTTTGGAATTACCCTTAATCTCTTTTACCAATTGCCAAGCCATTTTAGTTTTATTTTCGCTATTTTCAATTCGTTCTTTATAACAATTTTTCCGAGATTGAGTGAGTAAAGAATTGTATTTGCGTTTTTCTGTCCTATAAATATCTTTATAATCAACATTATTGGTAGACAGTGTAAACAAAACATCAAGCCTAGATTTACAATGTTTTATATCATCATTTTGAAAGTACTTTTGTGATTTTTTTTATTTACCGTATTAATCTCTTTGAGTGGAAAACATTCTATAAAAAATTTCTGAACTATACTCATAAAAGCATCCCACTGATTATCTACTTCTAATGTCTCAAAAACAGATACCCAGTCTACATTACCTAACATGAATATAAATAAACTTTTATTCTCATTGCTAAATATTCGTTTTTTTATTATATTTGACTCAAATTCATTTAATTCAAATTTTACCTTTTGAGGAGTATGATCAGATGTATGAGGATTGAATACAAGGGAATCAAATAGATCAAGATTTGTAAAAATATTATCTATACAGGATTTTTTGTTACCTTGTATGCGTGTATAGTCTTTGATGGAAGGTTTTATATCAAAGGAGCTCAAAAACATTTTTAATGCGTCTGGCCACCTTGCACCCTCAAGCAGCATATCTAAGTTAAAATCACCAGCCAAAAAAATTATGGAGTCCTTGTCAACTAAATCACAAAGTATTTGGTCTAATTTATTCATTAAAACTTGTGGGTCTTCTGTTCGGTAGATGGATAGGATTACAATCTTCTTCTTATTAATTCGCACCTCTGCAGCGGAACAACACAGTTCTTTCTGATAAACTAGAAATATCTTCCCGGGCTTTTGCAATAAACGTGTCTTGGATGTATACCGCACTGCCACCATGCTCCTGTGAACTGTTTCTGCAATATGAAGAGATCAGTTTAAAATTCCGCACATTGTAGTCCCGCAGTTGTTCTTCTGTTTTCCAGTGCTCAGTTAAACAAAGAGCAAAGCATTCATCATGATCTTCTAGGATAAAATTAATGGCATCAATACTTGTTTTAATTGATTGCGTGTTTAAGTGGATTACTGATAATTTCTTTGGTGCTTTTAGTGCCGTAGACTGTCTTTTGACACTGGGGTGCCTCTGTACATTCTGAAAATGGTTAAAAAATTACACCATTCGGCCATAATTCTTGCTGCATTAAATCAGGTATTTTTAGTTCTGGAACAGTAATTTTAAATGAACTTTTGTACTTATCTGTCCTGGTTTTCATTTTTTCGCAGATAACATTTTCATCCAGTTTTCTTTCTTTTAGATAGTTAAGTATTTCCTGAGCTTCCGTTTTTGGATCGAAACCTGACAGGAAAATCGCCATATGTTTTGTGGCTACACGCAGGATACTTCCAGCATTCTCATTGGTTCCCTGGAGTGGATCTGGTCGTTCAATAAGTGTTGGACGAGGTGTTTTGTAAAAACCTCTTTTTTTTGGGTTTCCCATTTATCATTTTTATCTTCAATCAGTGGATGGTTTGTATCTTTAACAGGCGTCACGGGTGCAATTGAACTGCTTGATATTCTTGGTTTAGGTGGCAGCTCAGACAAATCAACAGAACAAAGTGGCTGTTCTGTGACTACTTCAACTGGCCTTGTAGTCTCTTTCAAATCATTTTGTTCTTTTAAAACCAATGGATTGTTATTGATATTATCAGTTTTTGCAGCATTTTTTATCTCCATGGAATTTTTTGTTAACTTTTTCTCTATGCTTTCTATTTTTTCCCATAGCAGCTTATTATTTTCCTCTAGGATTTGATTTTTACTTCTTAATTCACAAATTAGTTCATTTAGCAGATGAATGATTGTATTTTCCATGCCATCTCCACTTTTTAAGTTTATATTAGAATCACAACAAATCACACGCGTTTCATCTAAAATTTGAAGTTTTCCGGCCCAATCCCGTGCCGTGCATGATTTATGGAAGGCTTTTCCACACTTCACACATATTATTGTGCTTATTTTTTTAGTTTTGCAACAAGTAAACTTAGTTTTTTCGCTCTCAGTCTCGCGATCATCCTTATCGGACGCCATCTTTTTATTAGTAATCTTTTTATTGGTGCTGTTGAATATTGAATATTCAACAGAATGAAAACCATAAACCCTAGTCACGTCACTGGTAGATGGTAATTACTTATCTATCACTATCAATTTGTCCTAATTGCTTCAAGTTTTTGTTTGAAAGATAAAAACTAAAGCTATAAAGTTTTCACTGCAGTTATTGCAATTTACAAACAAACAAATTGTTTTTTTCACAAAAGGAAGATGATCTTCATATACCTGGTACTACCTATGCACATCTTGATATAACTTTATAATTTAATTGTTAATATTTAATATTTAATTGTTGAATGAGTATTAGTTGAATAATTAGTTTTTTAATAAGAGTAGTCAGATTTTGTGATGGATGTCTACAGAATTTGTAGTAGAAGCATCTGTAGATTTGCTGTCGTGGCAACCCTCTAATGCGCAAATTTTTATATTTCGATTAATTTTTTTTGTAATGCCCATTTGCTACAAAGCGGTTTTGGATACAATATTTCAATGTAAAAAAGATTTATTATTACCTAATAATATTTATATTTGGTCAAAAACATTGCATTAAGTATATTGGTGAAGCTAATGTACTGGTATATTTTACAGCTACTAACAGGCAACTTGACCAATTCTTATCATCTGTTAATTTACTCCATATCCACATTGAATTTTCAATAGAAACAGAATAGAATCAATCCATAAATTTTCTAAATTTAAATATTATCGGAGTTAAAAACATACAGTTCTCTGTATTTCATAAACCTACCCATATTGACACGACTATGTACAATTTATCATCCCATCCTACACAACATAAAGATAGATAGATAGATAGATCTTTATTCAAATAGAAAAAACTTAATATACATACAATATAAAGAATACACTATAAATTTTTGATATATTGTTTAAGTAACATTTTGAAATTATTGAGGCTAATACATTTTTTTACAGATATTGGTAACTGATTAAATTTAAGGAAGCCTTTAAGGGGACAGTTTCATGCGATTAAAAAAAAGACGTATTTTAAAATTAAAGCAGAAAAAAAACTATAATATTTATTAACATAATTCCTTTTGGAGATGATTAAGTAAGTCTTGAAGTACATAATAAAAATTTTTAATAGCGATTTTAACTTCATTGGTGTCCTGTAGATGACGTGTAGTAAAAAGTGCGTTTTTGGTGGTAAGACACTTTGTGGGTCACCTATAACAGATATTAAAAAAATTCAAAATGGGTTGTATTTGTGAGACTCAAAACTAGATGATAAACCTTTAAAATACGCAAATTGTATTATTTTGAAGAGTTTATACGAATTTTTCAATCAATCAATGAAAAATCACTTTATTTTTCGGTGGATTTACCCATATATAATAAAAAGGGGGCGTGGTTTTTAAATATTTTAAAGGTTTATCATCTAGTATTTTGTATATACATTCGAAAAATTTTGGGTTTTTTAAAATCGGTTAAGAAGGTTCGGAGTAAAGTGTCTGACCAGTTTGAAAATGTTACTTTTGAGAAAAAAGCATTTAAAGTTTTTTTTTACATAATTGTCGTGAATAAAGGGCTGATAACTTTATACTCACGTTTAATGTTCCATTCCTGGTGAATAATGAGGACCGTCTTCATCCAACAGTTGTTGTAAATGGCTTTGTAAAGCTGTAAATTTCAATACAACGTTGCGATGTTTTATAATTAATTCATTTGTTTGACTGGAGTCTCACTCTTAATTCACGCCGCGATGCTTCCAGTGTAAGTGTAAAAACGGAACACACCTAGATCGCATGTCAATTCAACGAAAACGTACTTATTTTTAATGTAGATATGAAAATATTTTATAACTAAAAAAATGATTATGTTTTATTGCCAAAACGGCTTGAAAAAAAGTTGATTTCTAAAATTAAAAATAAAAAGGAATTTTAAAAATAAAATAATTATATTACACTCTTTTTAATGTGAAATTATAAACAATATTTGGATTAATAAATGTATTTAAGTATACATTTTATAACTCAAATAATACCTAATGAACACAAACAAAATTGATGTTAATAAAACATTATTTATTATCTGCACAAAACCGGACTTTCAGGAAAAATCGGTAGACGGAGCAACACTGTCGGCGTGCCATATACGCTACTACAAACCGCTGAGGAGAAGTAATCCAGTGAAACAAATAAATTAGTTATAAAACATCGCGAAGTTATAAAGAAATTTACACTGGTTAATTGCAACGCAGAGAATCTTAATATTTAATATTATATAATATTAAATTAATATATATAATATATAATATAATATATAATATTAGTATATATTTTGTAAAAAATCCTATGTTCCGGATTTAACATTCCAAATGTTTATAGTAACTGCCAAACGTTATACTGAGATACATACTATATAAAAATAAATCACTAATACATACATACCCAACATATATACAACATATATATATATATATATATATATATATATATATATATACAAAAGCAAATAACTATAACCATAAAAATAACTATAACTTATATTCTAGTGGGAATTTCTTTTTAAAATTTTAGGAGGGAGTTTTTGAATGTAAATGGAAGCGATTTATAAAAAAAAAAAAAATTGATTTTTTGAAAGTTTCGCATGAGACTGTCCCCTTAAAAAAGAGCGAATTCATCGTACTTTTATACATAGTGCTAGGTACAAATATGTCATCTAAACCTCGGGTATTATAAGAATGAATACTTTTGTTGAAAGAAATGAATTTTTGAAAATATTCAGGTGATAAGCCATTTACTATTTTGAAGACCAAAATCATGGTGAAATAAAACAGTCTATTTTCAACAGAGAACCAATTTAGAGTATTTAACATCGTTCTAATTGGGGTACAACGATTTGTTCTAAGAATTATTCTCATTCCACGGTTGTGTAATTTTTGTAGCATGTTAAGTTTGTTAAGGTTAAATAAATATAAGATTGATGAGCAATAGTCAAAATGAGGTTGAATAATTGTGTTATATACTGTTATTTTTGACTCCATTGATAAATTTTGAGATATTCTACTCAGAAAGTAAGTTTTTTGATATTTTTTATGAAAGTACTCGAAGTGACTCTCAAAATTCAGAATATTGTCAAGCTGGAATCCCAAATATTTAACTGTTGTGACAATTTCAATTTTTTCATTATTAATATTTAAATTTATGATTTCAGAATCAAGTACGCTATATTTATGTTTGGTAATGAAAACCATTGCCTTTGTTTTTTTCACATTCAACTTCAGTTTATTCATTTTTAATATTTATTAACCATATCTAAAATAATGTTCATTTTTTGAATAGCTAAATCAAAATTTTCATCACTACAACAGATTAGAGGATCATCGACAAAAAGATTAATAAATTCACAAATTACAAAAAAAAGAAATAAGATATCGTTAATGTACAGAATAAATAAAAGGGGGCCTAATACACTACCTTGAGGAATCCCTATATTACTATCCATTTCAGATGACAATTGGTCTTTAAATCGAACTTTCTATTTGCAATCTTGTAAATAATTTTCTAACCACGCAATTACTGTGCCTCTTTTCACTTTCACTTCACAGTATGGCTGATCATTTCTTAGAAATATCAGAAGAAAACAGAATTTAGTTCTTAACACAACCATTTATTATTAGAGAAAAAATTATTTTATTAGCTGAATTTTTCTTTCTTTGTAGACCCAGTGACATCTCCGACGAAGTCTTCTTAGCAACTAGTTTAAGATGTGGACGTGTTTTAACGGCCAAGGAAAGACACGTTTGGAGATGGACGGGATTCCATTTTGGTGTCGATTTGTTGATGATTACGGACGATTCGACGATTTCCATTAAGAGGAATCACAGGTCTGAATTTGGGCAGCTTTTAAGTTTACAAACAACAAGACACGTAGCTATAAGGTAAGTGTTTGAACATATTTGTGCAAATCTAACAGAAATCGTCCTATAGATAGATGTGATGAGTCAATTATAGAAATGTCCTATTTTATGAATAATAAATATTGCTAATACTACGATATTAGAATTAAGTTTAATTCTCTCTGCTTCTATATTGTCTTTTACAAAAATATAAAACGACACGATTGGGGTTTACTGTATCGTCTGGTTTTTAAGAAATTAATGTTATTATAGTATCATAAACTTAGGTATCATAGTTTTTTTCTAAACAGATAAAAAATCATTTAGGTTCCTCTGTAAAATAAATTGGTTGCTTGTGGCCACTAGATTTTTAAAGGAGACATTAATTACAAGGGAACACTAACAGTAGCATTTCACGACCTTGACGGGCTCTCCATGTCTGCTCTCATTTCATTTGCACTCACCAGCACGGAAAACGGGAACCCTTGAATTTTTGATAAAATTGTCGAAACACACTTATTTTTTTATTGTAACTTTTATCGACGATTGGCATGCTCTGCCAATCTAAATCCTATAAACTTACAAATTTGTACAAAAAAAAAATAAATCAAATTGGGACCTATTGAATTAGAAACAAAATAAAAATAACAAGGAATCCAATACAAATTCTAGATTTAATTAATACCTCTTATTACCTCCTTCTTCTTCTTTGGGTGCCGTGTCCGTATTCAGACGTTGGCCGTCATCATGTTTACAATTTCCTGAAACCTTTCTCTGTCGGCTGCTGCGCGAAATAATTCTTCTACTGTGAAACCACACCATTGTCTAATATTACGCAGCCATGAAAGTTTCTTTCGACCAATCCATCTCTTTCCTTCCGCTTTTCCTTGTATTATAAGGCGAAGTAAATGGTATTTGGGTCCTCTAATTATATGGCCGAAGTATTCTGTTTTTCTCCTCTTTATGGTGTTTATGAGCAGACGTTCTGAGTTGATCATTTGAAGAACATCTTCATTTCTTCATTGGAAGTGTGCGAAACCCACGATATCTTTAGGATTCGTCTATAGCACCACATTTCGAATGCTTCTAACTTGTTTAGCATTGTGGTTTTTAACGTCCATGTCTCACAACCATACAATAGGATCGACCACACATAACATTTCAGGACCTTCTTACGAATGTTCATTGACAGGTTTCTGTTGCATAAAACTGGTTTCCAGGTCATAAAAGCCTTACGTGATATTTTGATCCTGGATATTATCTCTTCATCAGAGTCACAATTTACATTTAACCAGCTGCCAAGGTATTTGAAATGATTTACCCTTTCTATCTCTTCTCCATTAAGAGAAAGCAGACCTTGATCTATATGGATCTTTCCAACTGCCATCCACTTTGTCTTTGAAATGTTGATTTTTAGGCCTCTCCGATAACTTGCTTCACTGACTAGATTTAGTAATGTTTGGAGATCTTATAAACTTTCTGCAAGAATGGCTGTATCGTCAGCGTATCTAATATTGTTGATTACTTCTCCACCTAGTCTTACTCCCTCTTGTCTGTTATCCAAAGCATCCCTAAAGATTTCTTCAGAGTAAAGATTAAAAAGAGTGGGTGACAAAACACAACCCTGCCGTACTCCACGTTTGATGGGTATTTTTTCAGTGGGACTGTCTCCAATTTGGATAGAGGCTACTTGATTGTAATATAAGTATTTCAGCAGTCTTATATCATAGTGGTCAAGTCCTGCTGCCCGTAGGCAGTCGAAAAGTGTATTGTGTTGGACTCTGTCGAACGCCTTCTCGAAGTCGATGAAACAAACATAAACATTCTTTCGGAATTCACAACTTTTTTGTAATAGAACGCGCATACAGAATAGTGCCTCTCTAGTTCCTAGACCGTTTCTAAATCCAAATTGCTTATCACCCATCTTACTTTCGCATAGAAGGAATACTCGGTTTTGTATAATTCGTAAGAGTATCTTCAGTGTGTGACTCATCAAACTGATTAGCCTAAAATCGCTGCATTTGGTGGGCCTGCTTTTCTTTGGTAATGTTATAAACAGTGACTCTAACCAATCATCTGGTATTTTTCCTTCGTTGTAAATTTTGTTGAAGAAAGTGGTTAAGCAGGCAATGCTTTCCTCATCCAAAAGTTTAAGTAGTTCGGCAGGGGTTTGATCTGGTCCAGGTGCTTTATTGTTTTTGGCTTGCTGTATTGCCTTTTTGACTTCCGAATTCAGTATATTGGGACCTCTGTCCAACTGGTTGTCATAGGCAGTATTTGTAGCATTTTCCCTAGAAGCATCGTCAAAACGGACAGTGATGTATCTCTCCCATTCTTTGCACTGTTGTTCGTGATCACAAATTTTTCCGTCCGCGCTTTTAAGTATGTGAGCATTTTTCTGTTTTCTAATTCCGGCAGTATATTTAAGTTTCTTATGCAGGTTGAAGCTGTCATGCTTTTTTTGGAGGTCTTCTGTTTCTATTACCTCCACGAGTCTGAATAACGGGAATGATTCTTCTGGGCATGCTGTTAATTAAGTTTAAAACTTCATTATGTGGGATTGCTCCCCATTCCTCTAAAAGAGCTATTTTTAGACCTAAGTTAAAAGAAGCAGGTACCCGGCTTCGAATACTTCTACCAAGCCTGTCCCAAATATGTTCGATGGGATTTAAATCGGGAGTGTAGCTGGCCATAAAATTAGTGTGACATTTTCTCCAATAAATGGTACATATGAGACAATATAATTTTGTAGTATCTTATTTATGTACCTATCGCGGATCAGATATCCCCTAGGGACAACGTACAATCCTGTACGCGCCTCTGAAGATGTGCCAGCCTATACCATAACTGAACTTCATTGAAAACCTACTCTAGGACTAAAAGTACACTCGGCATAGCATTTACCATCTCTTCTGCGGACTCTTCCACGACCATTCGGGTAACGTGGGCAACAATAGATAGCAATAAAATAGACTTATTATGGATGAGTGAGATATAATAACACCGAAAGAAGTAACATCTGAAATCCAATATCAATCCTCGGAAAGCTTCTCGATTTGACTGAATAACTGAAGAAATTTTAAAACAACTACCAAAGACGGCTATAGTCAAATTGAATAATAATAAACGTTGCTTTTCGCTAAAAGTAGGTGCTTAGGATAGCGAAAAGTGTACCAAAAGAACACATAAATGAAGTTCAATTTAGATTCAGAGCAAGACTTGGAACGAGGGAATCACTTTTCAGTTTGCAAGTTCTTATACAGAGTCAGGGATGTCAACTGCGATGTGTACGTATGTTTAATTGATTTCGAGAAGGCATCTGACAAAGTACAACGTGGGAAACTAATCGATGCCCTCAAAACATCAGGATTCGATGGTAATGACATAAAACTAATACATATCAACCTTATATCTCCAAAAAGGAGACATAAGTGTGATTCGAAAACGAGCTGTTCGAGATCTTCCCAGTCGTAACAGGAGTTGGATAAGGTTGCATACTATTACCATTGTTATTTAACATATACTCTAAAGTATGTTGTATAATATTGTAGAAACATGTTACAAATATGGTCTAAACCTAAATTGTAAGAAGAAAAAATAATGTTTATTAGTGAGAAGACCAACATAACCACCTAATTTGAGGCATTTGAAATGTGCTACCGACGTATGTTAAGGATGTCATATATAAACATGACAAAGAAATTATTGACACCGTAAAGGACAGAAACTTGGTTTACGTCGTCCACATTATGCGTTATGTAAATATCGTTAAATATCGTTAAGTAAATACCGACTTCTTCAGTTGGTCTACAAGGCAAGATTGAGGGCAAGCGACTCTCTCGACGCAGACGTAGATGGATCAATGTAGTCGCCAACATCATTAAAAGCAACGAATATATGCGCATATAGAAGCACATTTCACATGGGAGAAATGGTCACGGTTCGTATACTTCAAAATACTCCTGTAGATGGCGACTGCATAAACTTTATTATATTATTTGTAGATTTCTACATATATAAATTAAAAATTTGAATCACAGTATTGCTTATAGTTCTAAACAGATTCAGTTATTACAAAGTATTCAAAGTTAAAATGATACTTTAATTTTTACAAAACAAATGATCCATGAGTAGGATTTGATCTCTAATTTTATAAAATGCAAAAATTGAAGGCATTACCAGCCCCATTCTTTCATATTTGAGAAGCATTACTAGTTTGTGGACCAGGGACGGCGCGGCGGTATTGTAGGAATCGAAGCAAAAAATGTAAAATGTTCCTGCATAGCATAAACCAAAAAAATTACGTTTTGTGGCTATTATGCCCAATGTGGGTTATTTTGTGGTTATTATGAATATGTGCCCATATTCGTTGCTTATTTGTTGCTAGAAGATAGTCACCTTCAGAAGAAGATTGGGCTTTCTAATATTTAATCGTATTGATACCATATTCGTCGGCTGTATGTAATAGTGGCACAACACAAAAACTGGTAATTTTTCAAAACAGGGGTTTAAAGTTTGTGTGCCAATAATTTTGTCTTATTTGTTTTACTACGTAGATTGGGATTTAAAAAATAATAATATTTTTTGGTTTATTTGGGAGAATGTTAGGTAGTCTTCAAATAATTGTAATACAGACTTTTAAATTCAACCTTTATTTTGAGTTGTGCCACTATTGCACATCAACATTTTGTCTTTCAAGACTAATTAAAACAAATACAAAACTGGCATTTTTTTTGTTATTCCTATCAACTGAAATAAAGACTACAAGTTACTTAAATGAGAAAATGTGTTTATTAACAACTATAAGAAGAACGAAATAAAAAAAGTATATACAGTAGAACCCCGTTTAACCGAACTTCGGTCAACCGAAACTCGGGTTAACCGAAACGATTGCGAAATTTAAAAAAAAGCGAAACGATGCGAAATTAAAAAAAAAGCAGCTAAATTAATTAACGCCGCCCCTGTTAAACCGAAACTATGCGCTGTGGGTGGCCACACTTCGAGAGATCCTCAACCGCGCGTGGCTCGCAAGTGTTTCCGCAGTTACTCCTCCTCCCTCCTACCCGGTTTGACTCATCGCAACGTCGTCATTGTCATTTCAGTTGTGCTATTGTATTCAACGAGTGAGTTTGTGGAAGTATAAATTCTCCTCAGTTCTTAAGCTTTTAGTAATTTAATCTTACAGTGTTTTATTTTAACACAGTTAGGTTGTTTTTAGTGTTGAGTGTGAACCTTGAATTTGTTAAACTTTACAGATTCTCATAAGGTGGTTTTAGGGCAGTTTTCAAAACAATGTCCGGTAAAAGAAAACGTGTCGTTATTAACATAGCCGATAAACTGGAAGCCGTTAGGCGCGTTGAAAACGGTGCTTTATTACGATGTATAGCAGCGGAATACAATGTCGGTGTTTCTACTGTAAGTGACTGGATGAAGAATAAAGAGAAACTTACTGAACATTCAACTAAAATCCCCAACCGCAAAACCATGAAAACTTCAGACTTTGAAAAAGTCAATGAAGCTTTGTTTTTGTGGTTCACACAACAAAGAGAAAAAGGTGTGCCTTTATCAGGACCAGTGCTTCAAGAAAAAGCCAAGATGTTAGCTCAACTTTTAGGAGACGATGGGAAAAACTTTGTTGCAAGCAGTGGATGGCTAGATAGGTTTAAGAACCGGTACGGAATTCGACAATTGATCTTATGTGGTGAGAAAATGTCAGCTGATCATGATGCAGTAGACGTGTTCAAGTCAGAATTTGAGGAAATCATTGAAGGCTATACATACGACCAAATATTTAATGCCGATGAAACCGGTTTGAATTTTAAAATGTTACCGAAGTCTTCGTTAGCTTGTGTTAAAGAAACTTCCGCACCAGGGCACAAAATGCAAAAACAGAGAATATCAATTCTTACGACAGCAAATGCGGCCGGATCATTCAGACTTCCTCTAATGTGTATAGGAAAAGCTGAGAGACCTAGAGCTCTGAAAAACATTGCTCCTATCGCGATGCCAGTTTTTTATCGAGCACAGAAAAGTGCGTGGATGACATCAGATTTGTTTGGAGATTGGTTCTACAAACAGTTTGTTCCAAAAGTAAAAAAATTTTTGTCAGAGAAAGAGCTTCCACTCAAAGCTATATTGCTTGTAGACAATGCCCCATGTCACCCTGGGAATTTACAAGATGGTGACATTAAAGTGCAATTTCTACCACCAAACGTCACCAGTCTCATCCAACCAATGGACCAGGGCGTCATCGAGACTTTTAAACGCCACTACAGAGGATGCCTCCTGAGACACATCTTACATGAAAGTGAACACGGAAATAAGGATCTTACAGAGTGCTTGAAAACCGTGAATATGAAAGATGTGGTGTACTGGTGTGCTCAGGCGTGGGACAAGGTTAAATCTAGCACACTAAAAAAAGCCTGGAACAAACTCTTCGATGGCCTTTCAACTTCAAATGATCAATGGGAAGACGAGGATTTCGATAATCTCTCAGAGCTACTGAATAAAGTGCCAGGTTGTGAAAAAATTGAAGAAGACCAAATTTTGAACTGGTTAGAGGCAGACGATTCTGAACTTGAGCTTACCGACCAAGAAATTGTGGATATGGTCACGGAGCAGCAGGCAGCGCCTGATGCAGACGACATTAATGCAGAGACGACCCACGGTGACTTCAGCCGAGTATCAGCTGAAGACGCATTCAATGCACTTAAGGTAAGATTATTTTCAGCACATCCAAACTTTTTAAAATGTTCTAATTTTAGGTGTTACCAATTTTCTAACATTTTTTTACTGTAGGTGGCCCTTCGATTTGTGGAGCAATCATCTGATGCCACTCCCGCTGATGTGTTGCTTATGAAGAGATGGCAAGATAAGGCTGCTCGGAAACGATGTACAAATAAAACGCAAAAATCGATGTTTGATTATTTTAAATTAAACTAAATACTGTTTCCACTTTTGTTTTAAAATGCAGCTGCAGTATTGTACATACATGTATGTATATACATGTAACTTATTTAATACAGGTTTTTACATTGAAATAACGTGTGTAAATTGTTTAATTTGGCTAGAAAATATTTCAAACTCCATAACCATGGCTTAACCGAAAAAGTTGATTATCCGAAACATCTCTGCCCCCATTAGTTCGGTTAAACGGGGTTCTACTGTATTAATAATAATAGGAAAAGTTATGATTAACAATGCTTTAAATGTCGGTAGAAATCAGCGTAAATTGGTGGAACACTCTTGTCTTCACAAAGGCTAGTAATTTATTTTTTCTTCTTTTTAGTTATTGGCAGGCTGCCAGTGTAAGCCTTTTCTAGTCTATAATATCCATGCTTTCTAAACCTTTTCTTGTTTTTTTTGTGGTATCAACTGAGATGTACTCCTCTTGTACAAATAAAGTTTTAAAATAGTAGTGAGTACCAGAGGATACGTTTTTTACATGGATTTCACAAACATCGTTGAAATGAAAAGTATTTCCTTGGACATATTCATTGAAAATTGTCTCTGTTTTAGTATTTAACTTTTTCAGGGCAAAAAAAAATCATTATGACATCATTCATATACTTAGAATGGTTGTTTGCAACGAACAGTTCGGATTAGCATAGCGTAATAAGTCGGTAGATAAGTAGGCCCTTTTTAAAGCTTTAATAATATTTCTTTCTATTAAAGAAAGGCAGCTGCCACCTTCACTTTGAATATGGCAGATAACTAAATAGCGATTAGTGATAGAAGAAATTTTGAAATGGTTTACAGCTTACTGATATATTGAAATTAGGTACTCGTTTTTTCCTTGGCCACCACAATAATTGTCTAAGTAAAATAATTTTAAATCTTCAGAATCGGTTTTTATAAATGTTTGTTCCAAATACATCAGCAGGCACGAACCAATTTCTATGGCACTTTATCTGCCTTTTCCTTCATGCCAAATATAGCTGTGTACATTTCTCAGTCCCTTTTTCTGAAGTTCACTTATGGGGATATTATATGTTTATAACTTAGATTTATAATAGAAAGCGGAAACGTCTCCTTTTGGTAGCGGTAGAGCAGCTTATAGGCCAAAACAAGAACTTTTTGTAAGTTAGTTACATTCTCTTTGTCAAGCGTTTTTAACTCCCGGCTTGTTTTTCTCCTTATGATGATTATTATAAGTATCTTCTAAGACTATCTTTTCATCCCTGCTCGAATTTTTGTATTTTTCACAATACTCACATTGATCTTTTTTAGGAAAAAAGAATGCATAGTTAAACATGTAATTAAAAAGTTTACGATATAAACCAATAACCAATTCTTACAAATCCATCATCGTCCCTTTGGCAATCAGCTTCATAATTATTGTACAGATCTGTCAATGTTTTGCGTCCCTCTATATATTTTTTTGAGGTACTACTTCGACAATAGTAGGCTCTCCATTGTCGGAATTGAAGAAAGGTGTTTATGAACCCTTTTCATAGTTTCGTTACAAAATGTTATATGCATGCTATGTTTACCTCTTTGATCGTTGCTTATCCATCGAGCCACTTCCGTCTTCCCAATAACAGTACTAATACATCTATTAGTAACTCCAATGATGGATATAAAAAATATTTTTCACGCTCTTTTTTTTCGGATCACGGTTTTCCAAATAAAATGCATGATTATAATCATTATTTGATGTGTTACCTTTATCTGCATATCGATATGTTGGTTTAGAGACATAGATCTCAGAATATAACTTCTTTGTTAATTTATATTTTCCATTGACCAATATTTTTCAAAGATCTGTGTATTCTGTGAATTCTGTGAATTTTACATCACATTTCAATGTACATGGATTGCAAGATGGACCTAAACTGCGAGCCTGTACAAGATTACCGTTAGCATCGGGAATTTTTGGACTGGATTTCTAAGAAACTTTCTGACATTTCTTTTCCGTTGGTCCGGACTAGCCTTACTTTTCCTACTTGTAGGTTTATTAATCGTCACGTTTTCTGATACTTACTGACGTAATGAGGGTCAGCATCAGAACTAAAATGGGTTTATTTTTTGTTTAAACCGGTAGATGTAATCAAAAAATCGTCTGAAGTATTCTACTAAATCGATTGTTTGGAATTATACATTAAAATAATACTGATATTATAACTTACGTTACTTCTGCTCGAGATAGAATTAATTCACTTCTTTTCTGATAACCATCGCTGATACAGTTTGGAAATATCTAAAATTGTCTGTTATAGTGGCACAACTCAAAAGTACCGCTATTGTATATATCGGCAGGGTTCGACTTCCACTGCACAACTAAAAAGGACCAGTACTGCAAGAAACAATTTATCTCAACCGACAACATATCATAGCGACACTAGTGACGTCTAGCGGACATTTTTACTATTATTATTGTGCCAGTTTTGCAGGTCATAAATAAGACTTTTTCAAGCCCTCTGGTGATGTTAACTCAAGTTTGTCAATTTTTGAGTTAAACCACTATTGCATACAGCCGACTAATATAATCTCTTCTTTAGTATAGCTGTGTTGGATATTTATTTGAAAATAATAAGTAGATAGTAAATTGTAATATTTTTAAATAAATTATTTTTTTAGAGTAACAGTTACTTGCTTGAACGAGCAAAGGCAGATTGTTTATAGCAAACAATCGGACGTTCTAAAAGTTTCCTTAACGAAAGGCGAGGAAATTCAAATCATGTCGTTCGACCGTAATACGACATATCCCATGGTTATATCAGCGAATATTTTATATACTTCGCCAGACACGCAAGATACACCCGTGGAAGAAAGGCCACAGTACCAGTCTTAACCATATTAGTAAAAAAACAGTCGAAAATATTCATTTACATGGAAGCGACGTTTCTAGACATGTATTTCAGTATTTTAAAGAATACTGAAAGTAGTTTATTAGAAACATGAAACTATGTATGTGCACGATATGAAGAAATAGCGGACAAAGTACAGTATTAAAAATTATACTTGTGTTACAACTATACAAAGTATATATATATATATATATATATATATATATATATATATATATATATATATATATATATATATATATATATATACATATATAAAACCGTAATATGGGGTGAATAGGAACGGTTTCCAATGTTCAACTAAAAAAAAGCCACTAATACATGTTGCAAACATAAAACTTGTGCATTGTTATTTGGGTCTTACCTTCCTCTTTTGATATTTAGGTGTTAAAAAATTAGAAAGTTAATACTCTAATCAATAAAAAGTGAATAGGAACAACAGTATGAAAAACTATTGTGTTCCTATTCATACATTTGTAGGGTCAGTAGGAACAGGTAAAAAGTGTATAAGCTGCAAAGTAACATACATATATAAATATAAAGTTTGTTTTATTGGAAAAATGTATTGTTGAAATGAAAAATACACTTTTAAGGTCGGCTAATATAAACACTAAGATCATTGTTAAAACTAATCATAGTTTTAAACCGAGACGAGGTATTCACATTTATACATACAGACAACTGTCTTATAATATCATCGGGTTCAAAAAATGCTTCCTCTTCAGTTTCGGAAAATGTCCAAGCCTGGAGAACCTCTTAAATAAGATTCCTACGTAGTCGCCATCTTGATAATAGATAACTTTAGTAACGGAGAGCCTAAAAGATTGATTGGTCTTGTCATGCTTGTATTTGACCACTAAGAAGTCTCCAGGATTAACGCAAGTGTTCGTTTCTTCATCAGATGACAACACTCCTTGTCACTGTCTTAGAGAGAGTTTTCTGAAGCACTAGATTCTCGTTTTAGCTTTTTAGTGCGATTGGAAATTTCTTTTGAGGGATTCAGTTCTATGTTTTGAACTCCTGATGGTCCTGCTTTCGGTTCAAACTCTTCTTCTTCTAAATCTGTCGCCACAATACTTTTTCCGGTTCGACATTCATTTTTGTTTTCTTTTTCTTTTGTCTCTGAGTATCAGACTGTCATAATGTCTTCAAAAGATCTTTAAAAGTGTCATCAATCCCTCCCACGCGAACAGAACGTGTTTGTGCTCTAGATTGTCTGGTATTATCATTGTCTGAGTTCGGCAGCATCCTTAGAAGTTTGGTGCGATCCAAAGGCACGATGCCACATTTTTTAAACCTTGATTTGACATTTTCCTATGAAAGACTATCAACCAGTTTCTTTAATAGTCTAGGAAACTTGTCTTTAGCTACTGTGGATTCATTTATGTCTGGTCCTGTTTTCCATTCCTCAACTATTTTGCGCCGCATAAGCTTCATGACTCTGAAGAATGCCACATCGAGGGGCTAAGGTGAGTGAATTACTTGGTAAAAATATAAACTTGATGTTTTTTCTTGGCACATTTGGATTAAATCGATTGACAGGTGAGACGACAAGTTGTCCCTAATCAAGTATTTTTTCCCTTCTAGGTCCTTGAAAAAAGGAATTGCAATGGACCGAACCCAGTCACTGAAACACAACCTTTCAAACCAACCTCACTTGGTACACTTAAAAAGAGAGTTATTCGGACCTTCCTCCTACCAACTGTCATATAAATGTTGAGCCTTATATACAACATAAGGTGGTAATATATTTTACCCTCTCCACTACCTGCAAACATTACGGAAGTAGACTCTTTTGATGAGTTGACAACTCATTCTGGGTACTTGCAGCTACGTCTAAAAATCATTTTAAGTTTTCATAGGTCGTCACTAAGATTTGTCTCATCATAGTTAATAATGTGACTTGCGGAAACGTCTTTAAGTTCTCTTTCTAACTCGTCGAAATACTTATTAATTATCTCACGGGACATAGCTGCCCTCGACCTTTTGATGTTCTGACACATACTATTTGACAGTGATTGTTTGTGCCTAGTAAGAAACGAATAGACCCAATCCCGACCAGGGGTGTTGTTCTTGAACTTGAAAATAACTTTGCCCCGGCGCTTCAAATATTCTGGTCCGATTAACCGCAAGGTGAGAGAATCTATTGGGTATCCCCAGTCAGCACACACTGCTAGTCTGTCAACGAGAACTAACTCGTCATCTTCATCAAGAGAGGTCTGACCTCCTTTTTGCTTTGTATTAACATTTTTTATGTATCTCTATAAGATCGTAGTAGATATATTATATATAAGGGAAAACTCTCTGTAACTAATACCTTCTTTTTTTCATTAAGAGCTTCTTGTAGATTTTGTCGTGTGTAGCATCTTTTCTTCACACTTGTCACAGCTTGATATTTTCGCGCCATATCTGCGAAAGCCTGTAATAAAACATTTATTAAAATAAGAAAGTAAATTGAGAAGCCACTGGCAAAAACACATCTTATTCTATGGAGGTATTGACAGTGACGCCAACAATACAAACCTAAATAGCCCAATGAAAATAATATATATGTTTGGGAAGATTATTGATATTTAGTGAAATTTTGTTCCTATTCACCCCGTTGTTCTTATTCACCCCATTTTACGGTATATATTGGTGTTTAATTTCGCAAAACTCAAAACCTAAGTCTAGACCGTGTTAACTAACTATGGATCATTATCTTCAACAGCTATTATATATTTTTAGGATATGTTGACTGACGTTTTGCATTTTTATGTTTAATTGTTTTTGTACAATTATTCCAATATCGTATAATCAGTACAATAAATACGAAAGTCCAAAAACAATTTAAGACAATATATTGATACACATTTGATTTCATTATTTAATATAACAGTCCATTAGTTAACTGGACTATTTATGGAATTGGCGGGTACTTGATGGAAATTCATGTTTAATAAAAAGCAAAACATAAATACAACACTATTTTTTTTTAATTTCCACAAAATATGATTTTGGAAATAAAAAAAGAGTTTTGTCTTTTTATGTTTGGTTTTGTAAATAATTAATAAACTTTGTAAAACTTGACATAAGAATACCGTAGAGGGTCATATATATTCGTATTTATTTTAGTTATAAGATCTATACCATTTTCAGATATTTATTGTTTGTTTTTTGTTGCATTGCACATATTTGGATTATTTAATCTGCATAAATCGACTTTCTACATGATTATCATCATTCGGTCATTTTAGGTCACTGTGGGTATAAGTTTCTACAAATATTTCCGAATTTTGTCATTTTTAAACCTATATAAAAAACTGAGTATTTATCCAATATTTGTTGGTTGTGGATGATCATCCTTTACTTGAATTGGGTCAATTACTCAGTGTTTTGTCTATTTCAATCTTCGCTACTGCTGTAAATAAATACAAAAAATTATTTCTGTTCTCAGATCTTCATTTTTACTATGTTGTATGTTATGTGAATAGAATACCTATGTCAATTTCCATTTTTTATCGTTTTCCTAATTTCAATATGGTTTTGAAGTTGTCTTCCTATTGAATTGTATATAAACACAATAAAACACAATACACTCAAATAATCATACTCAAAAAAGTGAATATAACCTAGATAAATAAATATGGTTTCTGTGAATTGGCGATAAAGACATTTTTATGACAATTGAAATTTACTATTTTCGCTCGAATCACAATTTAGCCATTTACTAGACTTTCGAGTAAACAATATTGAAAAATCTTTTTACCTCCTGTTAATTATGTTCTGTTATTCTTAAATTATAAATGGTACGTCCTCGATATATTGTTACCTATTCAATGTTGGTATTTTCTTTTAATTATATTATTATATTAATTATTTAGACGTTCTGGTTCATAATTGAATCAGAAGAATAATAACAGAATCCTATACACTTGAAAACCAATGTATCCTAGATTATATCCATTTATAATAAGAATGATATGATTGATCAAAGTCCATCTATACAAATCGCCAATGGGCTCCCATTAGAATGTGATGAACAAAAAGTAGATATCAAGCCATATATTTTTATGGTATGTATATCGTTTCAAATCAAGGATATCGATAGCATATTGTGTAATATCTCATACTTTTTAGCTATTGCTTGGTAACAAAATGTCTTTACTGTCGTGTATGTTTAGTCCCTCCTATAATTTATACAACACTTTTTCATACGTTTTATATACTTTTCGATAGCGATTTATGATATAATTTCAAAGATTTTTGTGTATACAGGGTTGGGATAATGCATGAAACCAAGTAACCAATTTGAAACGAAAAAGACGATATTCATGAAACTTTACATAAGGTTTCACCGGAAATACATTAAACTCAGTTCAGATAAATGAAAAACCCTATATGTTTTTGCAAATTTCAAAAGAACTTGTTATTCTTAATTCATTCATGCCACTTTTGGTAGAAAAAAATTGAAAAAAAAAATGAGAAATAAATCTCTTTCAGTTAAAGAATAGGTAAATGTATGTACTGGGACCAATAAGAATAATAATTTTAAAAAATCACTTCAAAATGTTCGCCTTTCACCTCCTGGCAATTTACGATCCTATTATTAAATTCTTGAGTCATTATTTCCAATAATTTTCCACGTATTCACAATGGTTCACCTGCATCAATAATTATTTGTCTTAAATCCGACAAGCATGTTGGTCGCCTAATGTAAACACGCGATTTTAGATAACCCCAAAGAAAAAAATTTAACGTGTTGAGGTCCGGAAAACAAGCAGTCCACTCTGTGAATCCTCTAATTAATCCAGTCTAATTAATCGATTTGGAAAATTCGTATTCAAAAAAATGAGGAGTGCTTTCCCATCGATAATAGTAGGGACGCGCTCCATCTTATTGAAACCAAAAATTTTGTGATAACTAGTTATGCTATTGAAGTGCAAGAATAATAATATTGGTTATTTAGTAAATTTAAATACTTGTCACCAATTAATTTTCCGTGTATAAAAAATGGGACTATAAGCCTATTGTCGACAATTCCCATCCAAACGAACTTTTTTGGATGTTGGATATGTGCTTCATGAATCCAATGAGGATTTTTATTTGTATCCTACTAGATAGTACTCATATGAGACATATGAAATTTTCACTCCGAATTCAACCACACAGAACTACCAATAATGTCTTATAATAGACTTGTCGGAAGTTTGTGGAGCCATGCCAAGAGTTCTTCTTCCTGACGTCTTTTTTGACGTTTTCTAATGATCCCAGTCGTTTCATTGTCATGGCATTTGTTTTCTCGACTAAAATGTGCAGAGGATCTGCACGGTTCTGAGTCAGAAAGGTAATCCGACTCTTGGCCTGTATGCACCATTGGAACTTGTCTAATAAGTTCGCATATCTTTCGTACGAGTTCGATCTCTGATTTCAAGATGTAATATTGTTCTGGGTGGTTAACACAAATACTTTGTGAGATTGTAGTAGTATTTGGCCACGAAAATGAATTGTTTATGAAATCTTCATACGTGTCGTGTATAAGGCAACTAAGAGAATCTTATACATCTACATTTGTTGCATCCGTAGCCACAATCCTGCACGACGTGGGCATGATCGGAGTGATAACTGAAGCAGAAGAATCCTCGTTAGTACGATTTTTTCAGATACATTTTTTAAGATATTTTGTTGCTCTTTCGAGATTAATGTTTGGGATAATGTTATAAACTGTCTCTTCAAGTGTATATTCTCCGATTCAATGGCATCGTATACTCCTTCCGAAACGATTAATTCGAGTTGTGTCAATAGAACTCCCTGTGGTGGTCAAATTAATTCCAGAACATGCTCTGCTGGAGACGGAGGTAGACTGGCCATAGTACTTATGATAATTTGGATAGTTAAAATTTTTAAAAATCTATAAAAAAAAATAAGAATTAGAAATATAATAACCATTCATAGTTACAGATGATGGAGGAATATCTAAATAGATTTCTGGTAAGGTGGGATGATTACGTATAGGCGTTGGTGATCGTTTTAGTGATGGAAAATAACGTCTTTGTAATCTAATAGGAATCGAAGTAGATGATTGAAATTGTTCAAATACTAAATCAATAATTTGTCGATTAGGGTCTAGTTTAGAATATGGTGTTACATGTACCCCTCAATTTAAATGCATCAATAGTAATTCATACAGTCTAAACGACATAAATGACAATGTATGTGTCTTTTATCATGAAAATGTACTACATCTACATAAACAATACTCCGAAACAAAAAAATATAAAACGTCTTTTTTGGTTCAATACTATTTACACACCACTAGGTCCCGCTTGACTTCGCTATTAGGACTATTATGTATATAATAGAACTTAGTACAAGAGTCCCAGCTATCATCGCAGTAAACATTCTCAATATTCTTTGTGAACGTCATATCTATTCTCGCAAAAGAGGCTCTCTTCAAGGGTCAAAATCTGCTATACACTTTCGATATGCATATTTATACTTAAACTCAGATACAACTAATCTTTGTTCTGCTGATTCTCGTTGACTTTTATAATTATTACAACGCCAACTTGCAGGATACTAACCAAATCTATGTATAATTTTGGCATTATCATCTAATTGAACATCGTTTAAAATTTCATCTACAAATTCACCATGTAAGTTAAACATACCTGATGTAACATATTAGTACTTTTAAGTAGTAACTTTTGTCACTTCAATTTCTTCAAAAGACGATATCGACATTAGCTGAGTATAGTGACCGAACTGTTTATACTCTTTTTCCCCTTTGTTGACAATTTTGTAGTATAGTGCCGTGGTTAAAAATTTAAAGACTCTTCTTAACAGACGGCACCCACCGGGGGCCATCATCTGTTAAGAACGGGAGTTTTATTCTCATTAAGGTACGTTTTTACTGGAGTGTCTGTTACGATTATCGTTAAGCGATTGTCGCTGAGCAATGATCGCTAAGCGATGATACTGAGCGAAGTTTTTTTACTTAAGCGATGATTTGATTAGTGAGTTGTCCTTCCGTTGTCTAGTAAACAAGTGGTTTTGTTGCAGCGATAAGCGTATCTAAAAGAAAACAATTATTGTTAAAATACCTGCTAGCAGAAGAGATAGAGGACGAAGAAACGTTAAAAATGTTCCAAGTGTTCAAAATGTTCCAAGTAAAGTGTTCCAAGATTAGAAAAACATGCAATATTTAAAAAGAAGACAAGAGGAAGAATACTTCAAAATTTTGATAAACGACCATTTATTAGAAGATAATGTTAAGTTTCCACAGTTCTTTCGTTTGAATAAATTTTAGGTTGATTTTGTGTTAAGTAAAACATCGTATGAAAAAGTCATCTACAAACTGTATTCTACATCCAATGTCTATAGAAGAGAATCTCTCAAATAAAAAACTCTCAAAATCACATACATAAGTCACTATAGTCGCTCAGTGTTTGCGACTCTGTCTGCTCTCAGACCAGTCGCCAACGGTCAACGCTAACGGCTTCAGAGACAGACGCTTCAGTTAAAACGGCGTCATAACAGACCACACAAGCGGTACACCTGATCATCGCTCAGCGATGATCGCAGCAAACGCTCCAGTAAAAACGTACATTTAAACCGATAAACAAATTAATAGGCTTACACATTGTCAGGATGTGATCTGCAGTTAAAGTGATTTGTTTAAATTATTATTCTCATTAGTCTTACTAAATAAGTTTACCTATCCTTTAACTCTAAAGTGATTTATTTTTTGATGTCTATGAATTAGTAATAACAACTTCTTTTAAAATCCGCAAAAATATACAAGGTAATCACATTTAATAAGTTGAGGGCATTTCCGGTTTAAGCAGCAAGTAGTTTAGTAACAAAAATATGGTATCAGATGCTTTATGTTTCATTGTACTGGCATGCAAAGTTTCAAGAATATCGTTTTGTTTTTTTTTTCCAAAATATTTATTTATTTCCATACTTTATTCCAACACTATACGTCGCAGGCAATTGTAACACTGTTTAAAACTTTAACGCAAATGATGCAGAACAAAATTTGTCAATTATATATCAGTAGTACAAAATAAGATACCCGTAGAATTACTGACCATACTGCTTAAATTCATTTGGGTCAAGTATCATCGTGTTCACCATATCTGTTTATCGAAATTTTTAGTGACAGTTCGCCATAACTTTGCTTTATTAGCAACAATTGCATTCCCATCAATTACAAATATTTATTACTATTTCTGAATTTTTCTAGTGCGCCTCTCCTGTTGGTACTTTGTCTGACTATCACAACAATACACAGTTGCGCCGTATTTGTATTGTTGTTATTATAAAACTATACTAAATGTGTATATATACATTTTATGTGATTTAAAAATAGGTATTGTCAAATTTTCTTTTTTTTTTGGTAATTGAGGTGTTTGCTGCAAGACGAACACAGCTTCCCTTTTTTCAATTTTTCAAATGGAAAAAAATGTTTTATGAATTGGGAGTAATTAATCTCACAGCAATATATTTAGATATCTATATGATTTACTAATATTATTGAGTCTTACAATAAGGTCTTTAAAATATTGGACCCGCAGCAAATTTACATGAAGGCCCAGAATATCAAGAAACTTTGATAAATCTTTAAAATAAAATTATGCTGCTAACGTAAGCCCCTTAATATCGGTAAAATATATATAAAATATCAAAAAACGTTAATCATTTCAATTTAAAAATTCCAAAATTAATTAAAATCATTGGGGTATTGGATATTGTAGAATAGCATATCTATTTTATAGTTCTTTTATGCGCCTGGGAAATTATGGGGATCATGTTCTGCAGGGTTGAAGAGTTTCATACATTGTAGCAGCCGTAAATAAATACTCTTACTTAACAACATGGATCCTAGATCCAAAGTATTCTTTACGTAGTTATTTGAAAAAGTTTAAATTTTATAAATTCAATGTTTACAAAATAAATCAGATGTGGAAGGCAGTTGGGCCAGCAACAATGTAGCTCCAGGAGCCATCTTATTCTTCTACCAATCAAGGATCACTCTGAACCAAACCAAAGAAATCAGCTATTTCCATTTAATCAAAAACTTATAAAACCTAAATTTGGAAATGCTAAAAACTGGAACTGCGTCGTGTTTGCTGCAAGTCTTTCAATTGTACTTGATAAATTATATTTTATACAGCAAACTACCTTGTGTCTTTACGTTAATGTTACACAAGTTTAATTAGAGAGAAAATGTTGATCAATAGAGACTCTCTTCGAGAACTACTACAGATTTTGTTTTGTTTCATTTTTTTAAATTTTTTGTTTAGGAACTATTGATTGGCAGCCTGAAAGTAACACTTTTGTATTCCATAAAATTGTGATTGCAGCATTTATTCTTCCTGGTTCATTGTATTTAAACCAAAGATGCAATGAAAATGTTTGAAAAAGATTCAAATGTATACTTATGTACATAATGAAAATAATTATTTAAATTTTTGCTTATATATGTACCTAATGAAAGTAAAGCAATATTTTTTCTGTTCATGCCATCTTCTTATAAGCGATTCCAAAAATATATTCATTGGATGTGTGTTCTGGAAAATTTAAAAAACGAACATTAATTAAAATTTTTCGAACTTTGTCTCCTTTGTTAAATTGAAAGGTTTAGTTCACTGTACAAGTCATAAGTACGCTGGATAATTCAATGATATGCTGAATTTGTTGTTGAAAATATTTTTAAATGAACCTACTGAAAATATATTAGAAGTTTATTTGTAAATTATTGTTATTAGAGACTTCAGTAATATTCAGTGAAAATACTACTCAATTAAGATGGAATTAAATCGTTTAAAAATCTTAATCATGATGAATTTGTTGAATCTTTTCAATAACTGGTTTAGTAATCATTTACAAATGATACCGTTAAAAATATACTGCTCGTATAAAATTATCCCATCAATAAAACTTTCTGTTTTTAATTTTATATTTGCTTTAATTTAAAAGTTTTACTACCCACTTAATGATATTTTAATGAATTTATTTTTATTGCTTAGAATTAAACTTTTAATAAAACACATACAAATAACAAAATGAAACAATAAATTTGAATGTTAAGAATTGGGTTGATTCCAGGTTTTGTGAAAAATATCCCGCTATCGTAGGAATCAATAGGAATGCGTATGTGACAGACCGTTTTATTGCATCTCATAATTACTCTGTAGGTTCATATATAATATGTAACTTTTAATAAATATGTCTGTGATCAATGGATCTAACAATTTTCACGACGTGTATTCTCTTAATGTCTTTTAAAAGTATGTATACATATTATATAAAAAATATACATTACGGGTAGATAGGGGATAGCGATTTGAGAATCACTTTATTTAGTATATCTATGGATATATTTTTTAAAATTATTCATTACTTTAATATTTTACATTTTATATTTACTACAAACATTTTTTTTCTAGTATGCTATCAAGTAGCTTATAAATAAAAGTTGAAATCCAGGTACGGGCTAAATTTTAATTAATGTAGAAACAACACCCTGTATATCAGAATTTCGGAAATTGGTTTGTATGTTTGAAATGAGCAAAAGAAATTGTTACATAAGAAGCTTTTACTATTAATTACTATTAGTTATCTATTAATTGGACGCAAAACTAAATGTTTCAACTCTTTAATGGTTGATGCGGCAATTGTAAATAAAAAACGTTGTCACAAGTTTATATATAATTAAAAAAAAATTATTTCTCAAATAATACTTTGTCAGTTTTAATCAGTAAAATCATTTACCTGTTTCTATACTCTTAATTTTTCGATCACAATCTTAATGCAAAATGAATAGACAGATGCACGCGCACATTTGTATGCGCATGCGTATGTAGTTGCCACAGAAAGTCCTTAATGAAAGTTATGAACATTCTAAAGTGTTGCTATTGACGGTTAATAAAATGTGAGTGAGATTTATTAATTGAACATAAGTATTCCATTTCAATGCGTGTACGAATGAAATCGTACACATTAAGAGTTTTGATCACAACTGCAGAGTGAGGACTGGACTATGCCAAGCTTAGCAAGATGTGATGGAAATCACCCATGTTGAAGTTGGCAAACACTTGTTGTGTTGTAGTGTCGGTGAGTACTATGAGTATTATTATTTTTGTCAGCAACGATATGGCTATTTATTCCAGATATATTCAAGGAAGTAGAGGCCATCGGCAAATTGTTCGTGACACAGAGTAAGTTCCTTTTAGCTCATCAACGGTATCAACAACTCCCTTTGTTGCATTGTAAAATGTAATCATTGTTGGCTTGTATGCATCGCTACTTTCTGGATCAATCTCGCCTTTGTAATGTATTTTTGACAATAATGTAACTATTTTTTTTAACGTTTTAAACTTCTTGTAAACTTTTTCTTAGTAAAATCTAAGGCTAAAGGTATCGACGCAAACCAATTATCGAAAGTTACGCTTCTTCCAGTTCCGGACATTGGTTTAATTAATTACTCAAGCATTTCATCAATTGTTACAAATTCATTTAGAGCATAATTGGCTTTGCATCGCTCAACAAATCCATAAAAAATTCTCTTAGAGGAGATAGCTTATCGTACTGTTTCCGTTCCTCTCTATCGTCAAGATCGTCAAAGCGAAGCGCTTGCAACAAAAATTGAAATCGATTAATTCGCGTTTTAAGACGAAAAATCTCTACGCCGGTTCCGTCCTAGGCCCACAGATCTCTTAATAATAGATGTGATGACCGCATGACTCCAACAAAATATAGAAGACCAATAAGTGCTTTAATTTCTTTCATATTTGTACTGGTGGCATCTCTATCTCTACTGTAATTTGTCCAAAGCTTCAAAATATATTTTTTTGTGTGTTCAACTATTTCGCTGATGACGGAGTCTGAGAAAAACAATTGCCAAGCATCAATAATGGTTTTTTGCTTCTCTGGATTTTTCAATTACTTCAGAAGATTGAGTCACTATGTTTCTGCTCCAGGCCTTTTTTTGAAATTTATTCCACCACGTCTTTTTGTCCCTTTCCATAAAACACAGACGAGTATTTAGATCTTTCTGATTTGCATTAAAATCTGGTAGCTCCTCTCCTTCTGATTGCTCTGAATTTGGTCCACCTATCTCGTCGTCGCTCTTAATTTCAGTCCATATGGCTAAAATACGTTTTATTTCTTTCTCAAGAACACGTAACCTACAAATAAAAAATACTATTACAAATCACCATACATGTGACTATATTTTCTAAAATACTAGACTTGAGAAATATTATATGCATATAAAGAACCACACACACAGGCTTCACTTACCGTATTATTAACAGTAAAAAGCACACCAATATCTAAAACTGTGAAACTGAAACACAACTATCGTTGATGCTTATGTACACGCGCATGGTGAAAAGCACCGACTACAAATATTGAAATATTTTTGGGTTAAAGATAGCTATGAACCTGCATTGATAGGCAATACACGCCAGAAGTATTTAGGTGGTATTTATCTATGTATAAAATTAAATAAAAAAAAATGTTTCATTTGGTTAACAGATGTGTGAAGTTCGATCTAGATTCGGATCTCAGACTAGTGCTTATTAATAAAAATTGATGGGCTAATTTTTACTAAATGCATTTCATCACGTGTTAAGAATTTACGTTTATAAATAACATATATAAATATTGTAACAACTTTTAACACAGGCACAGATTATTATGAGTTATTCATAAGATTTATGACCAATATCACAAGTGTTCGTTAATTCCACACTTAAAATGTTAACTTTAAAAGCTATTGAAATATTTTTAAAAATTAATATTTTAATACATTAAAATATAGTGGCGGTTAAATTTAATGGTCTATTAGTAGAGTGTAAGATTAACACACATTTATGAAACTGGCGCGGCGGTACTAGAAATCATTTTAATATGAATTTAGACCTATGTATTTTATTATTGTATATTTTTGAGACATCATTTTTTATGTTCTATTTAAATGTTATTTTTCTCGAATGTATTTAGTTTATAAGTTCTAATTGTTGATAAAAAGAATGTATTTTTATAATTTGTATCAATATATATTATATGTTTGTGAGAAATATATTTAAAATATATTATTTGTGATGGTTTTTTACACATTTTTGGGTATATTAATTTTGAATATGTACAGTAGGTATTTTTGTGCCATTTTTATTTTGGTTACCATGAATCTAGACATATCATGAGCTCCTACTACAAACACTAAAAAACAGCCTTTAAATAATAAAATAAAATTAACATGAAAAATTGTACACCGTTTTCAAGTTTTTTACTTAAAAGGAGGACTATGTTATTTCAGTAACGTGCAGTTGCATGTGAAAAGGATTGAAAATTAACATTTATTTATAAAACGGCTAAACCTATACTTATAGTGCAAACCTTTACTTATAGCATTTATAGTCTATTTTTCTGCCATCCTTGACAAATACTTTTACGATAGATTCAGAAAAACTGGGATTTTGATATATTTCCTTTTTAATCGATTTGAATTAATTTTTTTAGGTTGAATTTCTAATAATCACTTTGAAATTCTTTCAAATATATTTTACTCATCTTGAAAATAAACTCCACCTTTAAAAAAATTTCGCTTAATAAAGCGTTGTTAATTACGATTGAACTAAGAACTTGGCTACTGTACCAGTACTGGAACCAGTACATGGTTACTGTAAATATAAATTATTCGCATAAAAATTATTCAAATTAATACAAATCAACAGCAAATATATGAAACACTCTCAACCAAATATCTTTATTATATCAAAGGTTATTTAACGCAGAATATAACGAGAGGGCCGAGGTGCAATTGATCAGGGTGGATGTAAATTAAAGTTATATTAAGTAGTTTAATTTTGGTTGAAACTTCACAGAATTCCTAGGAATATTGAAAACAAAAACACTATCCTTAAAAAAATTCTTCTTCTTTTGTTTCAACCATTTTCCATCCACTCTTGAATGTAGGTCTCTCCCAATTGCTTCCATCTTTCTCTATATTGCGCCAATCTAATCCACTGTTTGCCTGCCACTGCTCTTATGTCATCTACCCATCTTTTTTTTGAGGTCTTCCCATGCTTCTTGTTGTCGTCCTTGGTCTCCATTCTAGAATTCTCCGTGTCCACCTGTTGTCATTATATCGGGCTACGTGACCTGCCCAACGCCATTTCATTTTTGTAATTTCTTCCACAATATCTTCGTTCTACGTCTTATCTCGGTGTTTCTAATCTTGTCTCTTAGTGATATTCCAAGCATGATTCGTTCCATTGCTCTTTGGGTTGTTTCTAATTTTTTAGCAAATCTTTTGGTAAGGGCTACTGTCTCCAAGCCGCAGGTACAAACTGGTAGTATGCATGTGTTATACAGCTTTTTCTTTAAGTTTATAGGAATGGAGGTGTTTTTCAAGATATGTGCTAGTTTGCCGAAAGCGCCCCATGCCAGTTGTGTTCTTCTTTTAATTTCAGCATCTTGATTTGTTTTTCCTAGTTTGATAACATGACCTAGATATACATAATGTTCAACATTTTCTATGGTATGATTTTGTATTGT
Source organism: Diabrotica balteata (assembly GCA_918026665.1). NCBI lineage: Eukaryota > Metazoa > Arthropoda > Insecta > Coleoptera > Chrysomelidae > Diabrotica > Diabrotica balteata. The sequence goes on from OU898278.1 coordinate 101,383,708, forward strand.
TATATTTGTCTGGTCTCGGCTCAGTATTTTTGTTGTGTTGTAGTTCATTTTTAAGCCTACCGATCCTGAAACTGCATTTAATTGTTGTAACATATCATTTAGTTCTTGGATATTATCGGCTATTAAAACTATGTCATCTGCGAATCGCAAGTGGTTTAAGTATGATCCGTCGACGTTGATACCCTTATTGTTCCATTCCAGTTTCTTAAAAATATCTTCTAGAGTAAGGGTAAATAGTTTGGGAGAAATGGTGTCTCCTTGTCTTACTCCACGTTGTAGTCTTATGGGATTAGTTTGTGTGCTTTCGTCCAGCTTTATCTGCATGGTGGCATTTTCATATATGTTTTTAATTATGTTAGTGTATCTTGAATCTGTGCGTGCATTTTCTAGAGATTCAAGCACTGCCCATAATTCGATGGAATCGAATGCTTTATGGAAATCAACGAACGCCCTATGAATTGGAACATTATACTCGGTGCATTTTTCTATCAGTGTTATTAGGTGTGCAAGTGGTCTATGGTATTAAAAATTTTTTTGAATCCAGCCTGCTCGATAGGTTGATAGAAATCGAGCTTATGTGTTAGGCGGTTGGTTATGATTTTAGTTATTAATTTATTTAATAGTAAAATGACTTTGGAGTTGTACCATTCTTGAGGAATCTTTCCTTCATCAATTACTTTAATAAATAAAATATTTAATACCTGTTCCATTTTTCTGTCACCAATTTTCAACATTTCAACTGTAACCTTATCCTCTCCCGGAGATTTATTCGTTTTTAGTTGATTTAGGGCCACTCTTATTTCATAGTCGGTTATGTCCGGTATTTCTTCTGAGCCGGTGTTAATTATTGTTCGTTCAATATATCGTTGTTGTGGTTGTGTATTTACCGGTTATAATTTAGTCTAGAATTTTTCAATGGCCTCGCTTATTTCCTTTCTGTCTCGAACGGTGACGTTTTTCTCATTCTTTATTTCTATGATTTTTGTTGTGCCGCTTGAGTTTTTTGCTTTGAGTACTTTCATGTTGCAGTTATCTTGTATTATATTTTTTATTAGATTGTTATTATAGATTCTATGATCGTTTCTGATTTCTTTCTTCACGTTTTTGTTTAAACTTTTGAAGCTGTGCGAAGTTCGATCTGTTCTGTTTCGTCTTTCTTGGATTAGTTTAATTGTATTAGGTTGGAGTTTAGATGTTTTGGTTGATTTTATTCTCATGCTTAGCTCTTTTTGGTATTCCGTTTGTTTTTGAAACAGGACATCGGTGATTGGGTATCGTTCTCGTTTAATAAGTTTGTTTCGTTCTACTCTCGTCTATATTTTAACCAATCTATGGTCACTCCCGGTATAGAATTTGTTTAGTACTGTCACGTCGGTGCATATGTTTTTGTTATTGGAGAGTATGTAGTCTATTTCGTTCTTAGTTTTCTTGTCTGGGCTGATCCATGTCCATTTACGATGTTTGGATTTTTTAAAGAAAGAGTTGAGACAAAATAAATTTTCATTGTTTAAGTAGTTTTACATCTCAACCCTTTCGTTCCTGTTGCCCACCACAAAGCGACCGATATATTGTGTGTCGCCGTCTTCTTTTGTTCCAATGTTTGCATTAAAATCTCCTGTGATTATTACGAAGTGTGATTTTTCTTGGTTCCTTGCTGTTGCTGTTGTTCCAAGCGATGACAAGATATATGACTCTGTTTGATACAGCACAGTACTTCGTTATTTTATAGGGAGTTCGTTTGTTTATTAGGAACGTTACAACGCCTATGTGATGATTTTCTACGGAGTTTTTCTGGTATAGCTGGTGACCAGATTTTAAGATGGTACATGCTTCTCCTGGTAAGCGAGTTTCGCAAAGTCCAATTATATCCCATTTGATATTTGAGAGCTCTTGTTCTAGTTCATCAAGGTATTCTTGGGTCCTCATAGTTCTTATATTGTAAGTGGCTATACGAAGCAATGATGGGTAGTTTTTCTTATTAGATTCAGTCGAATATTTGCCTCCCCCAGAATCCATGAGGCTAACTGATTGCTCAGTGTGAGATTCTGAGTGTATAACTCTACTCACCTAAGGTAATTTCGTATTGATACTCGACATCTTCAACTTGGGAGGTTTTAGCATATTTAAAAACGCCACGCTTGCCGAGAGGGTTGGCGAGTGATTCTATACAATCCCTAAAATCAGGGGATTGCCATTTCCGCCATCCAGATTCCAGGAAACCCTGATATCTACGGAGGGCAGGGATTGATTCATTTTCCCTGATAGGACTATGAAGAGGAGTTCCTACCCGCTACCCGCTAAAAAAATTAATATACCAAAATTTAGGCCACTTTACATAAGTAAATATTTCTTTTTCAGAATACAGTTGATCATATTTGCTTATTGTCAACATAATTTTTAAGTGGATATAAACTTCACTTTCACCCTCTATCATTTTATGACTTGAAAGAACTGATATAATTGCAGCGTGTCAATTATGAATTGCTCATTCTTCACTATTAATCATCACTAGATTAAATTTGTTTTATGGGGTATTTTTTCGACTTCCTCTTAGTATCGTAACAAGCAAATATGGCCCTTTGGTTAAGTTTCTTCATTTGCCGTTTTTATCTTTTAATATTTTTTCTAGAAGTTACAATAGTGAACAAATGAACAGAATTTTCACCCATGTTGTCGTTTTCAAACATTTTTTGTAAAACTCGTTTATGATCTAAATAGATAGTTACAGTTGATCTAAAAGAAGATATTAAATCTTGCTTAAAAGTATTAATACCACATTCCTTTTTTGATCCATTTCATACAGAGTTGTCACCAATAGATGTGCAAAATCTTTTTATCGACTGATTTGAAAAATATGTGTGCTAGTTTCCATGTTGTTAAACTTGACCTCCAGGAAATTTTACAGGCTCTAAAAAACATCCAAGTCTAAAAGTTGTGTTAGAATTCCCATTAATATATAGATAGTAAATACCATAAAAATACCACTAGAAAATAGTTTCAGAACCATATTAAAATGTGGTAGTTCTTGAGAAGACAATGGCAATGGTTTCCCTTACATAACCACAGCATATCTTTAGTGAAGGAAGAACATAAATTGTCTTCAAAAGGACTTTGTAAAAGTCTGTAAAAAGCTGTGCATCCGTCCCTGGATGTGCATTGAACCCGAAAAAGCATACCTTTCACTGCAACATAGATTATCTGGTTCCTGGTAGATTTTATAGAGTTCGAAGTTGTATCGTTTTCTCCAGACACCATTTTCATTTATCGCTCCATAGATTCGCCTTATTATTTTTCTTTCGAAACATCCTAACATGTTTTCATTGCTTTTTGTTAAAGTCCACGTTTCTGAACCATATGTTAGGACTGCGCGTATTATTGTTTTGTAGAGTTTTACTTTTGTATTTCTTGATATAACTGTAGATTTAAAAAGGAGATTAAGCCCAAAATAGCATTTATTAGCCGTGCAAATTCTGGGTTTATGCCCTACGTGTACATACACTCATTTTGACGCCGTCGTTAAAATTCAAAACTGCTGTTTGTGTTATGACTTAATGTTCAGCTAACCTATTCTGATTGGTAAGAGTGAGTCAAATGAAAGATATATAGTAGCGAAGAAGCGATAAAATCAATCAGATAGTAATACCCGTGAAAGCTGTTCAAAATATGTTCTTAGTCCGCTCTTTGACCTAATTTTTTTTGGCAGAAATTTTAAAATACTGGTATAGAATGTAACGATGAATTTTATTGCTGTTGATCAAGTTTTCACCAAAACAACAGTGTGTATAATCGTAATGAAAAACAACGTTACAAAGTTAAAAAATTGTTTATTTCTGTCTGGAGATTGATTAAGCTTCTTAAATTTCATTTTTAAATCATCTCGTATCATTTTAATTGAGTTGAAAACAATAATGTGGAAGAAGCCGCAAAATTTATCCTTTTTGTTTTGTTGTCCATTTTTTTGTAACTAAAATAACATTCTATTAAAATACATCTCACGCATCTGGAAGTTCAGAGCAGTACAACTTTCTGCATAGTCTTATAAATACAACATACATTGTATATTCACTCAGACCCAGCAGTTTTATGTTTTCTATATTTCAATTATTTTCTGTATTTCAAATTTCAACTAATCTCAAATGTTTTCCTTAAGTTGCACTTTTGCTTTTTATGTTGTGTTACGAAAGGCAGTCGTACAGCAGTACGCATTAACTCATCATATCAACGATATATGTTGTGTGTGTCACACTTCAACCAACTCATTAAGATACTCCCTCGTTATCGTGTTTTTTCTTATTTATAAATGTTTTTTTTATATTAACAAAAATTCAATCTTTAAGTGCCTAGACCAATTTTCTTTCTACCGGAACAGAAGATATGGTTTATTTTTTAAATTCTAAATTAAAAGATTAAAATTACTAAGGACCTCAAAACATTTTTTTTGCAAAAAGTTTGCATTTTCATGCAAATATTGCATTGAAATTTACAAAATTCAAAGGTTAAGAAAAGCCTTCCAAAATTGTGTAATCAGGTGTTCAACTTTTGTGTTAATCTATGTTTAAGATGCTTCACGCTAGAGTAACAGACATTTTTTGCATTACAAAATGTATCTGCTGCAGGTTACTGTAATTACTTGTACGATTTTAGAACTTATGGTATGTCAAGGTTTCCCAAGGTTTTTTTGTTGGATAATTTTTGGGTACTTATTGTGTTGACTAAAATGCCCGTAATATTATTTTATTATTGCACATAACCTTTAGTTTAACTGTTAAATATGTAGTATATGTCATTTGCCTGGACTATTGGAAAACGTAGGCGCAAATCCAAATTTATTAAATTGATCTAGTAGATATTAAAAAGTAAATTTTTATTTTTTATTATTTTATTTCTATTTGTTTTCGTACTATACATTGCCCTGAAAAATAAAAGCTTATGAAAATAGATAAATAACCGTCATTTTTGGCCTGGTTTCTTTTTTTACTTAACTACGTGTCCAAATATTTCTGTAGCGGTATGGCAATAGTTGATATGCCAATCTATTTTTTTTTATTAACAAATACTTACTACATTTTTTAAATTTTTTTTAAGAACTGTCGTCGTCATCACTGTTTTAAATTTCTGGTGGCAGACTGACTTGTGTCAAGGGAAGTGTAGAACCTAGCAGAATAACTTTCTTTTGGAGTGTATTTAAAGAGTATTTCGAAAAAAGACTGAGCATATCTCAGCAATTACTTTTTAGCCAATTTATTTTTTGCCTAATATCAGGTGTTTTCTTTTCTTAGTTGGGGTTTCAGAAAGTTCCAAAATTTATAAAACGAGTGCTGGTCCATTTCTTCCCCAGCAAATGGTTTTCTTCACTCTTTCGCTGGATTGGTTAGCATGTCATTCAAGGTTAGAGTGTGCGGTGATAAGAAACTTCTGGTCGATCGTTAAATTACTTTTCTAGCTTGAAATAAAACTGAGTGTGACGGCCATATTGATATTGCGATTTTGGCCACCCAACGTGTCGAAGTAAGTGATCATGTTAGTTACTTCTTCAGGTAGGACTGTAATAAATTTAAAAACATATGAGGCTACTTCATTTGAACCCCCCTATGAACTATGCAATTCTCTCATGACACATGAAGCAAGTTGTCCCACCATTCTCAATGCATTCCCTTATTGTTAGATTGTACGTTTACAGCAGTCTTTTATGAAGTGCTATATTTGTCGTTAGCGCAGGAGTGTCTAATACCTTTTCCAGATCAAACATCAGCATAACGTTAGATTCGTTTTGTGCAAGCAACTTCCTTCTTTTGGTTGTACGTCATATCCGCTTCAAGTTTATGCTGGTCAAATTCATGCAGTAGTTGACTTCTTAATAAAAAAAATTGTAATAGTTATTTGTTATTTGATTTTTTAGGTTTCATTGTAAAGTAAGCGAATTTCTTATTTTTATACATTTATTGATATGTCCATTTACTTCTCGTTTTTGGGTTGTCAAAACATGGCATGTCTACTATTCTGAAGAAAATCATTAATAAAAGGTATTTACTAAATAATTAGCTAATATCACTTAATAAACTTCAATGTACATTCGTAATGTGGTAAGGTGAAAAAACATTGGCAATTCACTTTCAAAAAAATTTCAAGAAATTTCAAAGGCCTTTCAAACTTACAAAATGCTCTACTAAAAAGATTGACACATCAACTATTGCCATACCACTACAGATTTATAAGCCGATATTCTGTATATTCTGTGTTATCGATTAAGTCTTCTACATTTCTTGATTAAAAATATGATTCTCCTCATGTTGGGTCCCCGGCTTGTTCTTGTCCGATGTTAAGGCTGTAGTCATATTTGTTACTTTGACTGGCAGCTATCTTGCATTATTTAAAGAATGTTAGTAGTGGTTTGTGTCTGTTGGTTTTAAACCCCATGCTATTCTGGCTAATTCATCACTATCTATTCCTGTAATTGCTGGTTCCTTTGAACTTTTCAACTTTTCTACAACGATTGCATATTTCGCTATTTGGTATTGTGTCCCTTAGTGTTTTCCCAGCTATTAGACTTCATTTTTCTTCTGAATGTCCACAAACAATAGTTAAAGTATATTAATAGCGCAGTCTGCTATAATACGTAGAAGCGGACCCTTTTTGGCAAAAGTAAATTCTTTTGGCAGTCGAAGTATATAATATTTGATTATCACGAGCAAAATGTTTTAAGATCATCATCTTTAAACTTGCTCTTTCATTATAATCATCCACTCATCATCAACAAGAATTTTGGGCAGAGTTTGCGGTGATTTCTCAGTTACAATAAAATTTAAGTTGAAATTGAAAATATCCCTAGAAAACGGCATTTCAAATTATTGTCGTTCACTTGGGTGATGTTGTACATTCGCGATAGTATGAATTTTATGGTTGTCAAAACGTAGACGTCATACATTTTGTGCCTGTGTAATGGGATCCAACAGGTTGTAAAGCTTTTAACTGCTACAAATATGGACGCTAATATGCCCTTGTCTTTGGTGTAGATGACTCTAGTAGCAAGATTTCTTTTTGGGAGATTTTGCACACCAGGAAAATTTTTTATACATACCTTAATAGTACCTTGCTTGATTATTGTAAAGTAGATGTTTGATGTTTTTCGTCAACAATTTCAAACCTCGTCCTTGTGGTTGTTTTAGAATTTCTTTTCGATGTATATTTCAGCAGAAACGCATTCTCCTACGACTTACCTAAGTTTCTGTAAAAGCCTTGTTGAAATCGTAGGACCTCCTGATTACGTGAGAATATAAATAAAGAATATTCTTGTTCTTCTTCAGCCTTAAGTAATTCAACTTTGGACATAGACCTTCCCCAAATCAGTCCAGTGTCTTCTATTTTGTGCCACTTGCTTCCAGTTGTGTCCTCCGATCTCCTTAATATCATCCGTCCATCACATTTGTGGTCTTCCTCTGCTTCTCTTTCGTAACCATGGTCTCCATTGTATTTCGTGGTTTCATCTCTTATCCTTCAGTCGGGCAATGTAACCTGCAAAGCTCCATTTTAATTTGGCAGCATGTTCTCCTGAGTTTTTTACTTTGGTTTTAAATAAAGTTAAATTTTACATAAAGAATATTATTACAAGTGAAACATTGTAAATAAGCTATAGATGACGATTAATATTCGTTAAATGACGTCATAAATTATCAGAATTTAAACATGTATAATGAAACTAGATTATCAGAAGAATACTGAACTTAGAAGTACTCGTAACTGTGATATGTTGTTATTGATTTTTAAGTTGTCGTGATTGGTTGGAGTATAGATTGCAAATATAAGGTACAGGAAGGCCCAGTTTAATACAAAAGTCACTAGAAAAATTATATTTGTTAAAACAGTAAATATACTTATATTGTTCATACTTTTTAGTAGTATCCATTCATTTCAATAATAAAAATATCCCGATTCTTCTAATTTCTATATTAATTTCCTGACCTACGAATTCCATGTGTTGCCCTTCCGTTTAGTCTTAAAAACAGGCAAAATGACATAATTAAGTGCTCTTACTAATTGGCTAGTCACCTAAACGCTTTTTTATAATAATAATTTTGTAATATATATTATGTTTATCTACTTTGTACTATTTGTTTATTTATTTTTTAATCCTGTTAAATATAAGCAGCAAAAATAATACCGGAGCAATAAGCAACTAGCAACATGCAACATATTTTGTTGTACTTCGCATAATAAAGTAATAAAAAATCAGTTATATAATAAAATGTCGTCTGATGATGAAGACGAATTGATAACGTTCTGGTAAATTTTGAGAAGGAAAAACCAGACGAGATTTAATTCATCAAGCATTTGAAGCGTTGAGTGAACATAGAGGCAGTATATGTACTCAAGTATTAAAGACGCATTCGACACAGTTTCAAACCTGTACCGAATGAATACGAGTACTTTGTAAACGTTAGTTCAGCTGATAGCACCTCATATTACTAAACAAGACACCAATTTCAGATATACGGTCAGCCCACAGGAGAAACTTTTAATCACATTAAGGTAAGATATATCAATTAAAACTTACATAAGAAAAATTAGTGAAAAAAACAAAAAAATGATATAGTTGTGTTAAAGACGAATTCCTATCATCAACTGATGACATGTTAGGTGAAAAATCGTAAATAAATGTTGCTGCAGATGAAACCTAGCTTCCTCTATAGTAGTATAGTGTTGGTATATACTACTATACTACCAATAAATTGTTCTGCAATATATTGTCACACAACAGTTCATCTAGTGTCTTAAGGTTTCTCTTTTTAAACTGCTTCTTTTGATATTCATTTTATTTTGCAATATTATTCTTGTCTGCTGTAGAATCTTTTTTTTTTTGGCTCACCTATTCTATAAAACAATTATTAACTTCGTTAAAGTATCTGGTGAAACTTTTAGTCGTTTCATTGCTAGAATGCTTACATTATCCAAATACTAGGCGTGAGTCGATTCATGTTTCTCCTCTGAGAAAATTGAGAAACTAAAAAATAAATCTAATTATAAATTTTTTTTATTGGTATTGGACTAGTAGATGCAGTTTCCTTTATGAGAGGAGGCACTACTATAGGATTATTTTAATTTATTTTCACTAGAAACATAATCAGTGTAACCTTTGAACTAATCGTCTGAAAATTTATTTTCTCATCAGGCCAATCTTTCCATGCTCACATAAAACTTTAGATAACACTGTATTATATTATATACACTATAACACTATATTATAACAAGTATTAAAACGTCATCTGAACTTGGTGGTTCTGGCGCATGTACCTTTTGTGGCAATCCGCTAAAAACAATCATATTCATAATCATAAGCAGATAATATAAGGGCCCATCTAAGCATTCTGGGTGACACTATCTCTGGAACATCTTTTTCGGATTAAAAATACTCAATGGTTTATGGTCCGATATTATGCTTATTTTCCTCCCCATATACATATTCATGGAATTTTTTAATGCCCGATATTATGGCCCAGTGCTTCTTTGTAGATTTGGGCGAAATTTTGTTCAGCAGATGATAGAGTACTTCTATGGCATTACACCTGATATTCACCTCCCTCATTATCACGTTGGCTAAGCACATAACCTACCCCTTAAGGGCTGGCACTATCCGTCAAAAATAAATCTTTTTGTTCACTGTAATGTCCTCACTTAATCGTGTCCGGACATGTCATTCATAAAATTTCGGCCCAGTATCGGGCTACGTCGGTTCCATCTTTGTTAACGAGCCACAAATCTTCGAGGGTACATCGATGAGGATAGTTTCTGCATTTATGAAGATGTTTCATATACTGTGTTTCTCCACAGTCACAGTTCATATCATCTTGGTCAATTTTCCCCATTGTGCCATGTTTGATTTTACTGTAGCAACCCCCGTTCTTATCCTATTCAAGGTTTTCCACGTTTTAAAGTCTAGGGTCTGGCCGGTCCATTGAACCTGGGGAAGTGGAAAATACTCAGGCGGTTCATCCTGCACTGTTCCAAGGAAGCTTTTCTAGATTTTAGTCGCTTTCGTGGTGTTCGAGCTTTGTATAGGGCATGCCGATCGTAAGCGATCTGTTTAATTTTCTCTATGTGTTCTGCAGCGCCTCTGCGTGTTAAGGGTTCTGCAAAACCCGCTGCTCTATATAGATTTGAAAGTGGCGTTGGTTTCATGCACCCCGTTACTATCCTGCGTGTCTCATTAAGCGCAGTATCAACTTGTTTGGTGTGGGCAGATCTGCTCCAAATGGGGCACGAATATTCAGCAGTTGAGAAACACAGTGCCTGTGCCGTTGTTCTTAAAACGCCAGGACGTGCGCCCCATTTACTTCCCGTTAGCTTTCTGAGTATGCTGTTCCTAGTTGTTACTTTCCCTCTTGTTTTTATACAATGTTGTCTGTAGGTGAGGGACCGGTCCAGAGTTACTCAAGATATATAGGTTGGTTTGTGTGTTCTAATGCATTACCATTCCACATTAATTTGGAGTTTTCGCTTGGCTTCCTTTGTGCGAAGGTGGAAAGCGCAGACATGGGTTTTAGAGATATTGGGTCTCAGAGATTTCTGCAGGTAGTACGCTGTCATTGTTTTTAAGGCAGTTTCGAGTTTCTCCTTCACTTCTTCAAAACTATTTCCTTGAGCACATATTGCAAGATAGTCAGCATAGAGGAAGTGCTTGGTTTCGGTCGGAGTAGGTTGGTCGTTTGTGTATATATTGAAGAGCATTGGTGCTAAAACACTTCCCTGTGGGAGGCCGTTTTATTGAACTCTCCACCTACTTACTTTACCCTCCAGCATAACGAAAAAACGTCTATTTTGCAGTAAGGAATATACGACCTTTCCCAGATGGTGGTCATTGAGAGTGTCATATAATTTGCGGAGCAATGTTTTGTACCTTACTGTGTCATAGGTCGTTGTCAGATCTACAAAAGCAGCCCCTGTTATAAGTTTTTCTTCAAAGCCCTCTTCAATGTGTTCTGTTAATGCGAGGACTTGACCGGTGCAAGATTTGCCAGGTCTGAATCCTCCTTGTTGTGGGATGAGGTGCTTGTCGACATTTTTTTCTATTCTGGCGAGTATGAGTCTCTCGTATAGTTTAAAAAACTGACACAACAGCGAAATAGGTCTGTAGCTACTGGGGTCTTCTGGATCCTTTCCTGGTTTTAACAAGGCTATTACTTAAGATTTCCTCCATGATTTTGGAATTTTGCGGGTTTTGTAGCACGTGTTATAAAATTGCAAGTAATTGCAACTGTAATGTCCTAACACTGGTTCTTTCACTAAAATGTCTTTTAATAAATAAACAGTTTTTTTTTCTTTGAAACAGCACTGCCAGGGAACGTCCTTTCGCATGTAACGGATTCACAATTATTGACTTGTCGTTTATAAAAACATGATAAAAATTTAAAAGTCCAATAAAAGCTTGCAACTCGGTTTTCTTGCTATATAACGTGTAGAAGAAAATGTTTGAATAACTAAAAATGGTCTTAGTGGTGGTAGTAGTAGGTTCTAAATCATGTATGTAAATGCAGCACATTATCATGTTACTTATTTTACTAGCTAAAGTCAATTTAAAAGAAAGATTTGGCACACTTATCTACTTACTATCGATGGCCGAATAACCTTTTGAGGGTTTTAACCTCCTTCACAAAGACTTGCCATTTCTTTCTGTCCTGTGTTGCTGTTTGGAGAGGTGTAATAACATTGATATCTTTCAAGTTTCTCTTCTTCTTTCAATCTTTGTCGAGGACGACCTGGGGGCGCCCTCATATAGATAGTGCCGTAAAGATGATTTTATTTATCTCTGTCATCATTACTTCTTAGTACATGACCTATCCAGGCTAATCTACGGGATCTTATTAATAGTAAAGGCGTTCGTATTGTAAGGGCAGCTAGTGTTCGTATTTCCTGATTATTGTAAATTCTCTAGTTACTCTGCTGTTCTTGATACGGGCTTAAGATGAATCTGAGAATTTTATTTTTAAAAGCTATAAGATGTTGTTGATCTCTTAAAGTTATCGTCCTTAATTTTGAGCTAGTTGTGATGTTTTTTTACCAGAAAAACATTTTTATGACAGAGTTATCCATGAAGCTCGTTCTCACATCAATTTATCATTAATCGGCTTATATTTTATGAATGTACCTAATATTTTTTAATGTAGAAGAATGTAGAATATTTAACAACTTCTCTACTTGTCAGACTTTTTTTATACATTTCTTGTTTAAAATACAAACCAGCATTTTCTGTTGTATAATTTAAATAAATGACAAGGACACAACTCACAAATCTTTAATCTTAAAGATCACATAAATATACGAAATATGTTTTATTACATTTAAATCCCTTGTTCCATCGCACATTCTTTGGTATAGTCAGTGGGCAACATATCACTTAACAGCGATCTGAACTTCTGTAATGGGCACGAAAGCTCGCATTGAGATATATAATACTCCTTCGGTGTATCCTTCCAGAAGTTCCTATACGTTATCTAAAAATACATACTTTTAAGTCTTTATTTTTTTATTATAAAGAAAAATGGTTAAACTAATTAATATTTAATTACTATTTAAATGGGAATAAGCCACAATTAAAGGTTAAAGTATGTTTATTGACGTTTCAATTTCTATTTAACTAATATTAGTAAGTCAGTAACATATAGAGGATACATTTATGTTAACGAATACTTCAACTTAATCTGCGAAGAAACCAATAGATACTCCACGGAAGTTTTTCTTTCCGAATGTATAACTCGATTACACGATGGAAAAATGTTCTCAGAAGAATTAATAGTTTTTTTGAAGTGCTTCTCTACATGGGTACTATTTCTACAAATAGGCCAAATATTACTGGAAAACATCCAGATTTTTCGGAAAGAAAAACTTCCGTGGAGTATTTATTGGTTTCTTCGCAGATTAAGTTAAAGAAATTATCGTCTGCCGTGAGCCTAAACAGTATGCTAGTAAAATACGAAACAGGTAGTAAAAAATTGAAAAAATGTATCAATTAAAAAATGTTAGTGAAACATTAGAATTTCTAAATATTTAAAAAATATTTATGCATCATTAGCAAGTAGTCTTTCAGTTTAAAAATAATATTTATATATAATATATAAATGAAACTCGATCTTATTTAGGAACTGTAAAACTCCTTTAGATGCCTCTAATGAAGGTTGGTGATGACTTCCAAAAATTCGTTTCTATCTTGAGACTAGAGTTTTTAAACCCCTTTCTAACTGAAACCCATTTCTACTAGGTATTAATATGAAAAGTCATTAAAAACTTTCTCGTTATATTCCATAATACCGGATAAGTAAAAGGTATGTCTTTTTGAAGTCAGAATTTTTGATATCCATTTCTAAACTGTAACTTAGTTCTTCGTTAGTGCTTATTCCAATCAATTCCTCTTGTAATGTAACATCCGTTTCTTCAATATCACCAAATGGATTGATAATCCATTGCGGTATTACCAGCATCAAAATATCCTCAAATCTAGTTTCAAAATCTGAATAGTCAGCATTCAAATGTTGAACATGGATTAAAACATCGTCTTCCTAGCAGATTATCTAAAACAAATTTTAGAACTGGGAAAATTCGTGCCGTCCAGTGTTTTGTTTTATCAGTTTAATTCTGGCAAGAAACGCTGAAATGGTCGACGTTGTTTTTATCAAATTTAAACTGTAACCTTGCAACTGCAAGTTTACCATATTAAATTTAGCAAATAAATCTGCCAAATAAGCAATGTCTGTTTTTCTTTTCAATAAATTTTCTTTGAAATTTTCATCTTTACTATCGAGAAACTCTAAAACAGTGACAAATATTGTAAAAAATCTGATCAGGCATAAGCCCTTCAACAGCCAGCGTACATTTGTATGAAGAAGTAATTGGCGGAAGTTCTCGCCATTTTCTTCACATAATTGCGCAAATAACCGCATATTCAACGCATTGTTTTGGATTCGGTTTATTGCACCACTGACAAATTGGAGAGATTCGTGCAATTTACATTCAAATTTTTACCAACTAAATGTTGTCTATCAATTTATAAAACCACGATAACGACCAAAGATGGCAGGTGTTCCATATGTAGCTACCGGTATAACGTTTAATAAAGATATTACTTTTTTCAAAAGTATTCAAAACATGAAATATTGATTCGCCTTTAGTATCGGTTGTCAAAGTTCTCGCAAGTAGTAATTCTTCGTGGATATTTTGATCCATTATAAAATGAGGCTATGCCAATACTAATGCTTCATTATTAAGTTGACTCGTCCAGCTGCATAGAGAAATGGGTTCTTTGTAAATAATTATACAAAAACCTTTTAAGGTCTTAGCTCTCATCAATACGTCTTTTAACTGTGCTCAAAGAAATTTTTTTAATGATATCAGATGCGAGTTTCTGTAGAACAGTTTTTTAAACCTCTTCAACGGCTAGCAAAATTAACTGTTTTTAAATAGTATGCGGTTTTCCAGATTTTGCTATAAGCAACGAGATATTGTAAGATGCTCGCAAACCATCATTGTTTCTTTTGACGTCGAAAATTTTGTCCAGCGTGGGTTTCTTCTGAAGTTTCTCTTTAAATATTTAAAATCTTTATCTGTTTTATCAAGGAGTCACTTTCTCAGACGATCTTCCAGCTTAAGCGGCTTCATAGCATAATTACTAAAATCTTTGTTGCATAAAAGGCACAAAGTTTTTTGTTTGTCCGGACAATGATGGGACGAAGCCAACTTCAAATAATGAACATTGTACTGTTTACATTTGTTTTTTGATTCGGTTGGATCTGGAAAATCTTAGATCGGATCTTGGATCTTTATTTACTTGATAAATAGAATTTGGTTAATTGCACATCCAAACTAACATCAAAAATATAACATCTATCTTATTCTACTTTGTTACAGTGCTGTCTGTTCTAAATAAATAATTTCAATAAATAACACGTATTTCAAAATATATCTCTTCTATAGATATAAATAACTTTAACCACGTAGACTCCTTGCAGGTTTTTATCAACTCTTGGGGGTCCGATATAGACCACTTTGGGAATCACTGAGAGTAAAAAATTAACGGTGTAAAAATTTAACGTTACATCGGTCTTGGTGTGATATCCTTCATTTTTTATAGGGGAGACAGTTAAATATATATGTTTTCTAATAAAGATCACAACATTTAGTGGTTAAAATAAAACGGTAATAAATTTATACACAATAAATTAAAGCGATTGACAACAAAAGAGAAAATGAACATGTCTTGCAAAAATTTAAAAATTATAATCCCATCTAAGTACTTACTTTAATACTTGAATCTGCATAAAGTTCGAATATAAGGGTAGCTCCAAAATCAGGTTTCAAAGTCTCAATTAAATTAAGACTTCTTAAAATATGAACTATCGTTAAATCATGAGCTGCATATAAATACAATTTTGTAACGTCTGTCTTATTTAAGCTATTCTCCATGGTTTTAATCATGTTACTTAAAAACATCCCTGAAATTTTACTTAGTGTTAAAATTATTTATATATTATAATTTTTAAAATAAATCAATAGGTGCCTTAAAAAAAATCAGCAATTAGAGATCTGCATCGTGCAAAGAGGATGCATGGCACATTGTTGGTTAAGCAATGCCCCAGAGACCTGGCAAACTTTGGAGCATTGTACTCTTGGCACAGTATGTTGTTCCCACTCATGGGCACTAACAGCATTTTGTTCCCACTCATGGGCACAGAACAGGACTCAGAAATGAATGACTTTTCGGAGTCTACAAATAAAAATATAGGGGAAACGAGCAGAGATGAAAATGATGTGTTGTGATATAAAACTGCCATAAGACCAGCTATGATATCAAATACGAAGAATCGCTAAGTTGCGATTGGAACGAGTAGGTGGTGGAAGGCCAAAATAGACTGGTGTGGGACGCTTAAACATGACGTGTCTATGTACGACATTCATAATTGGCATGATCCAAAATAAAAACTTATGGAAAAATGTATTCAGAAAAGCCCACGTCACAGTAATCAAAGAAAAAAAATGATAATTACTATTTCAGATATTTAAGGCACATATATTAATTCCTTAAGTGTCACTAATTGCACAGTATAGTGCTTAAAAATAATAAGCACTATAAGCACTATACTGTGCTAATTGCTTATAAAACATCTTTAAAATATATCTGGAGTTATAATATTGATATTGATTATTAATATTATAACTCCAGACACATAACATTCTGGACATAAACATTTTATTATTTTACAATTAATAATCTTTTGAATTGATTATCTATGTAATTGTTGCGGTTTTAATCTTTCTCAACTATTAAAAAATTACAATTCTTATATTATTAATCTAACGTAAATATTTTCAAATATATCCTACTGAATATACATTGATCTCCTATTAAAACCTAAAATATTTTCAACATTCAAATAGTTAAATCAAAAGTAACAGTATTTCACAGACCTCTTAATATACAGGGTGTTTCAAATAAAGGTAAAACCGTCTGTAGAATATGTAAAACACTGAAATTGGGGTTTGCTTAGTAAAAAAAAATTGAATATACGTTTTCAAGATAAAGGGCGTTGAAGAAAAACATAATACACATTTTTTACGATTTTGCCGAAACTACTGTACGGCAACATTGTAATGAAATTTTATACGAATATGCTTGGGAAGCTGGTACACTTCCCGTCATATAAAACTGGTATACTGGGTTCGCTATTCCCCATCGAGCAAAAAGATAAAAGAGGGAATCTAATCGTTATGAAAAGGAGACCAAAAAAGTGGCCTCTGATGGCGGACATATCCGGAAATGCAAAGGCGCTAAATTTAAATTTTCCAACACTTATTAACAATAGCTATAAAATATTTTTCAGACGAGAAAGTTTTAATTAAATATTAACTATAATAGTCTAAAAAGTGACACAATTGGTAAAAGATTTCAATATAAATAAAATTTCATGTGACAGTTGGGACAAACAATAACATAACCTAACTAAATTTGACTTCTTAAACAAGGAAAGAGACTGTCTATCCTTGTCTAAAGTGGCCTCTCAAGATGGCACTTCCTGTCTATCAATATGTTTACCCCCACTACCTTTACATTCCCTCTTTTGTCTTATTGCTCGATGCTATTCCCAGTCCGAATTGACTAGTGAATTTAGTAATTATTTTTTGCGAAGTTAGTTACTTTTTGACAGACTAAAAGTGGCTAGAAATTACTATACAACCAAGCACACGTACTCATAGCGAATATTAATAGTAAAAAAAATCTAAATAGTAAATAAAATAGAACTTTGCGAATTACCAACAATCAATATTTATTTATTTGCACCATATAATAAATAGTTATGTTAAATTAACTAAAATATATTTTTTAAATATATACTACCCAAAATTTAATGGGTTTAGTATACACTTCCACTATTTAGAATAATTCTTCTTTTTTCAAAGAAAGAAGTCTGCAATGTAGTATACTTGAGCTATTAATACTGAGAAGTAGGAATTGTTGTGTTGTTCCGACAATGAATCTGTCAAAATATGCCCGAGCTAAGCGAATGGAGTATACACATTTTTTTCCCAATGTAAACCTGTGTTCAGACGATACAATGGATCGTGAATCAATTCGTTGTTGCGATCACAGATGACGGAATTGCACTAAATCTAAATCATCGAGCAAAAAGTCAAAAGAGGGAATGTAAATTTAGTGGGGGCAAAAATATTGTTAGACAGGAAGTGCGATCTTTAGAGGCCACATTAAACAAGGAAAGAGAGTCTCTCTCCTTGTTTGACATCAAATTTAGTTGGGTTATGTTATTGTTTGTCCCAAATGTCACATGAAATCTTATTTATATTAAAGTTTTTTTAATAATTGTGTCGCATTTTAGACTATTACCGTTAATAATTAATTAAAACTTTCTCATCTAAGACACATTCTGAAAAATATTATATAGCTACTGTTAATAAGTGTCGGAAAATTTAAATTTGGCGCATTCGCATTTCCGGATATGTCTGCCATCAGAGGCCACTTTTTTGGTCTCCTTTTCATAAGGATTAGATTCCCTCTTTTGTCTTTTTGCTCGATGATCTAAATAAAAAAAAACGTTCAAAAATGTATAAAGTTTTTAGGTAGGTATTATTTTATCATTAATAACAAAAAACCAAAATGTTTAAAGAATCTTTAAACCTAGGGTATTGGCACAGGGAATATTGGAATGCATCTACTTTAATTTTATATTTCAATTGTCTACCGAACAAAAACTGTATTTTGTGTCAATAAATTTAGTAAAAGGCAAATTAGCAAGATTAATTTACTCTTTATTACAAGAACGATAAATGTCAAAAACTAACATTATACTTTATCCTACATATTACAAACTATAAAATATCCAGGGCGAAAAAACGCTTTTCAAAACGTGACAGTTACAATCAAATATCTCACTGTAATGTTTTATTATAATAATTTAAAGTAATGTCCAGATTGATTATTTTATCATTATTTTTAAATTGAAATATTTTCAGAAATTAAAATAAAACAAATCAATGCGTGGGTACTTAAATGAGATGATGAAAAATTACAAAATTTTTATGAGAATTTTTTAAAATGCATGCTTAAACAAATTTAATGTGACTGACTAATCGAGAATGCTCGATAATGTTTTAGTTTTTAGTATACTCAAAACTGACTGTCTGTCGCGCAGTCCTGCTTTTAGCTGTTTTCATATAGTATTTTCGTAGAACTGGCAACGGTGCCCTAGAAATTAGAATGACACATGTGACAAGATCAACGTACACAACTTAAAAAACACGATTTTTGGTTATAAGAGTTGTAGCAGTTTTTTATGTCGCGAACGGTACATCCCATGAATTTCTTTTTATACCTGACTCTCATAGAGGGCGGTAGTTACAAGGTTCGTACCAAGTAATATTCAACAACTTTTTTAAAGATAAAATTATTATTCAAAATTTCAAGTGAACTTAAACATCATACAATTTTACACTTACTTACAAAAAGGTACTCTTGGTAAACCTCGATAATGTGTACCGTTTTCGGAATATTTTGATTTGAAAATTATAAAGTAATAACCGATGCTGGTATAAAGTAATGATACAGTTCTAATAGGTATATCTTGATTTTCTCTATGTTTGCCATGGGAAACTGCAACAATAAGTAGATTTTTGAAACCTTGTTATTTGTAAAATTAGATATTGTTAATCAAAATGTACTCAAATGTTGAATACACCGACATGTTATTAACCTTCGGCGAGTGTTTAAAAAATAGTGCATCTTTTACGCGTTATGCTGAAACGTTTCTTAGAAGATACTTACTAACTAAAAAAAAATCATTTAGAGCCGTTGAACGACGTTGTCGAGAGACTGGGAATATGAGACCAAATAAACTAAGTTCTGGTAGACCAAGAACAACAGAAAATATTATTTTAAATTTACTTGATCAAGATCCAATAGTTAGCGTAAGGAATATGACAAGGCAAACAAATACGTCTTCTTCACGTACTTGGCGGATACTTAACGTTAAAGAGCAGCAGCTACATCTTTATCATTATAGACAAGTCCAAGAGCTCTTGCCAGACAATCTACCGGTTAGAGTGGAGTTTTGTGAAACATTGCAAGAAAGGACAGCCCTCAAACAAAATTTACCCAATATTTAAGAAATCTTGGGTATTAGCTTCCAAAACATATTCGTATAATCCACAAGGATTATAATTCCTTGTCGATTATTATTAGAAAATTAAACTCCTTCCAGACATCATCTGAGGGTCAGCAGCCAGACATCGTCTGAGGGTCAGTAGCAACCCCTAGGAGGAGCCTTACGTTGCCATGTAAATTTTGTGAGAAATACTTAAACATCACAACATAATTTTAAATAAAATGTAAGACATAGTAAATATTGTACCATCTAAAGGGTTTTTACCCAGGTATTTACTGGTTTAACTCATTTACACCTAGTAAGAAAACACTGATGATGGGCTTTTTAGTCCGAAAACATTCTGTGATGTAACTCTAAAGGGATTTTAAATCATATACCTTTTATGAAGGATTTTAAATAAATATTAGTATAAAATTTCATTACAATGTTGCTAGTAGTTTCGGCAAAATCGTAAAAAATGTGAAAATTTTTTCTTCGGCGCCCTTTACCTTGAAAACGGATTTCGTTACAAAAATTCTTTACTAAGCAAACTCCAATTATTTTTCAGTTTTTTACCCATCCTAAAGAAAGCGTTATATTTTTTTGAAATGCCTTATATTTGGTGAAAAACCTTTTAAACATAAACAGTAAACACACACCTACCTCCTTTTACTTTCTTCATATAAGGTACTTCGGAATAGAAAGCTAAATTTCTTGCGGCTAGTTCACCCATGGTCGCTAACATTGTATCATTCACCCAGCTTGGCCGTGTGAAGTTTTGGAGTCTTTCAATTTCCAAAGTGTTGTAAATAGATTCAACGTCTTCCATATTAGTAACGTTGCTTCCAGTATGTTTAGTCAGATATTTCTTCAATTCTTCGTGTTCATGCTCTAGTGCTAGTATGCTTGGCGATTGTCTCAGTTCTTTGAAAATTGCATCATATTTTGCACAAGGAACTTTCATAACAATGTTCTAAAAGGAAAAGAAATTATTCAAACGTATTTTAAAAGGTTTTGAATAGATCCTAATAGTGTAAATATGTAATTATTTTATAATCTAGGAATTCTTTACATTCTTGGTGTTGCTAAAGAAACCAGAGCTAAAGAAGGAGTCGCTCTATTAGTACACAGAAATTTTTTACACCAAGTACAAGAATGTAAATATACCTCTGAAAAAAATAGTAAGTGTAAAAGTTAAACTTGGTGTCAAGCCTCTGAACGCAATACCTAGCAATTTATGCACCAGAGAATAACAGACATACCACCACAAGAGAAAACTTCTACGAACACATTCTGACTGTATTAAACGAGACCCCAAATGATAAATATATAATTATTATGGATGATTTTGACGCCCTTGTTGACAATGATATAGTTCCAGGAATAAAACAGCGATATAATGAAAATATCAGAAATAAAAACGGAGACCTTCTGACAGACCTCTGTAGCAAAAACCAAATACCTATTAAAAATACATTTTCCCTCACAAAGAACAATACAAATACACTTTTAAAACCAATAGAGGGCAAAGATCTATGATAGACTATATTCTGTCCAATAGAGAGTTACACCCCTCTCAAATCTTCGATGTAAGAGCACTAACATCAGCAGAAATAGGAAGCGATCATAAATTGGTATTGTGTAAAATCCGAATGAAAACACATATATGCGATAACAAAATGCCAGGTTACCTACTCCGAAAAAGAATAACCGAAAAAAGCAGAAAAGTATATATCATAGAAAGTGATGGAGTCGAAGAAAGCTGGACAAAACTTAAGTCTAATATCTTAGCCTCGGTAAAGAAAGTTCTTGGTGAAAGAAATATAAAAAAATATATATCGTTCCCAAGACGAAGAACTCCATGGTTTTGTACAGAAGTGAAGGAAAAATGTAAAGAAAAGAAAAAAGCTTAACTGAAATGCTTGTCAACCAAAACACAAGGGACATACCATAATTACAAGACAACTATAAACGAAACACATGCACTTGCAAGAAAAATAAAAAATGATCACTGGGAACGCTTTTCGAAAGAAATGGAACATGATTTTTACAGTCTGCAAAAGGAAATATGGCGCTTCATAAGAGGTCAAATAACGGAAGTAAAGGAACTAATAGAATAAAAACACATAGAAAAGGAAAAGTGGATTGACTACTTAAAAAAGCTCTATGTAGAGGAAGAACAGACGAAGGTCCAAAAATAACGGAAGAGGAAGTAATGTACGCACTAAAAAAAATGAAAAATGGTAAAGCCCCAGGTCCAGATGAAACACCAACGGAAATCCTTAAACTAATAGAAAAAGACTCGATTCACATTTTAGTTGAACTTTTCAATAGCATTTATACATCAGGAAAAATACCACAACAATGGCTTTTATCCACCTTTGTTATTATACCAAAAAAGATAAATGCCAAACAAAGTAGTGATTACCGTACAATCAGTCTGATGAGCCATGTACTGAAAATATTCCTGAAAACTATGCACTCTAGAGTACACAAAAAACTGGAAATGGACATCAATAATACCCAGTTTGGATTCCGAAGTGGACTCGAACAAGAGAGGCGTTGTTTGCACTGAACGTTATGTCTCAAAGATGTCTTGACACAAATCAAGATGTATTCATGTGTTTCATAGATTACAACAAGGCCTTTGATAAAGTGCGGCATGATCACCTAATCAGACTCCTGACAGAAAAGAATTTAGATAAACGAGACATCCGACTAATAGCAAATATGTACTACAATCAGAAAGCAGTAGTGAGAGTAGAGAATAATACCACTGAAGAAATTGAAATAAAGCAAGGTGTGAGACAAGGGTGTATACTGTCACCAACCCTGTTTAATCTCTATTCCGAAGACGTAATGAATAGAACACTCTCTGAGCAATCCGTAGGTATTAAAATAAATGGTGTTCGATTAAACAATCTGAGATTTGCCGACGACACCGTTCTGATCACAGAAACACTTGAAGAGCTACAGACATTGGTGAATAAGATAGCAGACTGCATCGAAGAATATGGACTATCTTTGAACATAAAGAAAACTAAATTTATGGTAATATCGAAATCAACACAAAATGTCCAAAATTTATATTTACACAATGAAATTATTGATAGAGTTAGCAAATACAAATATTTAGGCACTTTTATAAATTAAGACAACGTTAGCTCAGCAGAAATCAAAATAAGAATAGAAAAAGCCAGATCCATATTCACTAAAATGAAGAGAGTGTTCTGCGGAAGAGATTTGAGCCTTGAAATGAAACTTCGCCTGATGAGATGTTACGTACTTTCTGTGCTGTTCTACGGAATGGAGTCATGGACGTTGAAAAAGATTGATACCAAAAAATTAGAGGCATTTGAACTGTAGATGTATCGCAGAATCCTGAGAATATCATGGACCGAGAGAGTCACAAATGTCGAGGTCTTGAGAAGAATGAATAAAGAAAAGGAAGTCATATTCGATCAAAAAACGAAAACTGCAATACTTGGGACACATTACAAGAGACGAAAGATATGAACTGCTTCGAATTTCAGGAATCGGAACCGGAAACACCAGAAATTTCAGCAAGAATGTACAAAATATTTGAAACGCACAAAACTTGCAACTAAAATTTTACAAGTACTTAATAAATCAAAGGATAAGTTTGGCAGATAAACAACAGGGTTTTCGTAGTGGAAGATCGTGTACAGATGTAATATTTGTTATGAAGCAAATTACTAAGAAATCACTAGAGTATAATAGACCAGCATTTCTGTGTCTGATTGACCTAAAGAAACCGTTTGACAGAGTAAGATTAAAATATGTAATCCATCTTCTGTATAATAGAGAAGTTCCCCTAAATATTATAAAAACTATCGAAAACATCTAACAAAACAACAAAATTGAAGTCAGAATAGATGGAAAACTTACAGAACCTATAGAAATAGGCAGCGGAATAAGACAAGGTGACTAAATGAGCTACATGCTTACTTACTTACTTACTCCGTGGCGTTACAACCCTTCGTGGGTTTTAGCCGACTCGACAACATGCCTCCACTGTTTTCTCTCTTTAGCAACCTCCATCCAATTCACCACGCCCATAGTGCTTAGGTCTCCTGCTATATTATCTAACGGAGACGAGGGCGTCCGCGTGGTCTCCTTCCAGTTGGGACTTCCTCCCACACTAGTCTTACTGTTCGTTCGTCAGAATGTCTTCTGAGGTGTCCTGCCCATTGGAGTCTTCTGGACTTTATTACTTTTATGATGTGGGCGTCTGGGTAAAGTTCTTCAAGCTCTTTATTAGTTCTTATCCTATATTGTCCTGATGCTTCATCAAGCACCGGACCAAAGATCTTCCTTAGGATTTTTTCTTTCCCAAACACGTAGTCTCTCTTCATTTGCCTTTGTTATCGTCCACGTTTCGCTTCCATACATCACAACGGGTCGTATGATTGTTTTATAGACCTGTATCTTCGTACGCCGTGTTAGTTGTTTTGATTTTATAAGGTTTTGGAGGGCAAAAATACATCTGTTGCCGGCCTGAATCCTGTTGTTTATTTCTTGTGATCCGTTATTGTCTTAATCGCGTGTTTCCTATTAGATCTATATCGTCTGCAAATGCCAGTAGTAAGTTTGGTCCTTCTCGATGAAATACTGTATTCGGTTTTTCGATTCTTGCACTTCTGATTATGTGCTCCAGAGCTAAGTTAAAGAGTTGTGGTGAAAGTGCATCTCCCTGTTTTAGTCCATTGTTTATTTCAAATGTCTCCGAGTATTGTTGTCCAGCTCTCACCCTACATCGTAGCCGTTCCATACACATCCGTATCAACCGGACTAGTTTTTTTGGAAAGCCAAGTTCCTGCATCGCTGTCCACAGTCTGTCCTTACATACTCTATCAAATGCTTGTTTAAAATCTATGAATGAATGAGCTCCATGCCCTTCAATTTAATCATGAACGAAAAAATCAAAAGCGTAAACAAAGGAATAGGATACAGAATGGCAAACAAAGGAATAAAAATATTCTATTATGCAGATGACGCAATATTGATAGCTTAAGATGAAGATAGTCTATAAAAAAATCTGGTCCACAGATTTAACATAAGAGCAAAAGAATTTAATATGACAATCTCATCTCAGAAAACTAAAACAATAGTAGTCAGCAAAGAACCAACCGGATGTAAAATAGAAATTGATGGCATCAGTATTGAACAAGTAATGGAAATAAAATATCTGTATATGAATTGGAAAGTGGAGCGAATTCTGAGGATTATAATCTTAGTACATTTTAGTACGCTACTTAATGGAGAAAGTAGAGCTGAAGGTAGATATGATATAGAAATAGAACACGAGGATACTGAACTACCAACTTTGGAAGAAATAAACAAAGCAATTCAGTCTCTAGCCAGAAACAAGTCACCCGGAGCAGACAACCTACCAGCAGAAATATTTAAATGTGGCGGTCAAACATTTGTAACCCTCCTTCACAAACTACTAATACAGGTATGGCAAGAACGCGCGTTACCAGAAGATTGGAATACTGGAATTATATGCCCCATACACAAAAAAGGAAACGTTATTGAATGTTCCAACTTAGAGGGATTTCCCTTCTTAATACAGCATACAAAATTGTGTCCCTGATACTTAACGAACGACTGGCACGGTATACTGACAATATAATAGGATCCTATCAAAGAGGCTTCTTGAAAAACAAATCTACCATTGATCACATATCATCTATCAGACAAATATTAGAAAAAACGACGGAGTACGACATAGACTGCCATTACATCTTCGTAGACTTTAAGGCAGCGTACGATACTATTGACAGGTCCCAATTATATTGACAGGTAGAAATAATTAAAATGACAATGATGAAAGTCGAATGTAAAGTGCGCGTACAAGGGGATGTTTCAAAACCATTTAAAACCAACAGAGGACTGCGCCAGGGAGATGCGCTATCGTGCACGCTGTTCAACCTAGCGTTAGAAAAAGTTATGAGAGATTCGGAAATAAACTTAAAAGGTACGATATATACCCGTAATATACAAATAATGGCATACGCTGATGATATCGTCATAATTGGAAGAACCCAAAATGAAGCAGTGGAGGCTTTCACACGTATCAAAAAAGAAAACATCGGACTTCTGATTAACATCCAGAAAACTAAATATATGCCGGCCATATCAAGAATTCAACAAAATAACTTAGAGGTGCAACACGAAACGATAGAAATAGTAGAAGAATTCTGCTACTTAGGATCACTGGTAGACTACAAAAATAACACATCCAACGAGATAAAAAAAAGAATGTGCGTGGTTAACCGCTGTTATTTCGGCCTGGGCCCTCAACTAATAGCGAGAAGTATGTCAATAGCAACAAAGTGCAAACTTTATAAAACAATAATACGCCCAGTGCTCACATACGGATCGGAAACATGGACAATGACGACCCGAGATGAAGAGTTACTACGAGTCTTTGAAAGAAAAGTATTGAGGACCATATTTGGTGGAGTAAACGAACAGGGTCTGTGGAGAAGGCGATATAACTTTGAACTCTATAGACTTTTTGGTGATGCAGATATTGTAAAGACCATCAAAATAAACCGCCTAAGGTGGGTGGGCCACGTTATGCGGATGGATGAGAGTGATCCCACTAAAATAACTATGCTAAACAGGCCGGTCGGAAGAAGAAGAAGGGGGCGACCTAAACTCAGATATCTGGACGATATACAGGAAGATCTGAGGGAGATTGGAGTGAGTGGCTGGAGAAGACAGACACTCGATAGGGAAGGATGGAAGAATCTTTTGAAGCAGGCCAAGGCTCACGAAGGGCTGTAGCGCCAACTGATGATGATAATCTTAGTACCGCATGGTAACAATATCATTATCAACAATGCCATGATCTAACTGAGATTTAGATGTCCTCATTCAGCGTTTTACAGGCAAACCTTCAGCACCGTAAGGCAGTTTTGGCAGAACTTACTGCTGCTATGAGACGGTTAAATCTGCAAAGACTTGAGTAATAGTTAAACTTACAATAAGCAAATTGGTCGCACCACTATTGATTGGGAATAGATGACTTCCAGAAAAAAGAAAAACAAAGACAACGACCGCAAAAAGACGTGGTCTAAAGTATGGTCGTGCTCAAACTCGAACCATTACAAAAAGATATATAGAAAAGCAAAGTATCAATCAACATAACTATTATAAGGCTAATAATACAACTATACTCCATAATAATAACTATACTCCATATTAACCCCACGAATTGTGAATGAAACGGGTTATCTATGTATATACATAAAATACTTACAGTATCTTCGGTTCTTGGTAGATATCTTACTGCCACTGGCTGCCATAATAATTCTTGATTCCAAATTTGAGTACCGACAGGAGGATACAGTCCCGACAAAAACAGCTGACCACTCATTCGACATCTTTCCGAATAACTACTGGTAACATTTACATCTTTATGCCAAAAAACATCCGGGATGAAGTTTTTATATTCTGCTCTAATAGATTTGCCCAAATCATACATTTGTAGCTTGCCATTCTAAAAAGATATTTACAAGTTATAAGTAAAAAAATATGTCCTGAAATTTACTTTAATTTCATTAAATTTTTTTGAACAAACATTTAATTTATAAGTATTAATGCTACCACAGCTCATGCTAGACATTTTAAATAATACAATAGACCAGGGCAGATATGTGAAAAACGACTACATTTCGATGTGAAAGGTGGCATTCAGATTTTTGCACAAATAGGTGATAACTTCAGTATAATAATTGACTTATGCTTCCTCTCAAATAGGTCGTGAACATTAATAAAAAAATATAAATATTTAAAAATTACTAAAAACATAGATTTTTTTCTACTTTTCTTGCTTACTCGTATAACTTTAAAACAATTCATTTTGAACCAAATCGTACTGAAATAAAATAGCGATAATTAAATTGTTTATAAGATACGGCTGGTTAAAAATGTTTTAATTTATTGCCCTTATTTGCCCTTTATTGCAATAAATACAAAAATGTTTTTTAACCACTTTTTCAACCACCGTTTCAGAGAGGTGATCTTGCCACCCAATAAACAACTAAAATAAAAAATTTATAAATAACCATACCTATTACCATAAATCAGAAAATATTTCAGACGTCAGGCCATAAACTAATAAATAATATTAACCATAAATTTCATATCCTTGGTTTAATTTCTTCCTCTGTCCTCCTGCTCTTGTAAAGAGTCCGTCACTTCAATAATCCTTGCAGCACTTTAAATAAAATCTATAAATCAATATTCAGTCGATATCTCTTAGTAATTTGTAATTTCTAAGTTGGTATTAAACACTGACTCAAAGCGGCAATTTTGGTAGACATGCTTATCCGACTAGCAATTAGCGCTCACTCTGGTTTTAATTTCGGGGAAGGGAAGAAGAAGGGTTAACTAAAAAGTAGGCGGCTGGAGAAGTGCTAAATTCATTTTAAAGAATATTAATTTTTTTGGGGAAGAAGATGGAAAAGTTTTAGTTTGTATTATAGTGTGTACCGTTTGATTTATAGCCACTTTGAGCCGGTAAGTGGATCCAATTATCAATAAAAAGTAGAAAAACCATCAGCCGTTTTGTGTTCAATAATTTTAAAACATTAAGGCTTTTTGCTTACATACAAGCTTCCTCAGTAACTTTTTGTACTATCTTTCAAGGTTAATACCTAGCCTACTTAATACTTTTTAGCCTACTAAATAAGTTAAAATCTGGAGTCAAGGATTCTTCATTTTTATTTTTGTTGGGGTTTATTTGAATAAAAAAGGAATCGAGTTGTTCCCTACTGGATTTGCACCTTTGTCCATCACCCTT
Source organism: Diabrotica balteata (assembly GCA_918026665.1). NCBI lineage: Eukaryota > Metazoa > Arthropoda > Insecta > Coleoptera > Chrysomelidae > Diabrotica > Diabrotica balteata. Next base: position 101,412,178 of record OU898278.1, read on the forward strand.
AGCTGTTGTTTTAGAGTTCCAGATCTCTATAAGACTATTCCCAGGCAACTTCAGGGAACCAGCGGGAAAGACCTCTCTCATTTAGAGTGTGGAACATTGTTAATTTATATTAGGTTTTATTCATCAATTTTAATAATCTTTTTTATTGATAATATTTTTTTTAAACATTAAATCATACTATTTCATTTAATAATAAAGACCCGTCATTTTTTTTTAAATAACACTAAATAACATTTTAAGGACTAATAGTCAACTACAGGTTGATGTTTTAAATCCTCCCTATCAACTCTGTTGTACGGTTTTATGTGTACACATTTAATCAGAGTGTGTACACATTTAATCACAGTTCGTTATTCTTATTTCATTATGTATTTAAACCTTGGGGATCTATCCCGTCAGACTAGTGTCCTTATTACTTTATTAATATATATAATTGAAAGCCGAAGTACAGAGTTAGAGTTCTAGTAGACAAGTAAATTACCTTTATAGGTAGAATCATTATTTTTTTTTAAATGTATTATTCATAAATTCAAATAATCAGGGATCAATTGAGTATAAGCAGGAATTTTTTTTTTAATATGTAAGTAACTAGGTCAACTGCACATAAATGGTGGTGGGTAGCCCATAAATTACTGTATATATTTGGATAGGTATTAAATTTATTGTAAAGACTAAATATTTCAATTAATCCGTGTTTTTCTTTTCATTTCAGCAAAAACAATATAGAGCTTTACAAGATACCTTGGATAGCAAGGTATATGTTAATACTTTCCTGGCGCCCAATCACCTCTCAGAGCAACTTCTTTGGTCTATCACTTTCATTTACATTATTCGTATATATTTTTTTGATTACCTTGTCATTCATTTTACGGTCTCTGTAAAGCATGCAAATTGGCCGAATCCTGTTTTGAGTGTCAAGTAGTCACTCTCTGGTACATTCCGCTAGTCGGCATTAATTTATTTGTTTTTTGTTACACTCCTTTTTGTATATCACCCCAGAAATCAGACAGTGTAGTTGCCTTAATTCTTTCTCTCCTCTCAACATTATGTTTACCATGTTTCTTTCATCCAACCCAAACACAGTACAGTCTGCCGAGGCAGATTTGCCTATTCCATTTGTGAATGTGTCAAAATTACCAGTGGCCAAATGTCCGGTCAGAAACTGCGCCAAGAAGTTGTCTAGTTTCCTGAAGTTACATTCCCACCACGGCCTCAGATCGGGAATAAGCTCCTTCGTCCACCTTGCCTTTCAGCTATTATTCGCCCATTCTTTCTGCCACTCTACTATCGTTCTTTCTCTCTCATTTTCATCTATATTTCTATCCATCCTCCTCGCATACACCCTCGCTCACTCTTTGCACAACAAAACCATCGCTATCACCGCTCCAATGACATATATAGCCTCATTTGAAACCATCCTATATGCGCTAGATACCCTGAGGAGCATTCGCCTTTGCGAAGTCTCCATCAGCTTAGCGTATTTCGCAGTATTCAGTACACTACACCACACGGGGGCAGCATAGGATACCACCGACTGGAAAACTCTTGTTTTTTTGCTACCTGGGCCTCCAATGTTTGGCATCAGCCGTATCAACGCCTTCAGATTTCGATTCGCCTTCTTTACCGTCTTTTGGATGTGTACTCCGAACCTTAGTCCTTCCGACAACTGTAATGTAAACATAGCAAGAAAGTGAAGAATAGAAAAAATAAGGGCTAAGTAGCATAGAAAGATAATAATTATTCAAAATAATTATATATTCCGAATTAAATAAGGGATAATTAATACAGTTAACTTATACATTTAAATTATACAAAGTATAACAATTTGACCTAGTTTGATACAAGCACGAATGTTTAAGAATTACGAAATCCGAAGACCTTCATGAAAACTAATACAACGAAGCGACACACCATCGCATGTTACATTCCAACACGTGGAATAGTACAGCAGAATTAACAAAACAAAACTAAGAATGTTCGCAGGACATAAAAAACTATAAAACTTGGTCAGCCAAGTCAGTGGTAGTAATACGGCGGAAGCGGTCCGCAGTAGCTGGGCAGCTGTGCCTGCCCGAGGCAGTAATTGCCTCCGGGAGCGTCGAATACGCGGGCAGTCGGTATGTCTCCGGGGAGTAGTTAACATGCGACATAGTATCTCGTATAATCAGGTTAGTGGTGAAGTTCGTAACAACGGAGGAGTCCCCTCAACTGACCGAACCCCAGAGGACCGAAGACGTGTCGTTGTTGAAAGTCTAACTACACATAAGGTAACAGATTTCTATATACTAACCTGAGTAATTATAATAGTACAATTGTCAATTCTTCACTCTCTTGCTTCTCGTCTCCCGGCGCGCCGAATGACTTATTAACGATTGTATTTGTAAACTACAGGGTACATTCAATATATTGTAGACTCTAATTTGGTTTTAATGTTCCTTTCGGCCGATTCAGACAGAGACTAGGAGAGTACAAGATTCTGATTATACATATCTCCGGCTCTAAAGTAAGCCCATAACCGCAGCTCTTTACAGGACCTGAGACCCAGGAGTCCTTACCCCTATCCCGAAAATCCCTTATCTTCTCGTAAATCCACGAAGACGAACCAGTCAGTTCGGACCAGTGGGGCCAGTAAGCCTTGCAGCCGCTCGCAGGGTTAACATCCTTTGAGGGTCTATAAAGTATTTCAGTGGTGACAGAAGGAGACGCCCCCTCCTGTATTACATCTGGTGACAGCCAGAAAGTGTGTGTATTACACAACCAGACTTCCAGATACTTAATCGATTTAGCCGGTGTAACTTCCACACCTTCCACTATAAAGCGAAGAGAGGATTTTTCCCGGTTCCCTTTGAGAACTAACACCTCAGTTTTCTGAGGCGCTTGCTGTAGATCTTTCTCTCTGATCCACCTACTAATGCGGCGCAGGGCTATGTTATACGCATTAGCCATATCCGTTTTTTGACTCGCCATCGCAACCAGTGCGAGATCATCGGCATAAGCTACAAGAGTGCATCCCATTGGCATCTGCAGCCTTAACACCCCGTCGTACAGGACATTCCACAGAATGGGACCTAATAAAGAACCCTGCGGAACAGCCTGCGACAAACTGAGGCTGGTATTTTTTTCTCTTATGGACCTGTCAGTAAAGTATCTGTCAATTACATTGACCAGGTACTCACTAACGCCCAATTCTCTCAGCCTGGACATGATTTTTTCCCATGATGCCGTGTTAAAGGCATTCTTGACATCAAGCAGGATGAGAGCCACCCATCTTTTTGTATCCTGCGTAACTAAAGAGGTTACTTCTGTGACCGCATCTTTGGTGGACCTTTTGGCCCTAAAACCATATTGGCAGTTACTCAGCGCATGCTTTTCTTGCTCTCGCTCAAGGCGGCCTTTTACAAGCTGCTCGTACAATTTAGCTATCGAACTAAGAAGGCAAATTGGCCGAAATCGCAGTTCTTCCTCTTCACCTCTACCTTTCGGGACAAGAACAACCTTAGCTTCTTTCAACATTGTTGGAAACTGCTGTTGTTCAAGCAGTTTGTTTAGCAATCTCAGGAAAACCTGTGGATATCTTAGGACGTCGTCTCACTGCCCCCTGCATGACTCCATCTATGCCAGATGCCTTTCGGATCTTCATCCGTCCAACAGCCTCGCCGAGGTCCAACTCAGTAAAAGGTTCCGCATCTACGAAACCAATAACCCTTTCACGCCTATATAGTATCACTATCATAGTTTTTAGGTAAAATAAGAAGACATTATAAGTAAGCTCTTAGAATTTGAATACCACTTAGTAATTTAAGTAAAAAAAGAAATGATAATTGGTCAACTGTGGCCATAGTTTATTAGTATAAACACAGCCTAGGTGTTTAATAAAAAAAAAAATAAGTTACTTCTGATGAACCATTAAATATTTTTTTAATTGTCATGTCCATGTATCTATATATAAAACGAGTAATAAGTGAATGCAATGGTATTTTAATCACAAATGGTGTCACGGTATCACGTGTCACAATTATTTGTTCTCATTGTTTTTCAGTTTTTTGGGAAGTATCTTAAAATCAGAAAAATTAATTTCGATAACATTACAGAAGGACTGATTGATTTTGTAGTTCTTGCTACCGTACACCACCCAGTACGAGTTATAATATGGACTTTATCGAAAGATCATCAGCTTTCAATAACGCTCTGATCACTATCGCACTCCATTTCGGATTGTCTCGATTCTATAAATTTTTGGTTAAATATTTCAATAGGTATGTAATTCGATGATAGCTCTTAAAAACATAGCTACATAAATAAAGTTTCTATTTTGACCGGCGGTCGTAACTGCAAAAACGTCAAAAAACATCAATCTGATGAATTTTTCAAACAATTCCACAAACTAGTGGAATCCTTTGATAACCATTTCTTTCCTATTATTTTTTTTATTTCCGTTATAAAAATTGTCATGAATTATCCGTAAATATCTAGCGTCAACAGAAAAACTTAACATACTTCCTTGTTGCGAGTAACATACTGTTTAAATTCGAGGATATATGTTTGGGTATTGGCTATTTGATCTCCGCTGACTTAGCCGGTCTTCCTTCCCCTCCCAATCAAATCCAATATCCTATCTTTCCTACAGACTCAACATACATTAAAAATTATCGAATATCGAAATGCGGATTGGAACCTCTGCAAAAACTGTGTTAAATAATTAGGTACTAACGTTATAAAAAAACTGTTATAGAAAACCTCGATAACACAAAAAATATTGGCATGAGCATTATTCAAATTGAAAATTATATACAGGAGGTAATTTCATATTATAGTCCAATGATACAGATAAGTCACCTTACACTGACTCTTTCACAATATATTCTAGCCAAAAATCAAGCAAAAAGGCGGCTATTACGTTAAGATAAAGTCAATAGAGATCCACCTACTAATCAAAACGAAATATAACCGCAACTCTGTCAGGATTAAGAGAAAAATCATCGTTCTACAGGCTCATCAACGTATTAATGTACGTTGTAACCTCAAAACTGGACTATATAGAAGCAGGAAAATACTGGAATCCGTTCAAAGCCCCAACAAAAAACTCTCTAAACGTTTCCACCAGTTGATAAATTACCAAATTATAACTTGAAATAAAGAAAAGGTCGAAGCCTATAAAAAAATTTTGCAGGCCTTCTTCCAAACTCCAGAATACTCCAGATTTAATCGTGCGTTTGAACTCGAAACACACAATATTGTTAGAAACAGTTTCTCACAACCCCTTTTTGACATACATAAAAAATTATAGACCTTATTAACATTGTCACCATGGTGGGCTATTGATAATGCAGTAAAAACTATTCCTTTTCTACCGAAGGTTAGCGACAGTCAAACGATAAGTTTCTCTGTTTTGTGTCGCATGTATTATGTTTGCAACTTCTGGTATTTGGAACTATTCTCTTAAGTTTCCCAGCAACGATTTTGTATTTCTTAATCCTGCCTTCCACTATAAGTTATAGCAGACTATACTTATCATTATGAAACACATGGCACAGATATGACGCTTTCTTCCTTTTTACAGTTGTTAATAATTTCATCTCTTTATCCATTCGTCTCAATACCTCTGTGTATTTATCATGCTTTCCATTAAATCTATTTTGAGTATGCGTCGATACAGCCACATTTATAAAGACACTAACTTATTTATAGTTGATGCTGTTAACGTCCACGCTTCTACTCGGTAAAGTACCGTAGAGAGTACGTAATATTCCGTGGCAGGCCATCGGATGCTAACGCTTATTAACGTATGACTCATTAAACATAAGACGATATTCACTACACGTCTTAGTATTGAATTTCTTGGGAAGGGTCAGAAATGTAGACTTCAACCAATCCGATGTAATTTGACGGTATCGTATGTCTTACTAAATAGTTCCAACATTACATTCAGGTTGTTCTCACTAAAAATTTGACTGGTATTTCATCGCATCCTGTTGATTTCCCATCTTTCGTTTGATCTATAACATTTATCAGCTCACTTTTCAATATCTTTGGTCCATTCAGGTCAAGAGTATTTGTTATATGACGATAATACTTAAATAAATTTTTTATGTAAATTTCTTAAGTCTGTAACTGGTCTTCTTTGTCTACAATAAGTTTGTTGTTCTCGTCTATTAACCTACCAATCTGTCTTTTCTTGTACGTATAAGTAAACTCTTCGATTTTTTTATACATGTTAAAACTATCGTGTCTTTGTTCTAGTTCTTGTATCTCTTGATATTTTTCTGGTAACCATTTCTGTTTATTCTGTTTTATTTCTCTGGTGACAGCTCTATTTAGTTATTTATAATATTCGGGATTATTTTGATTTTCTCTCCCTCTGTAGACACCGTCCATAAGGTGTAATATTTCATCTGTGATCCACTCGTTATTCTTCTTCCGCTCGGAATAACCTATCACTTCTTTCGTATCATTGCATATAGCTTCCCTTAAGTTAATCTAGTATCTTTCGATATCATTGATAGTTGCTGGTAGGTACATACGGCAACATTACGATTAATACTTTTTGTAAGCTTTTTTAAACTTATTTCGGAATTTCTAAGTTGATCCTATCTAGTCTTCTGTTATTCTGTTTTTGGATTAGTTTTAACATGATTAGTAATTGGGCTACAAGTGGAGTATGATCAAAATTTACATCAGCTTTAGGATATGTTTTGGCAGATATTATTGTGTTAACAAATCGTTTGTTTATTGTTATAAAATCTATCTGATTTCTAACGATGTGCCCAGATTTATTCTGTAGTGACTTCTAAGTGTACAAAATTCTTAATATTAACTTGAACCAAGTATTAGTGATAATTAGGTTTTCTCTTGTCAAATCTCCAATGGTTACGTCTTGCTTCTTCAGGTTTTTTATGATGTCGTCTAATTGTTGGTAAAACTCTTCAACTTCTTCATTAATGCTCTTAGCTATGGAGGCACAAACCTGAATTGTATTTAAATCTAAATGATCCGTAGTTATCTGGATTAATATGCAGCATTCTAAATATGAAATAATTTTTTTTATTGTTTTCTTACTTAATCATTTACTAAAACTGCTACTCCATGCCTATGGTCGATATCTTCTTCTCTGCTACCCGAAAAAGTTCAATGTTGCATCCTTTTCACACTTTCCGTTATTTGGCCACCTTATTTCACTCATTCCCGGAATATCAACTTTTAGTTTCTTCATTTCATTAATTGTGTTGTTTAATTTTGCAGTCTGAAGAAGAATTCTGACGTACGAAATTACGTAGTGACGAAAAATAACGATATGAGACTCATCGGGGGCCTCTTAGTTGGAATAAATACACTCTAAACTCTTTAAGAGGATCTATTGAAGGGCAAGTGTGATGCCAGGAGCAGCTGTAATTCTAGATCCAATAGCACATATTAAATTTGTTGCGGTTAACAAGGCCGTAGTCGAATCTGTGTCCCACGGCACCGATTCATGGTACGTCGTACGCGGTGTCAATTGGCGTGTCGTGGGACGACCTGTCGTGTAATTTCGACGTAAAAATCGAAACGTCAAAAGAAACTTATTTTAAAGTAAAATTGTGGCTTATTACCAATAAAAATAGTAAATTATTTTATGGATTTCAATTTAAATTAAACTTAAAAAATTCACAAATAATATTGATTTACTTTACATGTATTACGATTACAAAAAATTAGGGGGGAGAGTCTGGCGCATTTTTTTAGAATTTAGGTTGGCGCCTTTTTTAAGAGTTTGGGCTGGCTCCTTTTTTAAGAGTTTGGGTTGGCGCTTTTTTTATGAGCCAATCCGAACCTGCTTATGCCGTTGACTACTTAGTAGTTAATCCGCCTTTGAAGCCGATTTCTCAACACCAGGACAAAAGAGTGCCCTACCACTTACTAACTCATCCGCCCGAAGCCGTTGGCCAGTAAGTGGGAGATTGCTTACACCGGCATCGACAATCACTTGGGACTTGGACGTCAGACTCGTCAGAGCTTCGTGCTTCGTTTGTTATCTGCCAGGATGTACCGAATGATCAGGATCAAAATCATCACACGGAAATATCTCACATCCCACATCAATAATAAAATTCCAATCTGGTCGCTCAACTACAAATGCATTGTTTGCATTAAATCCACAATACTTTTAACATCCCAACTATAATCGAGAGAATCAACTCTCGGAACAGAAGTCTCATATTAAAAGTCATTCAAGGCCAAAATTCCAGAACCCAAATATCTTAAAAGGTACATGTTCATATTTGGAAAATTTATGAGTCCATAAAATCAAGAAAAAAGCTTTCATCCATTTGACTATAAAGTTGTAGCGATAAACTTTCGGACAAATACGCAAATCACTTTAAGGTAATCCTCTGAGTTATCGTATCTTTATACCCTAAGCGCCTAACCTTTTCCAGTATGGTTTTCTTAAAGGGAAAAATGGTTTCAATTTGAAAAAAAGACCAAGCCAATATATAGTAAGAAGTTCAATCTCCCGTGTGCTGTGTCGTGTACGAAAGATTTGAAAAATAAACTAGAGTAATAATGAACCATGAAACATTTACTGCTTGTCTGTAGAACCATATTACCTACCACAAAAGACAAATCAGACAAAGAATAGGAGTTGAAAATGTCATCAAAAGAATCAGCTTACAGTAAAACTAGGTAAAAATCAGTACGTTTCTACAAGATGTTGGTAATTTTTTTACGCACTTTTTGTAGTCTAACTTTGCGAAATTCGACTGAAGCACGATAATAGACAGCCAGCTGATATCGATTTAAATCTGTTTACCTCGACCTATAATTTATAAAGTAACTTACATTTGTTAATTGTCCCCATCCTCCGGGCCAAGAGTAGTTAATGTAGGGATCGTTAGGAAACGTGTCTGTAGGTGCTCTTTCACCGTGCCTAAAAATCTAGAATATAGTTTCAAGTGAGCGAACGTGACATTATAATAAAAAATTACACAACTTGACATACTCACTATATGTAATTGTTGTATCACCAATTCACCTGTCACTTGATGCAACAAAATATAATAAAGTATATATTTTAAATATTGTTTACACCACTTCATTCTCAAAAGCACATTACTCTTGAACTGTGTTTTAGTTTATTCATGAATCATTACGCGTAATTCAACAATATCTAATACAAAAATATCATGAGATTAAATAAGATAGTGTTAGACTTATATAAACAACGTTGACATTAATCAGTGTCGTACTTACAAATCTTTTATCAGTTTGTAAAAGGAGAGTCTGAACAATAAATTAAGTTAAAGTAAAATCTAAAATATAATACATTATTTTTGTTTGGTAATACGCAATACTACGTATCCGGCGATTACCGACGTAACCTACTATGTCAAATCAAAGTGGGAGCCACTTTCGATTATAACGCAACATAGGTGCTTGAACCCGCATTCATGAAGTAAATAAACGCTTGTGCTCACCGAACATTAAGCAAGTGTAACCTAAGTATGTATGTATATGATTTTATCGTACTTCGTTCCAGATTAACTGATGAATTGGTGATCGCTTGAATTAAAGGAAACACTGTTCTTCTTAGATCCCTATAAAACATGATTAATATTAAAGAGTAAAAATTACGCTTTCACGGCTGATATTTTGTAATGCTAACACTACTTTCCAGATTTATAGACCGTGGTGTGGAACTGTTTTTTCCTGACGTTTCGTCACGCACGCACAGTAATCCTGCTTTGAAGAGACATGCATGCCCCCGTAAATAACAATCCTACATCCATTCTTTAGGTGGGAAAGATTTGAACCTGGATAAACCAGAGACAAACCCTTCCAGTCCTAATGCTTCCTACGTACCTACTGTTATGCCGTGGGGGGGGGGACTACTATCATCTTAGTTGAGTGTCTATTATCATCTAAATTGAGACGATATAGTCCCATTGTCGTCAGTTTATCTTGTCGCCGTTGTGTTCATGACCCAGAGCAGAGTTTCCGTTCCGGGCTATATCCGGTGCGGCGATTGCTCGATGTATGAGTGAGCCCCTCTTTTGTTTTTGTTAGCAGGATTTTTTGACAAATAATTTTTTTGTGGCTAATATGTCTTTTTTAGGTTTTTATAGTTTTTTTTTTTACCTACTATTAACTACGTGTAATCGGGACAGAACCTATGTTATTTGCGATTTATTGCAACAAACAGTTGTTTTGACCTTCTGTGCTTCCATCGGTGGAAGACATCATAGCCTACTATCCCTCAGAGAATGTAGTTTGGATGGTTCTCTAGTTCAGCCAATTTTTCTCATTCTTTCTTTTTCTATTGTATCTGGTACCCTGATTTGTTAGGTGTCTCTGAACAGGAAGCGTTCAGTTATGTAAATGGGTACTTTTGCAGCTTCTCTCAGACATCTGTTGTGGTCTGATTGAATCTTCGTCTTGTTGATGGTGCACGTGTGTACACAAGTTTATAGGTCTGTAATTTTAAGGAAATATGCTATTTTATGCGTCTGTTATATTTGTTAAATCAACGATTGCTTTCGAAGGAAGATATTTTAGAGCACTGTTCCTGGGTCTGGTCCTGGTGCTTTCTTTGGGGAACTCTTCCTGATTCGCTCGCTTGCCTCTCTTGGGGAGGTGGGAGTTAATATTAGTCCTTCTTGCTCTTTTAACATTTCTTCGTAAGATTATTCGATTTCTTCGTCAATTACTTTTATCTGGTGGTAGTTTAGTGTACATTTCCTTTCGAATGTTTTTCTAATCACTTAAGTGTTCTATAGTATAGTTTTTTTCATTCCTCTGCCATTTGGTGCTTCCATATGTCCTGCACGTTTGGATCTTGTTCTTTAATTTCTTATTGATGCTACAATCTTAATTATCCTACATCGATATCCCGATTACCAAACTAAAGTTTCTAGATCTATCTCAGTCTCGACCTGTAGATTCATTTAGGTCTTTAAATATAAAACCCGTTCCAAGCATACATTTCAAATTACTATTGAAAAATCTTTAGTGGTATCATTCTTATACTAGTCCGTCCTATATTGCGAATATTATCCAACTTACTTTGCTTTATTATGAAAGTCTATATTGTAGCGAGATTAAATAAAACGAGCGGTTCGAATTTATATAAATATATTTATTTATAACTTTTCAGTTCGGTACTCCCATCTTTACATATATATACCAAAGTTACTATATTCTAGAAAGTTCCCACCTCTAATTCGTTTACGTGACCGATTGTTCTCTTGCGTTCGAGAGATCTGAGGATGGTTCTCGAAGCCGTTTCGGGATGCAACCGTTACATGTGCCATGCCGAAAGCATGTTCGTAACAATATGTTTCAGGGTTCGGCTTCAAAAGTACTTCTCATATTCCAAAATAATAGCCTAATCAAATTATTACCGTAACATTTGTTTTTCTTTTTAATTCTTGTTCATTTTATTATTGTTTACTCCAAGTCCTTTTTGGTACCATAATCCTAATTGTAAGATTTCTAGATCCCTTTTCCAATAGCGTTTGTATTGTGGTTGTATCGTGTCTTGTTTGCGATGCATACATCGTCATTATTGATCATACCTATACTGGTTTTATAAATTCTTGATTTCATCTGTGTTCATATGTTGGTTTCGCCGCATAGAGTTATTAAGGCATCTTGACAGTATATTTGCTTTTTGTACTTGATCTCTCACTTCTTTTTCCAGGTCTCCTTAGCTGGATAATATAATCCCAAATAATTTTATCTTAATTACTTGTTCAATTCTTACGCCGACAATTTCTAATTGCACTGTAAAAATTATCCAAAAGCATTAAACGTTTTTTCAAAATGTTTTCGATCCTATCGGACCATCATCAGTAAACAATCTTAAAAGTAGTTGAACCTACATACAAATCTAGATATGATAACTTTTAGATTAGATGATAAACATATTGAATTTCAAAAATGTGGTGACACGTGGTCGATGTTATAGGATTTCACTTAAGGCAACATACAGATCCCCGCTTGAAAAAGGACATTAGAGTCCAACGGTTAATACTGTCCCACCAGGAGTTAGGTATGTGCAAACTAGTGATGGTAAAGTAGATATTTTAGAATTTTTTCTATGATTTTTCCCAGTAACTAATACCACGGTAGAAGGGCTGTGCAATTTTCTATTAGACAAGCTATTACCGTTGACTGAATATCCGAATTCTGATATTTCAATCACCGCTATTACCTAGTCTGTATCTCTAAGCTAAAGATATACGGGATCAGGGCTATGACAATGGATTGAACATGAAAGAGAAATATACTGCTTCAAAAACGGATTCTTGATATCAATCCCTAGCATTATACATGCTCTGTGCTGCTCATACATTAAACCTGGTCGTTAATGACTCTGCCAAGTCTAGCTGTGAAATTTTTGTTTTTTATATGGTATAATTACTTTTCTGCGTCCCCACATCGATGGATTTTACTAAAAGGGCACGTGAAACGTCTATCTTTAAAACTGTTAAGTGACACAAAGTGGGAAAGTCGTATCGATGCTATTAGACCTCTCAAAGAAGACCTAAAGAACATGATTACTGAATTAAAAGCCCTAATTGGAGATCCCAGAGATACGAAAACAAAAATAGGAGCTAAATTAATAGTTAATAGTCTAAAAACATTTGAATTTTTGTGTTCAGTTGTAAATTGGTATGATTTATTATCTCAAGACTTGATGTCTTAAGTAAAAGCTTCAAAATTATTAATTAAATATAGCAGAATATTCAAGGTTTAGCTAATCTTAACAACTATTTGGAATTCCAAATCAAAATCAAATCCCGTCCAGCAAGGACGAGACAGTTCAAGACTGCTTTTTATTTTGCAATTTCTCCTTAGTAAATAAAGATTTACCTTATTATCTAAGTGCTATTCAATATTCTGCTTTTTGTATGAGTTTCATAACATCTCTAATGATAACCTTATGAAAGCCTGCATGGACTTAGTTATTAAGTTACAGGTAGGTACAGGAGGAAGAAAGAATCATGAAAGATATAGACGAAAAACATTTTTTAAATGAAATTATAAGGTGAAAAACAGCCAACTGAAATATTAGAAATTATAGTCAAAAATGATTTCAATCCCTGTTTTTCAAAGTTTACTCTAGAATTAAGAATTTATTAACTTTGCCTGTTCTGTGGCTTCATGTGAAAAAAGTTTCAGTAAATTTAAAATTATTAAAAAGTACTTAAGAATTAATATGATACAAGAAAATCTTACAGATACGGCCATGATCTCTATCGAATCCAAATTATCTGAAAAAATTGATATCACCGAAATTATTGACAAATTTGCTTCCAAGAAAGCCAGAAAAGTTATTTTATAAATATTTATTAGGACCTCAAACTGGCTCAAACCTATAATATGATACAATACTGTTGCTTTTTAAATAGCCTATCTATACAGTTCATGAGTATTATTGACGAAATAAGTCCAAATGCAACTAAACCTCTAGTTGCGCTTTCTACTTTCAGTTCCGACAGTCCAAAAGAAAACTTAACATCACCTTGAATGATACAACGCTAGAGTATACCGTAAGAACAAGGTACCTCGGAGTCACACTAGGACTAGATCGCTTGTTAACTTAAGAATAGGCCAATCAAAGTCGTATGTACTGATGCCACAGTTAAATTAGCGCTTAAATCTGGAGGTAAACTTCGTAGAACCACATTCAAGGCTCCAAGGCCCAGATAAAAATGGAACATCTGCTGGGGAGGTTAACTTGATTATTCGTTACCTTAGTGGTGTACCAACCGTGGTAGTACTAGCTAAACAAAAAGAACGAGTCACTACCCCAGTAACTATATACTAACAAAATGTAGGACGTCTACGTACCAAAGTTTTTGATTCCCTAAAAAGTATTTCATGCTGCTCTTATGATATAATTATTTTAATCGAAAGTAACTTAAATAGCATAATAGATAGAACAGAATTAAAGTGTAAAGATTTTAACATACAAACAGTAGAACTAGTAAGAAACTAAGTGGTAGTGTAGTTCTAATATTTATTAGTAACAATTTTAAATCTCAGTTTATTTCTATCACCAAAGATCACATAGCACAGTTTTACATTTTGTGCCAGGTTCATTGGTCTCAAGTTGTTATCGGGGGTGTTTACATTCCTCCTCAAATGTCTCGTGAGTTTTATATCCAACATTGACACTGCGTTGAAAATATTGTTTAGCTGTTTCTCTTAGTTAATATCCATATATTTGGTGACAACAATTTACCAAGCTCATTATGGTCTAATGATGAGTATGGTGTATTGGTTCATTGTCCAGGAGGAGATCCAGCTGTGGATGTTGCTCAAACACTTGGATATTTAAAATGTTATCAATGTAATTCTATATCAAACGAGAAAAATGTATTTTTGGATTTGTTTTTTTCCAGCAATAGGGAAACTGAATATTTTCTATGAAATTCTGTCACTAGGAATTTTCTACGTTATACCTCTAAAGAGATACAGAGCATCATCATCATCATTAACGTGTATGCTTCCACTTCTGGACATAGGTCTCCCTCAGCTCTTTCCATATGTCTCCGTCTTGTGTGGCTTGCATCCAGTTACTGCTAATACGCTTCAGGTCGTCAGTCCATCTGGTTGGAGGGCGTCCTCTGCTCCGTAGTGCTTCTTGTCTTGATCACCACTCGACAATACGATTTGTCCATCGCTTGGCTAATAATTTGGCGACGTGTCCTGTCCAATTCCACTTTAGCGACGCGATTTTTTCGATGGCGTCTGTTGTTTTTATTCTACGACGTATTTATTCATTTGGAATTCGGTCTCTCAGAGAGACACCCAACATCTGGCGCTCCATAGCCCTATGAGTCAGGCGAATCCTATTCACTGACTTTTTTGTGAGTGTAAAATGAGTATAGGTAACACGCACTGGTTAAAGATTTTCCTTTTGAGGTCGGGTAGGTCCGATTTAAATACATAGTTTAATTTACCAAACGCTACCCAGGCTAATCCTATGCGACGTGGTTTTTCTATGAACTTTTCCTAAATGGTTTTCCCCTAAGCGTAGAATTTTCACATGTGAGAAAAGGTATGCTCACTCATTATACATAAGTAAACGTTTGTCTGGGATATGTTTTAATCAATATGTTACAGGTATTCTCAGTTGAAAAACAATCCTGAATCATTTTGGAAATATGTTAATGATAAACGTTCTAGTTTCAGTTTACCAAATGCTATGTTTTACAGGGATTCGTCTGTTTCCAATGGGCAAGAAATTGCTAATTTGTTCAAGGATTTCTTTCAATCTGTCTATATAGCTGGGGTAAATAACCTTCAGATTACCAATATCCCATCAATAAAAATGTTGGCACAAATTATCATAAATGAATGAAAAAACTTCCATTCTTTGGCAAATTTTAATGTCTCTGAAATCATTCTCACTGATATTTTTGATTGCATTTAGGATTGATTCCTAATAATATTACCTCTGAACCTGATGGTGTTACCGATTTTCTTTTAAAAAAGTGTGTTTGCACTGTTACCATACCTTTACATACTTTATTTAATAACTCATTACAGTCATCTTTATTTCCTGAGATTTGGAAGGAGAGTTTTGTTGTACCTATATTCAAATGTGGTTAGAAAGGAAACATTGAAAATGATCGAAGTATATGCATTCAGTCTGCAATACCTACATTATTCGATAGTTTGATAGCTAAACACCTATCTTGGTTATCCAGTAAACATCTCAGAGTCCCAGGATGATTTTTGTACAAAAACATCTACAGCTACTAATACGGCTGCTCTATAAAGCTTCAGGCCTCTCGGATCCACTCCCGTAGAACAACCCACGAATTCACCGATTGTTACATATATGACATTTGACTAGGTTATGTTTGGGAGTTCAATAAACGTGGCCACAAGTTAATCTTTTATTTTAATTTAATACAAAGCCAACTTGAAACACCGATAGATCCAAATAAACCCTAGACAATCGCGACTCCATATTTGACCACGAATCGTATATTGGCAGACTA
Source organism: Diabrotica balteata (assembly GCA_918026665.1). Classification (NCBI taxonomy): domain Eukaryota; kingdom Metazoa; phylum Arthropoda; class Insecta; order Coleoptera; family Chrysomelidae; genus Diabrotica; species Diabrotica balteata. The sequence goes on from OU898278.1 coordinate 101,428,167, forward strand.
AAATCAATAAAGCGACTGCCTTAGCTAGACGAACCACTAGCCTGTTACCCATTAACAAAAACTCAACAAAGCGGGATTTCAAGCGACTGGACGACACGGCGCATGCTGAACCGGCACTGACCAAGTAAAACCTTATCAACTGGGGATACTAAACAAAAATAACGAGAAGTGTGACTGTGGGGCAATTCAGAACATGGAACATCTACTAGCATGCCCAAACTACCCGCATAAATTCACTCTCGACAATTTATGGACATTCAACTTATAGACTTAATATAAGATATATATATATATATATATATATATATATTATATATATATATATATATATATATATATGTTTATTGATTTAATTCTTCTTATCAAATATAAGGATACATCGTATTTGATATTATTTAGAGGGCTTATCTAAACTTTTTACCGAAATAATAATTTCTTCACAGATCAGTCTTTTCCTTGCTTTATGAGTTCTGATAACTTCTTTAGATTTTTTCCAGTTGTTAATACAATATTTGCTAGTTTTTTTGTGATGTTTTATATTTCATTTGTCATAACATAATTTTAATAATTCTATCTATTCTGAAATTAAATTGTAATTCCAAAATTTAAATTGAAATAACCGCGTCTTTCAACCACTCCCCGAGCCAATCAGCGGCGCTTATTTTGTTCTTATGCCTCATTTGAGTTACAGACAAAAACTACATGCAACACGCAAAGGTAAAGGCATATTGTACCGTGACCAAACCTGTATGGCCATTGCGTGTTGCATGTCTAAAATGAACTGTCACGAACGGTCTACTAGAGGCACCAGGCATCAGCTCTCCTTTTATATGAGACCGTACACCTACATACATTGGAACTTGGAATACCGGAGAACCTGATATAAAGAGACAAAAGAGAATATAGGCAGCAATTAATTCCATAGACACGGGTAACACGAGATGTAGGCCAACAAAATTTTACCACGGCGAACAACAAGCATTTTATTTTTATTCGTGTTGGAAACAATTAGAAATAGATATCTAATTATATCATTGTTTAAACAATGCTTTTTTAAACAATGCTAACATAAACACGGATGACCGTAACATGTTATGGTCATCCGTAATATAAATCTCGCAGTTAAAGTTCATATCATACCATATAGTTTAAGGCACGTTTGATAAATATGTAGTTTATATAGTATTTTTTTCTTTCAGGATTATAAAACTCTGGCAAAAAAAAATAAAAAAGGGACAAAAGAAATAGAAAAATTGAATATCACACCGACAAAAAAGCGTAAAATAATACTTCTCACCCTCCTCCACATAAATGCACGCCGTGCCCGCTAAGAAAATAAATTTGCGAAAAAGGAAAACAAAAAAGTTGTATTGCCTTCGCCAGTAATCGTAGAAGGGGCATACTATGGACTCCAAAAGCATTTCCACTCAAGAAACATTCAAAGAAGAACTAAAATTATTATATACAAAACATTGCTGAGGCCGGTCCTCACATATGGAGCAGAAACATGGACACTAACGCAGAAAGATGAAAGACTTTTGGGAATATTTGAGCGTAAAATATATATATATATATATATATATATATATATATATATATATTAATATATATATATTATATATATATATATATATATATACATCTTTATACCAAACCTGAACCATCTGAAAAACCATACAATCCTGAACCTCCTATATCTAGAGTATTTAGAGCTGCCTATTACAAGCTTATATTCATTAATTCTAGCGGGGATTTTAAAAATCTATATATACAAAAGAATATTTTAATATTTTCAAAGATATATAAATGGGGATTTTACCTATAAATGGCACAATCCTGAACCCTTTGTTATTTCAGCCAATTCTGAACCCAAACATGCATGTATATGCACAAACCTGAGCCTAAGAGATGTTGCCAGTTTTAAGTAAAATAGGATTCCTTAGGAAAATGTTTGTATGTGTTTGCGTGAGAGTCAGAAGCAGTACATTTTTACTTTGCCCTAATTATACGCATCCTAAAATATGTAAATAATACGTTCTATCTACAGATTATTTTAACAGCGAAGGCGTCACATACGTTCCAGTTTATAAAAGTCAAAAATATGAGCTTTTATTAACGGCGATTTAGATTAAAAAAATAAGGAATACATCAGCAAAGTATGGCTTTAATTTAATATCAAAAGTAGGTACAAACATAAGAATATTGTGATACAGATCAGATCAAAACTAAAACAAGAAAGTCTTTCAAAACAGTGAAAAAAAAATTAAAAATCAACTAAAAAATATTTGAAAATTGGTGTTTAGTATTTAAGTTTTTCTGTATACATATTATAAACTACAGCTTTAATACATGTCCATTTTCTTTCTTTAAATACCTCGGGATATTCTTCAATAAGGTGTTGCACTTCTACCTTAATGGGAGGCTTTCTTTTTTTAATGTTGTCGGAAAAGTATTCTGCGATAATGCTTTTTTCTTGTTTTGTCCATGGTCGTCGTCTATCAATAAATATTTTCTTTTTTAAATTGCCCAATTTTTTATGAGATTCTTTATTATTATCGACGTTAGCTGAAGTAGATGGAATCCCGCAATCTACGTTTAGATTATCATTAGTTTTCAAGATATTTTCCATTTCTTCCTCTTCCGCGTCAGTGAGAGGAGCTAAATTAATGTCAATTTCGTCTAATGTTTTGCCTTTATATTTTTCAGCTCCGCCTTCCATCATTAACAGTAAAAGTTTAGAAATCTAAGCCGTTTGATATACTTTGTCAGACAAACGATAATAATTGCAATGTGTTTGTAATGTGTGTCCCATGAATTTGCTTAATTGCTCCATATCATTATTGGAAAATTGAAGAAGTTGAGTAATGGTGGCCAAATGCTTTCGAAGTTTTGTTGCTGTTATACTCGCAGGTCTCTCCAACTGACATTTCTTGGCATATTTATGAATAATTTTAGTTCCATCAACAAATCCTCTTCCAGTGGTGTGAAATACAAAGTCACTTTCAATTGTAAAGTTATTTCTACAGTGCAAAATTAAATCAAAATGCATTTTCATTGATGGTGATAACAATATAGGAACACCTCTTCCACGCTTACCTCTTATAACTAAACGACTGTAAGTTTTTAATAAAATTTTTTCAGCTTCAGTTAAACATTTTTCAAATTCGTTATCATTTTCACCCCCTAAATTAATAGATTTAAACGTTTGGAACTTTAGCTGAGCCACCTCTGCTGGTCGCCGTCTGTTAAGAAGAATGACTTGCGCATACAGTGTGTCTTTTAATGAATTATAGGTCTTAAAATCATACTCATCTGATTTCAATTTGTGAAATAATTCTTCTGCAGATGTTTGCAAAAAAATATTAAGTTTCTTGAGGTCGTTAGTAAGCGGCAAAAGTTCTTCTTTATTCCATTTATTTTGATTTAAATTGGTACATGCTTGAGCAGAAACTTCATCACACCATTGGGATTCTAAAAGAGTTTTTAATATTTTAAGTTCTTTTCTCTCATCGCTTGTGTTTTCAATCTGAACAAGATTAATATATGCTAAGTCACAACATTTTTTCATAAGTGTCCCAAAATTTATGGCTAAAGTTGGTGACTCATAATTATCTGTTTCTGGGTTATATTTTGCTATTTTATTAACTCCAGAAATTATTAGTTGAAAATGCTTTGGGCGAAGAATATCTATAAGTTTCTTAATATCAGGATTCTGTCGTCTTGCAAAGTCTAAGAGTTTTGCGAGTCTTCGCATATTTTGTCTTACCAAATCAATATTGCCTTTACTTTGACGGCCTTTTATGTACGAATATGCGTACTGGCAAATTAAGGGATCTTTTTTAGCAATAAGATTTATGTCGTCTGCACGCATTCTGGAAAAAATTTTTGATTTTAATAAATCGTCATGTTTAAGAAACTGGTGTAGAAGCAAAGTGGTTTGTCCGTCGCTTTGGGACGTTTGTCTTCTATTATTTTCCTCATCATAATTAGACGGACAAATTTTGGTATGCCTAAATAAAAATTTTTCTTATAGTAACCCAAACAATACTTGCATGGCAGATACTGATCTGCACTTAACGACTTATCAGTAAGTTTTGGCCTCTTAACAGGTCTTAATGCGGAGTCCGTCCGATTTCTGATAAAATTTCCCTTTTTCCTTAAGTTTGATACAGCCAATCGTCTCTCTTTTGAATTAACCTTATGACATAATATTTTTACTACGTCAATTTCTTCTGAGTGCCATTTAGAAATATGTCTAGCAAAATGGGATACATCCTTCTCGCAATAGAAGCAAAAATCCCTTCGATCTTTGTAATTTTTTCTTAACGTTTTTTCAACAAGTGCCTGGAAAAAAAAATGTAAAATGAATCAAACACGTTAAAAAAACAGAAAAGATTTAATTAAAGTAACATTAAAAAAACATTGATTTTAACTTAAGACAAGACATCTTGTGACTCAGTTGTCTCGTCCTTTACGACTTGTCAGATAGCCTTTTTAATACATATAGCTGAGTTTGGTTTCTTTTTTTTTGACATAAAAAAACCGGTCTGATGAGTCGTAAACGATGAAATAACCTTAACACAGCATGTTATGTCTAATTAATTAAAATCAATTCTGCTTCTTTCCTCACGTTATATGCTTTCTCACATATTGTTAGTTTAACAATTATTGGAGTTTAGGGGAATGTAAAGTATCAAATTGTTTTGGATGCCATATACTGCTTATATGGTAATTTAATTGAGTTCTTACCTTCTCTTCTAGAGAAAAAGATGATGTCCTTTGAGCTACAGAATTGCTGCTTGTGTGTTGCTCCTTTTCACTCTCCTTCTCCATTTGATGTTCACTTTTTTGTTTATTATCAAAATTTAAGAGTTTCCGTATTATTAGGGATTCGTCTTTTTCACGCTTCTCTCTTTCAATCGGTTCTTTAAATATTGAAGAAACAGCATTCCCATGCTCCGCTCTATCAATCACTTTTTCAAGTATTAACGAATCGGTCTCACGCTGTTTGCTGTCAACCAATTCTTCACAGATTTTTGGATGACTCTTTCTTAGTGGCATTTTTAAATTTGATAACTGCAAGAAAGAGTAAGAGTTTAACCAAATTTGAGACAAATTAAACAAAAAAGGACCTACCCATTTTTTTTTAGCTCGGCCGTCTTCTGATGGTATATAATTAGGATCTTTTATGGAATCGTCGTCATCCTCTATAAATTCACTTTTGGATGTGTTAGACGAGTTATCCATTTTTTTTGTTCCTAGAAACACAGCATTATTATTGTCCGCATAGGAATCACATTCGTCAGATAAAAAATCCATATTTATTGCTTGATCACTTATAAACTTGTCTCCCTCGTGTTCTTCCATTTCTTGTTGTTCTTTTGCATTATTCATTTCTGTATTTTCTTTTTCATTTTGAGAATTAAACTTTGAATATATGCATTTGGGTTCCACACCCAGAAGCCAATCTTCAATTATTTGTATTTTTGTAGGTGGTAATAGCCTATTTTCAGAAATATTCGAGCAAGCTGAATCAAGGCCAGGTAACTTTTCATCTAAAAATTTCACAATAATTTATGGCGAATAGAACACGCTTTTTTATTTACAATTAAACTGTTTTTTATTTTATTTTGCGTTGTTTTACTTTATACATACAGTATGCTGTTTATATTTAGCTAAACAAACAATTTAAAAAAATCCTAAGACATCGATTTTTGATTTTAATTTACATTTTACATAAAATAAATTCAAATCAAATTAAGATTAACCTATCCCAGAATTTCACAAAATAATTTGTTTTTCTAAAATGAATTTATTCCATACATTACACCATACTGTAATATCTATATTGTACAGGTTAAGTAAAAAGTAATGTGCCCAAATTGTATATGTAAATTTAAAAGATCTAAATATAATATTTTACTCAAGAATATAGGGCCTAAGGGGCCTATAGGTCTCTTAGGCCCTTTGAGGCCTGTAAGAACAGAATCTGTTTTTGTTCATAAATTAGCCATTTTTCCAAATAGATGCTTGAAAATTCGGGTGATTATAACACAACCAACCCCTTACGAGTGAACCGTTAGAAGTCTCCTAGAAAACTTGTGCGGAAAGAGGAAAACATTAACAAAAGCCCAGCGGATACTCTACTACTACTCCACTGGATCGATCCCCATGTTATTAAATGTGTATGTTCTCGAGATATCCCCACTTTCATCGTATTGAATAGAAGAAATCAGCTTAAAATTTGTTGTCACTCAATAATTTACATCTAACTTATTTTGAAACCATTCATTTTTGAATAAAAAAGTTATATTTCAAGGACTTTCCAAATATTAACTGTTTTTGAGATATTTTACTAGTTGTAATTCAGCACATGGTTAATATTTTAAATGTCGAAGTGTAACATTTTTATACAAAAAGATTATGATTTCTCTGTAAATACAGGAAAAATATTAAGAAAATCATATTTTATTCTTCGAGCTTTATATATTATAAAAAACATTTCAGACCCATTATTATTAAGTATTTAAAATATTATTTAAACTTTACTTTCGTTAAACGCATGTCAGATTTTACATTACCCATACGTTGCTCTTTTTTGTCTTTCCCCTTTCCATTTTTGTCTTTTAAACTTAAAACTTCGGAATCTTTATTTACGTGTATCTGCGAAATTGGAGATAAGCTGCTCTCCAAATTGTTTTTGCATTAATAAAAGTGTATTTTTTTATGTTTTTGTCTAAACATTATACATTTAATCTTTAAACCCTTTTTCATTCTTTGCTTTTCTGGTTCATTTTATACAGGATGTTTCAAAACTATTTTTAAAAATTCCAGGGGTATCAATGATAGATGAAAAGTCCTCATAAACAGTCACCCTTTGCGCTATTGTTAACTAATAGAGACAAAGGTATTAAACTAATTAACCTGTAGTAGTGCTAATTTAGTCAAATTCGTCTGAGATACTGACAGTGATAAATTACTAATTTAAAAATATAAACAGGAAGACATCAACGTCCATTAGTTAAGAAGACTTTTCCTTCTAAAATAATTCCCTTAGAGGTTTATCGAAGTACCTTTACAACAACTTGCATAACAGTTAGCAAACAGAAGATGACATGATTTCTCTTACTTGGGATAGCCTGTATAAAATGAATTTAAACAGGAACTCAATATTTTGAGATATCGGAGACAACTGAAAACATTTCATAAGTCGTCTAAAATCATTTATATGTTTTTTTGTTAAAAAAAAAATTGCATTTTTTAAAATATGATTTAGAACAAATCCTAAAAACAGGATAATATAATCATCGCCTATAATAATTTTTAATAAACTCTAGACTCATCATTTTGTAAATATGAATTAAAATCAAGAATATCTATTTTACTTGGACACCCTGTACCTCTGTTAATATAAATTTATATAAATAAGGACAATTCAGCTAGATTTTTAAGCCAACGTGCTAAAAATGACAATTTATTTTAAAACCTTTTGTATAACTTACCTTTCCCTAAACACATATCAACCATCAGTTTACAACGTCCTTTATAATCATTCATTTTTAAACACACGTTCCGACTTTCCTGAACCAACACAAATGACTGTTGCAACTAAATAATAATATCTAAATATCTTATACCATACCACCCACTGAAAAGAAATCTGTCTGACCTTGGCTAAAAATAGAATTCCCTAATTCTCTAAACAAAATAACGACAAAGCAATGTTGCCACATAGTATGGATCAGGATGGTACTAATTGTGATAATGTATAACAAAATCATGTATATTCGAGAAATTGTTTCCAGCGCCAAAGTGGCAAATGGCTGAACCAAAAAATGTAATCCTGAACCACAATACAAACAGGTTTCTCTCGGATTCCAAATGACATATTGAAGTGAAAGTTAGGCAGTTTTGTCCGCTGATGGCACCACTAATTTAAAAAAATTATTTAATTTGTAAATTCCAAATTATATGTCAGTTATAAAGGGAACCCAATCCTGAACCAATATACAGGTTCAGGATCGTAAACGGGGGTTCAGGTTTGTGCTTAAGTTTTACTATCGGAGGCTCAGAATTGTACTAAAAACAAATATATATATATATATATATATATATATATATATATATATATATATATATATATATATATATATATATATATATATATTATATATAGCGAGTGTTTGCAACTTTAATTTTGTCGCTTCTCGCATCCCAATCGCCATAATTTCTTATCGGCCCAGTCTCCTTCTTGAAGACCTCTATTTTCCATTTCTATATGAATATTGGATATCCATTTCTTTCTTGGCCTTCCCCTTTTATTTCTCTGTGTAGGTCTCCAGTTCCAAACCTTTCGTGGTATCCTTTCTTCGTTCATCCGTCTCAGGTGTCCATACCATTTTAATTGTTTTTCGGCTATCGTATCCATTATTGTGTTCTTTACTTTCATTCTCTCTCTTATGTTTTCATTTCTTATGTGGTCAAACAAAGTTAACCCGGAACATCTTCTCCAGTACATCATTTCCGTTGAGAGGAGTTTTTGTGACATATTCTTGTTAAAGACCCACACTTCTGACCCATACGTCAGCACCGGCTGAATCATAGCCTGATATATATTTTTCTTTGTTTTCTTAGTTAAAGTTTTATTCCACAGGATCGGATGTAGTGTTTTTATCATGTTTTTTCCTTTTCCTATTTTTCTTGTTATATCTTTGTCGTCTCTTCCGTCTTCGCTTAGTGTAACTCCGAGATATTCGTACTGATCAACGTTTTTAATTAATCAGCTTTCTGTTTCCATGTCTTGACCGATGCCTCCTATATTCATGTATTGTGTCTTTTCGGTATTAACCTCTAATCCCCATTTTTTGAATTCGTCTATTAGTTTGTTTATCATGTACGTCATATCTTGTAGGTCCTCGGCAAGAACTACCTGGTCGTCTGCGAAAAATAGTATCTGCGTCTGAGCGTAAAATACTCCGCAAAATATTTGGAGCTGTAAACGACCAAGGGCAGTGGCGCAGAAGATATAATTTTGAATTGTATCAGCTCTTTGATGAGCCAGATGTCATAACGTTCATTAAAAACACAGCGACTTAGATGGGCTGGACACATAATACGAATGCCAGAAAATACCATTGCTAAAAAGCTAACCACAGGAACACCTGTAGGAAAAAGAAGCAAAGGCCGACCGCGAATTAGGTGGTTAGATGGAGTAGAAACCGACTTCGAATATTAAAAATCAGAAGATGGCAACATGTTGCCAAAAACCGAACAGAATGGCGACGAATCTTAGAGCAGGCCAAGATCCACAGAGGATTGTCGAGCCAAAGATGATGATGATGAGTAATCGTAGAAGGAATCGAATGTTACGAAGCCTTACATCACTTTTTAATAAAAATGGATTTCAAATTAGCAAAAATTGAATATCCAACAGGAAATGAATTCCAGAAAGTTAACTCACTATTTGAACAGTTAGAACAACATACAAATTGTACTCTTATTAGAAAACAAATTCAAGGCACTATTACAATATTATAGACGCTGTGAATAAATTAAAATTATAAACCATCGACTCACATGTTAACATGTAATCCCAGGCTCTTATAGGGCATAAGGAATGCGAGAAGAAGAAGAGGTTAACGTTTAACCTACATGACGACATAAAATTATTTAAAACTATTACAATCGCAATAAGTAAGCCATCAAATATTCAAAATTGATACCTTAAGATGCACCAATCATATGATCATACTCAACAATGTCGCCAAAAAGAACCAAGGTGCAACTTTGGTGAACCAAAGACAATAATATATTGCATGAGTGATAATGGCAGATTCTTACCGCCTAAGCTTATATTCTCCCGCAAAAGCATGTCCGATAATCTTATGAGGACTGCATCACTTTGTTCAGTGAGAAAAACGCCATCCCTAGGGTTGGGTGTAAAGCAACTTATTTTGTGACGGGTTTTTACACTTTATTGAGCATTTTATCTCCAGTCTGCAGAGTCTCCAGTATTTTTTATGCAAAATCTTGTCATCATACTCGTAATATGCATACCACCGCATACAACACACAAACTCCAACCTTTGGATAAAACGTTGATGGGAGTACTAAAAACCCATTACAGTGAAGCTATTCGCCTTTAGATGAGCCAGAATTAGCGGCGGCTAGGACCCTATGATATCGCACAGCTATTCAACCAGTTATATGTTCAGTGTCAAACTGAATCTATAGCGAATAATGGTTTTTCTAAGACTGGAATATTTCCTTGCTATTTGAGAATTTGCACATGTTGATTTCATTAGAGATGAAATTCAAGACATTAAGAGCTTCCGATGGAGACGAGAATCGTTTAACGACTGGTTGTAATTCACCTCTCGTTTCAACGTGTGCAGCACCAGAGATAATTTTGTCTGTCGATACTAGTCTTGACCAAGAACAGATTCCTCCACCTAGCCCTTCTGGTTTGCAAATTGGGTTGGCGAAAACATCTCTTAACAAAAGCGGACAAAAAAAGAGAAGATCAAAAGAAAAAAGAAGAATCAGAATCATCTGAAGAAGGGTGTGACAGCGTTATTTCTAGCTCATCATTGTTTGGGGAGAGTACCCAATTCAAAAGATGATGGAATTTCAATGACACAAAAGGTGAACTATGGGTGCAGTGTGAAATATAGGCTCATGGTGATTGCGTAGACTAGAAAAAAAAAAACAATTGCGTTTGTGATTTTTGTCGATAGTGTAATTTTTGTTGACCTTAGTATGAATCTATATCTTTATGATGATAATATGGATCAACTTTCAGGGTGTCCATATTATCATTACTTTTTCCGGTGAGTGAAAATCACACTTTTTCAGAATTTTGTATTTCTTTTTGAAGCTGTTTTCAGGATGATAATTTCCTTAATAAATGTTATCAATTATTAATCACACAAACCGTTGATGATTAATTTTTGACGATACACAAAAAATTAAAAAAGTTACGTAGGAAAAACAAAATGGAATTCGATATTACCACCTTCTCTATCAAAAGGATTTACTGTAAATGACTTCCTATTACCTAATACTGTAAAAAAAGATTAAAAAGGATTTTTTTAAATTCAATTTAGAAAATTACTTGTTTCATATTTTAATTACTACAGCAACTAACTTTCGTCACAGAATAAATAACAATCAGAATGCCCCATGGGCGTATATATACGTCCATGGAATGCCCACTCTCAGATGCCGCCTTTATCGTACTGATTCGATCTTTGTGCTTTGAGCAGGATCTAAGAGGGATACTATTAAACAAAATGTTTAGAGAACTTTTTAAAAACCTCCCTATAATATTGCTTCCTAAGAAGAACTACCCTTTCAAAAACTGACTAAAGCCACTAAAGGGGTATTTGCTAGCCCGATGACTATTATACTCTTTTTTTCATCGCACATTGTTCCCTATCCTGAATAGGTACCATACCAAAGAATACCATACTGCGATCGTACGACAAAAGGCTAAGATCCCACCTAAGACGATGCCTTCGAGCAAAGAATATAGAGGCATATGCGTCTAGCGTCTAGTCTATGCCATGTTCTTTGCTTCGAGCTTAGATCCCATTCCACCTGCCCGCCTGAAGTTATACCACGTTATACACCCCTTAAAAATGACATTTCCATCAGTTACAAACAACGTTTTCCACTTTTCGGTTAGCGTTCACGACATAAGGTCTAGTTTGGGAGGCTGTGTTTCCAACTCTTTCCATCTAATTTTCTGTTGTGTGAGTTTCTAAAAGGTGAGTTGAGCTTGATAATAACTAATAAAGCTTTGTATTGTTAGATAACTTTTTTGCTTATTGGCTTAATTTTTTATTTTGCTCTCTGTTTGCATGCTTATCTCTTTTGGTTGATTGTTTGAAGTAGTATGAGCGACACAGGGGGGGGCGGCCCCCCCAGCACAGGGCTAGAATGCCAAGAACAGATGGATAATGGTGATAATTTTGTTAATAATTCGACCAGTAATAGCAATAACCTTGAAAAAGAGCCAGTTTTTTATTCACAAAACGACAATGGGCCGTTTTTGGTATATGTGGAATCCACTGAAAAAGTGGGTTTCAATATTGGTAAATTCAACAATATTAAAATTGCTAGAGATATTTTTATTCAAAACTTAACTGACATTAAAAAAATTAATAACAAAGGCTTAAATAGAATCTCAGTAGAATTTGTTAACTTTCAAGCTGCAAATAATTTTGTAAAAAATAAAACTCTTCTTGATAAAGGCTATAAAATATTTATACCATTCAATTTTGTAACTTGTAAAGGATTAGTTAGGCAAATTGATGTTGAATTAGGAGAGAGAGAACTGTTAGAATTTTGTAAAACTAACAGCTCGGTAGAAGTTCTTCAAGTTAAGAGATTAAATCGTAAAATAGTTAAAAATAATGAAACTACATATGAACCTACTGGATCGGTTCTATTTACATTTAAAGGTGTTTGTCTCCCTAAATCCATAAATTTGTATAGATTGGAAAGACCTATTTCTGTATATATTCCCCCAGTAACTCAGTGTTTTAGATGTCTAAGGTATGGCCATACACGTACAAATTGTAAAGGCAGGGAGAGGTGCTTCACCTGTGCTGAAGAAAAAACATCAGATGGGGAGGTTCACTCTTCTTGTAAAATTAAATGTTTTTATTGTAAAAATCCCCATAAATCAACCGATAAAAGTTGTCCCGAGTATACAAGACAAAAAAATATCAAAGAGCTCATGTCTTTTGAAAATATAACTTTCTATGATGCTAGCGAAATAGTTAAAAAAACTTATTTGACACGTAATGAATTTGTATATCGCCCCTCCGAATTCCCTATTATTAAAAACTTTAATACTAATGAAAAAACACATGATAATAAAGATAACCTTATTCAACCTTCACAAAGACGTACGCATCATGTAAGAACCGATCCTATCAAAAGATCTTTTCAACAAGTTGTGGCTGAAAACAATAAAAAAAAAGGATAATTCACAAAGGCTATGATAAAAAGGCTCATAATGAAAATTTATTATTTCCCAACTCAAGATCTCAAAATGAAAACAACTCACCAAATTTCTCAAAAAAATTTGAAAACAATATAAATACACAGTTGCCTACTACTAGTGCAGTTCACACTTATAATTCAGAAGAATCTACTTCCTCATATCCAGATGAGGTTAGATGTATTATTAATGCAATCTTAAATACGTCAGAAAATAATAAAAAAGTAATTAAAAACATACTATTTAGTCAAAATTTTAATATGAATATAGACCCTGGTTCCCAATCGGACTCAGAGTCCTAAATAACCTTCTTTTCTTTCCATCTAGGTCAGATACAATTAAGTTAAAGATAATTTGTTGGAATCTAAGAAGCATAAATTCAAACAGGGGTAATTTAATTAGCTTAATTTACAAAGAAAACCCCGATATTTTTTTAATAAATGAGTCATGGCTAAAAGCCAATGACAATTTTAGACTCAATTCATATAACATAGTTAGGCAGGATAGAGATGATGGGTATGGTGGGATTGTAACATGCATTAAAAATAATATAATATTTAAGAAAATTAAATCTTTTTCTTCAGAACATATTCAATATATAATAATAGAAATAGGTAATTTACAAGTAATTAATTTTTATTGCAACTCACATATGCATATAAATAACAATATTTTAAATGATCTTATTTCCTTCAATCCTAAAAATATTATAATTATGGGAGATTTTAACTCTCATCATCCCTTATGGGATAAAGCTACACCCAACAAAGGAGGTAGAATAATTCATGATTTCTTATTTGATAATGATCTAGTTATTATGAATGATGGTACACCAACACTATTTCAATTGTCAGCGGCAATACCAAGTGCTGTAGATTTGACTATGGTAAGTGGGAATCTAGCTATTAGGTCTAATTGGGATACTATTAAAGATTGTGGTAACAGTGACCACTTTCCTATACGTCTTGTACTTAATGATAATGGCAATTGTGAGGTACTTAACAACACAATTAGTCCTTATAAAATTAGAAACTTTAAAAAAGCTGATTGGGAAGCGTACCATAATAAATTTTTGATATACCTTCAAGATTTAGATTATAACTTAACCTATGATCAACTAATGTATATTATTAACATTGTAGCTGATCAAGTAATTCCAGTTAAACAGGCCGGTATACATGTTAAAAGAGGTAATGCCTGGTGGGATGATGATTGTACATCCTGGGTTAAGGAAAGGAAAAAAGCCATAGCAAATTTTAATAATTTTCCATCTATGGAAAATTATATATTAGCAAAAAAAACCATTGCATTAACCAAGAAAAAATTAAATAATAAAAAAAAAGAAAAGTTTAGGCTTTTTTGTGAAACTTTAAATAGGAACTCTAGCATGACTTATGTTTGGAACAAGATTAAGAAATTCAATAATAATAACTTCAAAACAGGAAGATTTAATCTTACTATTCCAGATAAGCTTAAAATATCTATTTTAAATAAAATGTCAATCATAAATATAGATCCAAATTTTGCTCTTAACAACATAGATGAAAATTTAAAGCACTTTTCCATAAATGAATTAAACCTGGCCTTAAATAAAAAGAAATCATCCGCTCCTGGTATGGATGATATATCTTATGAAATGTTTCAATTTTTACCTTTCAAAGCTAAGCAAATTCTTATTAATAGTTATAATAAAATTTTAATGGGTGGAGAAATACCAGCCGCATGGAAAACATTTAATATTATTAGTTTTTTAAAACCAAATAGGGATCCGACAAATCCAGAAAATTATAGACCAATTGTCCTGTCTTCATGTGGAGCCAAAATTCTAGAAATAATGATCAAGAATCGATTAGACTGGCAATTGGAACATAATTTAAAATTTTCAAATAATCAGACTGGATTTCGTAAAGGAAGAGGTATATATGACAACATAACATTCATCACATCATACATTAACCTGGCATTTCAATCCTCTGAGTCAGTCATCGTAATTTTTTTAGACATAAAAGCTGCATACGATAATGTTGACATATATAAACTCTATAATAAACTTAAAAACTTAGAAGTGCCTATCCGAATGTGTAACCTAATTTTCAATCTTTTAACAGAACGATCACTATATTGTAGGGGTAATGACGGCTCTTTCCTGGGTCCTGTAGCAACAACCTTGGGTATACCACAGGGCTCCCCTCTGAGTACTATTTTATTCAATATTTATTTAAGGGATATTTTTGATTTAAATTTGGGAGAAGCATCTATCATAGGGTATGCTGATGACTTGGCAGTTATCATCAGAGGAAAAAGTGTAGCAACCATGGTAAATAATATCAATAATGCTTTAAAGCACATAAATGCACACCTTCGTGAACACAACCTGTCACTTTCCATGGATAAATGTGAGGCAGTATGGTTCACTAGAGGGAAGAAACATACCATCCCACCCCTCATACATATTAATAACGTAATCATTGCCTTTAAAAAGGAGGTTAAATATTTGGGTATTATACTGCAAGAAAACATGAAATGGTCATCACACATTACTAACATTACAAATAAAGCAAAAAAATCACTAAATGTATTAAGAGCACTGTGTAGGGTTTGGTGGGGTGCAGATCCAAACACACTTTTGATAGCCTTTTCTGCTCTAGTACAATCACATCTTGATTTTGGATCAATGTTTCTTAGACCATGTTCTAAGGCCGCTCTCAGTAAATTGGATGTGGTGTTTTATGAGGGATTACGTATATGTATGGGATGTATGCGTTCAACACCCAGGGTTGCACTTTTGGCTGAAGCATCTATATTAGATTTGGAACATAGAAGAAAACTACTAGCCCTTAAATTAATTTCAAAATTCTTAGTTGTAACAAATCATCCTTCTATTCAATTTATCAACGACTTTCTATTAAAAATAATCCATAGGCCAGAGTTTTGGAATAAGGACAAAATACCATACCTAGTGGAAGAACTTCAGCACTATAGGCCTTATTTAAAGTTAATATATAGAGGTTCAAATTTTCCCTGTTACGAAATTGATTTTCATATACTCAATAAACCTTTAAAATCTTTTAACTGTAATTGTAAAAAAGGAGACATCATGTCAAGATTTAATTTTGAAGTCGAAACTAATAGTCTAAAATCTCAATATACTTTCATTTTTTCTGATGCGTCAAAAAGGGACAACAGAGTGGGTTTTGGTATATTCATTCCATCCCTAAACTATAAATTTTCGTCACGTCTTCCCAATCATCTAAGTATTTACAAAGCAGAAATAATTGCCATACATGATGCAGTAAAAACTGCCATTAATAAAAAAATTAAAAATGTGATAATTTTCTCAGATTCACAGGGGGCTATAACAAAACTCTGTAATCCTTCTTTTGCAACAAATTCTGAATACTGGGTTCTTACGACAAAAAGGCTAATTGCTTCATCTAACATGAATGGTTATAATATCCAATTATCCTGGATACCGGGTCACTCAGGTATAGATACCTGGGAATTCAGAGGCAGATACTTTGGCCAAAATTGGAACAGATCTTAATATTCCCAGAAAAATGGTTTATGACATAAAAGATATTTAAAATTTCTTAAAACAGGATATTATAAACATTTTTAAAGATAAATGGAGAATCTTAGTCTCAACCAAACATCGTGGGTATGCTAGAGTTCAATCAACTTTCACCAATAAGACATGGTATGGCAATTTAAATTATAAAGATAGAAGACACATCACAACTATAATTAGAATGCGTACAGGTCATTGCCTGACTAATGCCCATCTCTTCAAAATCAATATAAAAGATGACCCTGCATGTGAATGCGGCATGATAGAAAACCTGAATCACATATTTTTCGAGTGCCCTATTAACCATATTCCTAATTTGGACTTATATAAGTACTTTGTGTCAAAAAAGAAAATACCACCGTTATCCATGAATGACATTCTATCTTCTCCGGAAGACGAAACTATATCTAGAGATAATCATGCAATTCATTAACATTAATAAAATCAAACTCTGAAGCTCAACTATCCAATTTCCCTGATGTTTCCTATAATCCTGCCTGTTTTAGTGCTTTGGTGTTGTCCGCTTATTCCATTTGTTGTAATATTAATTTATCCTCCAGTATTTTTGCCGTAGTTATCAAGCTATATAGAAACAAGAAACGCGCTAACACGAGAAAAGCTGTAGTCCAGTGAAGTTTCCAGAGATTCCTGCATGGCCCAGAGCCAGACAAAGTGGGGTCTCACACAAATCGGGCTGGCAATTGCCTTGCAGCAAAGCCATCAATACGACAAGACAAGACAACAACGTTTTCGTTTTATTGTGAGGTTATGGAGGAAAGAAATATATCCATATAAAAAATAAGTTTCTTATTTATTTCTATGACTTAGGGTAAAAACAAGTATTCAATTTCTTAGAATTTTGTCGGTTAATTTTTTTTGTTCTTAGAAATAAACAATTTTGAAGGATTCAATATATTCTGTTGAGGAGTATTTAAATATTTGTACAGGGCTGGATTTCAAATATTTTTTAGGTACAATTTAGTTATTTTCAA
Source organism: Diabrotica balteata (assembly GCA_918026665.1). Lineage (NCBI taxonomy): Eukaryota > Metazoa > Arthropoda > Insecta > Coleoptera > Chrysomelidae > Diabrotica > Diabrotica balteata. The sequence goes on from OU898278.1 coordinate 101,445,736, forward strand.
CAGTGATATACAAAAGTGATCTATTTCGGAGTATTCTAAAATGAAGTAACTTTGGCTGAGTAAAACATAGGTAATTTGACTGAAAACTAAAATTAAAATTTTTCAAACAAATAGTTCGATAGATTTAAAAGAACAAAGTGAAATTTCATAAGGAATTACAGGGGAATAAGGTAGGAAAATACCAGGCTGGTTTCAGAGGTGATAAACCGACAATTCATCAGATTTCAATCCTGAAACAAAATTTGGAAAAAACACTGGAATATGGCATTAATACTCATCACATATTTATAGACTACAAAGCAGCCTACGACTCTGAATAGAAAAGAAATGTTCAAAACCATGAAAGATCTAGGAATACCAAATCAGTTGGTAAATTTAACAAAACTAACTCTTGCAAAAGTTGAATGTAGAGTACGAAGACTCTCTCTCCTGTATACTGTTCAATCTGACTTTGGAAAAAGTATTACGTATGTCACAAATCACAACCACTAGTTCAATATATAATCAGTGCAAATCCTGGCCTATGCTGATGATATCGGTATTGTTGGGAGAACGGCAAACGCTATACGATAGGCGTATGTAGCATTAAAAGAATCAGCTACAAAAATAGGTTTAATAATAAACACCAACAAAACGAAGTATACGAAAATAAGCACGCAACCACAAATCCTACGTCCTCTCGGTATAGAAAGCGACGTCATCGAAGCAGTGAACGAATTTGTATACCTGGAAGCATTCCTTAACACTGAAAATAATACTACTGCGCTATTTTGGGCTTAATTTCCTCCTTACATCCACAATTATATCGAAAAATACAAAAATAAAACTCTACAAAGCAATAATACGCCCAGTCCTAACATATGTTTCAAAGACCTGGACTCTAACAAAAATAATGAAAACATGTTAGGGTGTTTCGAAAGAAAAGTACTAAGGCGAATCTATGGAGCAGTGCATGATAGTGGAGTGTGGAGAAGACGATACATCTTCAAACTTTGAAGTGTATCGTCACTTATTTGAAAGCCAGAATGATGATGATGATGAAATTTCATAAAATAAAAGATAGGTTTCTATTTTATGTTTGTGTTAGTGGATCGGGACATTTTTTTCAGTCATCAATTTCTACAGTTTACGCAAGATAAGCAGTTATTGTTTAAATCAAAGTTAATATATCAGTAAGTTCTATTAGGTTTGGAATTCTCATTATATTATATACACGAAGTAGGTAAAGTTTACGACGTAGACTGCCATTACATCTTCGTAGATTATAAAGCAGCGCACGATACTGTTGACAGACCCCAATTATATTCGGCTATTATCGAATTGGGAATACCAAAAAGATTGGTAGAATTAATTAAAATGACAATGAAGAAAGTTGAATGTAAAGTCGGGTACAAAGGGATCTTTAAGAACCATTTACAACTAACAGAGGACTATGCCAGGGAGATGCGCTATTATGCACACTACGCTGTTCAACCTAGTGCTAGAAAAGGTTATGAGAGATTCGGGATAAACTTAATAAAGTACGATATATACCCTTAGTGTACAAATAATAAATGAAGCAGAAGCTTTTACACGCATCAAATACGTCAAACTTCTGATCATAATAATCCAGCCTTCATTTATCACACCCACTGCTGGACATAGGCCTCCCTTAAATTCCTCCATTCTTCACGATTTTGTGCTCTTTGTTGTCAATTTTTGGTGATAAGCCTGATGTCGCAACCCAACGTGTAGGTGGTCTTCCTCTACTACGTTTGTCTGCTCTTGGCCTCCAATTTGTAATTTTGCTCGTCCATCGTGAGGCATGTATTCTCGCTACATGGCCTGTCCAGTTTCATTTCAGTTCCACAACATCAGAAATACTCGTCCTTCTTCTTCCACTCGGAAAACTAATTATATGCGGGCTATATCAAGATGTAACAAAATAACTTAGAGATGCAACACGAAACTATAGAAACGGTGGAAGAATTCTACTCCGCAACAACAACACATCCAAAGAAATAAAAAGAATATGCGTGGCTAACCGTTATTTTGGCCTAGGCCCTCAAGTAAGAGCGAGAAATATGTCAATAGTAACAAAGTGCAAATTTTATAAATCAATAATACGCCCAGTACTCACTTATGGCTCAGAAACATGGGCAATGACTACCTAAGATGAAGAGTTACTACGAATCTTTGAGAGAAAAGTATTGAGGACCATATATGGCGGGGTTAACGAACAGGGTATGTCGAGAATGCAATATAAGTTCGAACTCTATAGACTTTTTGGTGATGCAGATATCGTAAAAACCTTCAAAATAAGCCACCTAAGATGGGTGGACCACGTTATACAGATATAAAATAACTATGCTAAATAGGCCAGTCGGAAGAAGAAGAAGAAGGGGCGACCTAAACTCAGGTATCTGGACGATTTAAGGAAGATTAAAGTAAGGCGATGGAGAAGAAAGACACTCGACAGGGAAGGATGGAAGAATGTTTTGAAGCAGGCCAGGGCCCACGAAGGGCTATAGCGCCAACTGATTATGAGGTAAAGTTTAAGTTTGGTAAGGTTTTATTTATTATATAAGTACTTACTGGTAATCCGCCGTAATGTTACATATTGGAGGAATTCTTGAAATCACATCAAACGATACCTGTTGGGAACGGAACAGGGAACACAATAAATAAATTTCGTGAATGTATTATAGCTATGAGTAAGGCTATTACTACTTACGTAATATATTCAAGAAGGCTGATTTGAAACCGTATAATCCAAAAAGACAAACTTCAAAAAGGTTGTCGAGTAGTTCAACTTCTAAGGCGTCAAAACATAATGACAATTGGCGTCAAATATTGTTCAAGCATGTAAGCCAAAAGTTGCTTAAACTTAATTATTGGAGGCGCAAACATCTATCGATGTATAAAAGAACAAAATTAGCATTCAAATATTCATTGTGTTTCTTTGGGAAGGTTCAATTATGGTGTAAAGTAAGCTATGATCAGCTGACCATGATTAGGTTTTAGGAAGCGATTAATCAAAGTTGCTGAGAAAATGAAAACCAGAAACAACATCATCCAGAAAGTCTAGATAAATTTATATATATATATATATATATATATATATATATATATATATATATATATATATATATATATATATATATATATCTACAAATCTACGGGGTGTTAATGTTGCTACGAAATTAATAAAAAACGTAATTATCTTTTAAATTACCTCGTATAATACCGCCAAAGCTTATATAGAAAAAACAAGAACTTAGAGAAGAGTCCAAAAATATAACAATATACAGGGTGTTCTATTAAAAAATGATAAGTTTGTTCCACCTTGTCAATATGGTATATTTGAAACCCTGTATATTTGAAAATATTTTTACAGTATGGTCTTATCTGTGTTCCAACTTTTATCTAAATAATTTCAATTGAATGTTCTGCTCATTTTCTAGAACATTTTTTCGTGTTTTGGCCAATGATTCAGTAAAGTTCTCCATCCACCGTTCGTCAGATATGCTACTTATTAGCCCTTTGCTTTCATCATTCATCCTTATGCTTTTTAGGGTCTTCTAGGCTGCAAAACCTTTAGCACCTCCAATGTGGTTTATATAGTCACATTTATTTTGCCAGCCACTTTCTTCTTCTTCATTACTTCTTGTTTAACTCTTTTATTTATTTGCTGTACCCTATTGTATTCTTCTACTGTTTGTTTACATCTATTTTGAATTAACTCTTCGTACTTTTCTTTTATTAATCATTTCTTCAGTATCTTTGTCCCAATACTACGGTTTTTTGTATTTTCTTTGTAGGTCTTCTTTCGTTGTCTCTTTGTTGTAGATTTTTATATATTGATATTCTTTTTCAAAAGATCTGTTCTAGCCTTCAAGAATGAAGTAAACATGTACTTTCATTATCTAGACTATCAAAGTTATACAATGTTATTCTTTCTTATCTATCGTATTCTTACTCGACACAGAAAACATGAAAAGACCTATTATCTAAGGAAAGATAGAAGTCCGAAGATCACGAGCAAGATCCCTAACAAGACGGATCGACCAAATTAAAGGAATATGTAAAAAACGTATGCATGAGTTAAATGAGATGGTCAGAGACAGCTATCTTTGAATACGTACAATAAACGACAAAATTATGACCACTAAACTACCTCCTTTTTTTTCGAACTAACCTTTAAGGTAGGATAGGCGAATGAGATAGTGAAGAGAGAGGAGAGGAGAATGAAAAAATAATAACAGCATGAGAACGTAGAAAAATATTATACCAATAACGTGACGAATAAATTCAACTCGGATTTAGTTACGACGGATGGAATAGGTAAATTTTAGGGGTACGAAATGGTTTTTGTATGATCTCCAGCAAAAGTAGACTTCTCATCAAAATAAATTCAATGTAACATGTAGTGTATTCAATAAATGAAAAAAATATATATTAAATGAACCTTTGTGCAAACTCACTGTTTTGTATTCTAAACTAGCTGTAATGCTTTATTTGTTTGTTTACACGTTGTATTTTGATTATAAACAAAAATAGTCCTTATTTTGGGATGAAAATAACCTCTATTTTTTGTAACATATATAAAAAAACTATATTGTGGAAAATTGATCCGAAAACAAGAAAAACCGAAGATAGTGATTTTAAAAAATCAATTTATTTAAGTAGGAATTACAAAGCTCTGACTGCGCTCTAGAAAATCTGTAAAAACCATAGAAACAGCTATAACAGCTATATACATGCATAATACAAATAGACTAACTATTGCAATACAGACCCGGTTTCCCAGTGAGGCAGAGAAAACTGACGCAAAGCAATCCTTGAAATTATTAACTATTTTTAAGAAGGAATTACAAAGCTCTGACTGCGCTCTAGAAAATCTGTGAAAACCATAGAAACAGCTATAACAGTTATATACATATATAATACAAATAGACTAACTGTTGCAATACCGACCGGTTTTCCCAGTGAGACAGAGACGCAAAAGCAATCCTTGAAATTATTAACTATTTTTAAGTAGGAATTAAAAAGCTCTAACTGCGCTCTAGAAAATCTGTAAAAACCATAGAAACAGCTATAACAGTTATATACATATAATACAAATATGCTGACTTACAATACAGACCTGTTCCCCCAGTGCGACGGAGAAAACTGAAGCATAGCACACTTCCAGTATAATTTTTCTGTGAAACTGAAATAAAGCAGTATCTGCATCTTGCGGGGAGGGACGGGCATGTATTACCACAGTCAGAAAATAGAAATTTTCTATATTTATATTGTGTCCAACCGAAATTTTTTAAATTTCCGAATAAGTCTAGTTTGGGATGAACAAAAAATCCTAGCTCTGTTAGTAAATGGGACTGTCAACATAAATTTTAGTGAATATACCGGTGTTATAGTTGAAGATTATTTCATTGAATTAAATTGCCGTATATTGTCCCATTAGACATTAGATAGTGCATATATGTTTTATGCGCCATAAAGCATATTTTCATTTCTCTGTAGTTGTTAGAGATGATATGGTTCTAATCATGATAGAGTTTAAAGAAAAATAAATGGATTTACTTGAACACCCATTTTGGTCATCAAGATCAACAGACTTAAAACCCTATCGATTTTTATCTGGTGGTTGCACGAATTTCTTAGTTCATAATTGTTGAAATTGAAGATCTAGTAGCGAACAAACTGCTGTAGATATATTAAGTCCAAATTCGAACATATCAAAAACAGATATTTTCATAAGACACCGGTATAGAACGTACTTAAAAATTAACGGTCAGCATTTATTTATTTTGAAAATTTGTAAGATGCGCGGGTTTTTATTTTTTCAAAATAATTTTCACTTAATCTTTTTTCTAAATCTAATTATAAGTACAGGTTAAGACAAATACTTATTTAGCAAAAGTTCAATGGCAAATAACATTACAAATCACAATTTGTAAATTTACTAAATTATTGCAGACTTTTGTTGCAAATAGCAAATATCGGAAATACCATTTTTTTATCACAAATGTTTATAGGAACGTTTAATCTTAAACTGAATGCCCAATCGCCCACCAAATATTTACCATTCTTTTGGAATTGGATTTTTTAATAAAGGCGCCCTAAATCTAAAGTCGGCTCTGGACAACAGCTTGGAAAGCTGTCCTCTGTGTTGAGACTAGCGCCTCCTTGCGCACTTTCTTTGAAACAATGTTAATATGGCGGAATATATTAATAACATGTCAAGTAGTCGGCGTTTTATGTAAAAGCTGAAATTTCTATCAAAATAAACAATTTTCGATTACTATTAGCCTTCTAGTTTAGTGTTTAATTAGGAAATTAATTTAATAAAATGGAGGAGAGCGAAAAAACGGAAGAATCGTGCCGCTTGTGCGATGAAACAGCAGAGAAAATGTTAAGCATCTTCGATAAAAATGAAGAAGGCATTGAAATTCTTCAAGTGATAAAAGATTGCCTGCCCATCGTCGTAAGTATAAAACTACTTCTTATCGATCCTTTCAAACTGCCTAATGTTAATAATAATTGTTTAAATGTTAACAACCACCTTTTAGATTTATAGAACTGATCCATTATCAAAGCAAATATGTGAAAGTTGCTCTGAAACCCTTAATTCCCTGAGCAGTTTCAAGAAAAACTGCGAGGAAATTTCGCAGAAGCAAAAGGAAAAACTTAAAGAAGACCCAGATAATAAATATGAGGCATTTTTGACATGTGGAGAAGAAAAGGTAATGTACCACTTTTTGTTATTTATATACTGAACAGGTGTTCATTGGGCAAGTTCAATCGTTAATTTGTGGCTAGTTGTTATTGTACCAAAATCCTAATAAACCATTACTAATATTGATCTATTCATTGTGTTTTGTTTGAAATTTTATTTTCTTTTGTATAAATGTTCAATCAAACTTTTCTTGTAGATTAGAATAAAACATGCTTTGGTGCTTCTTAAAATTAATTTCAGTGAAAAAACATGTTAATGAAATATTCCTTACAGAATTTGGTTTTCACTAGATTCAATACTTGTTTTGATTAAGTACCTTGTGTTAAAAATCATTAAAATCATTTTTTATTGTTGTGTTTATTACACATACATGAGATAATGATATGAGCCTGTTTTTTTAAATAGATAAGCTCTTCAGAAAAATAATCAATTTGTAAAAGCAGATTTTGATCTACATACATGAGCAGAAATTTAATAGTACAAGAACTAAATTTAGTAAGGCAATAATGCCAAATAGTTAAATACCAAAGAACAGAACTAAGAAGAACATGAATCCATGAAAGGTATCCCAATTAGTCCTTTATACAGTATCTATATATCTTTTAGAAAGGATCTCAAACAAGTTAGAGACAAATTAACAAGGACTTTTTGTCAGATTGCCAACTATGAAATTCTAAAACAAATTATAAAAAAAAATAGGCATAAAAATTTATTTATCTGATGTGAAAAGAACCAGAACCAGAAAAGAACTAATGGTCTCATGAGTTTCAAACTTTATAACAAAAATATTCAAGGCATTATCTACTGAGAAATCATCTGAAAATTTTGAGAGGTAAATCAATTAACATGCAGATTTTTGAAAAAGGGAATCAAATGTTTAGATAAAGTAAAAGCCATATATAAAGACTGATAAGCAATTAACAGATGATCAGTAGACCTCAAACAGTGGCTTTAAAAATTAATAATTCCAATCACTTGAAAAGTAAATGATTTCATTTTCAATTTATGTTCAGTAAGAATGTTGGATTTTGTTCTATTTGTACATACATACATACATCATAAATTTAGTCTTTTGGGTGTTCAGCCTCAAGCCATGTTCCTTTCCCTGTATGATTTAATACTTGTAACCAATGCATGCAGATTGTCTATCTTATCTGCGAGAATATCTGTGTTGTCCATGTTAAGAAGATTGTTAATTATGACCCCATTTACTTTAATAGTTTCTAGAGAAATTTGAAATACTTGTTAAACATAATACATATTAAAAGGCATTGGTGATAACATATACCCCTGTCTAACACCTTCCACTATTTGTACATGTTCTGTAAATAATGATTTATTGATTTTAAGTTCGGACATCTGGTTCCAATAAGGAGAGATTTAATAAACTGAATGTATTTTCGGTGACACCTGTGCTTGTAGAATGGACATAAGAAGACTGGCTTACAGTATCAAAGTCTTTTGGTAGTTAATAAAACAAAAAGAAATGCCTTAAGAACTCATGGGACTAATAAATCTGTATTCTTCGCAAATCTTGACATTTGGCTTTTTATGAATAGCAACAAATGTTGAGTTAAGCAAATCCTACTAAAGTTTTACGCTAAGAAACAATTTATTGCTGCACCTGTTTCCGAGAAACAATGGTTATGCTAACCTTATGGTAAAGTCAGCATAGCCATAGCTATATCTCGGCAATGAAAAAGGCTACAGGGCCCATCTTGACAGCAAATTTTATGCTAATTAGATTAAAATTAAATAAAACAAAAATAAAATAATATGAAATAAATGGAATTAAAAACCATAGCTCCATGCGTAGACTATAGAAAGCTATGCTTCTCCTCCTTGGTCACTCCTGGAGTGCCACATCCCGTTTTTTCTATTTTATGGGACTGCGTGTAGTACTCCACATAGCGTGTGGTCGAGCGATCTTTCCTTACAGACTTTTCATTGCGTTTCAGTCGTTTTTATTTTATCCTAGCTCTATGCACGGATCAATGTATTCCGTCCGTAGAGCGAAATAAGAAAGCTATGCTTGCAATAAGTTTCAATAATGAAATCTCATAATTTTACCTGACTTTCTAATGGTGAACAGTGACTGTTCAAATAAAATGTAACTTCGTCACTAAAACAAAACATGCTTCAAATAATAGGGATTTTGGTAAAAGGTGGTGGCAATAATTTCAGAATATTTTAGATCATCTATCGTTAGTTCGTGAACCAGTTGCAGTTCATATAAATGTATTTTATTTTTGAAGTGCTTTTAAAATTGTTTTTTGACTGACATCTCAATCACGAGGTGTACTCCTGCTTGATATAGATAGATTTACAATCGACCAAAACATTTATTTGTGTGTTTTCTGTAGGGGATTTTCGACCAGACATCCAGACCAAATTTTCTTTTTTTGTATGCAGCCAATTTCAAAATGTTTAGAAATAATGGATCTAAAATTCTTCTTCTTCTTCTTGTAGTGCCTATCCGTTTCGGATGTTGGCGACCATCATAGCAATCTGCACTTTACACACTGCTGCTCTAAAAAGATTTGTGGTTGTTGTATTGAACCACGTTCGTAGATTTTTCAGCCAGGAAATCCTTCGCCTTCCTGGTCCCCGTTTTCCTTCTACTTTTCCCTGCAAGATTAGTTGCAGCAGTCCATATCTTTCGCTGTTCCTCATGATGTGACCGAGGTATTCGATTTTAGCTGTTTTTATTGTGGTTAACAGCTCTTTTTCTTTTTTCATTCTCAACAGAACACCCTCATTAGTAACGTGGTCGGTGTACGATATCTTCAGGATGCGACGATAAAGCCACATTTCAAAAGCCTCAATTTTCTTGCAGGTGGCGTCTGTGAGAGTCCATGACTCAACTCCGTACAACAGTATAGGAAAGATATAACATCGTAGTAACCTGATTTTTATGGGCATCTAAAATAAGGTTTATTAATTTGACGGCCAGGAAATCGTTTATTAAAAATCTTGACGGCTTCGTGGTAGTTACGGTCAAGCCTCTCGAAAACAGTTTTTACCGGACGTGGACTGGGCGACGTGGACTTATAGAATGGCCACCAAACTCTTACCCCATTATATTTTTTATTTCGACTAAAAAAATTGGCTGATATATGTCAGAGATTTATACAAGAATGTAACAACGTATTAACTACAGAAATATTTCAGAATGTTGGATGATCTAGGAGAATTCGCGATTGAAACTGAATGTAGAGGACAAGTCGATTGCAGTGTCACGGCCAATAAAATGGTATAAACAAACAACAGTTGAATGTTTACCATTGCTTTTGCATGCTTAGTTTGGTTTAAGACAATTTATTTTTATCGTTTATCGATTTTATCGATTTGATTTAAAATACTTTAACGTAGTCATAATGCCGAAATTTAGTAAAAAATTTAATAATTCTATTCAAATCAACAGCTGTCTGGTTTGTTTATATCACTTTTAGTAGTTTAAATTTATTCCGCCAGAGGTCAGATACTTTGTTTTCAATCGCTAATTGTGAACACCTACTAAACTAAAATTTTGAGTTTGTAATGATGAAATTTATTAACATAACAATAATTGTAAAATGTTTATTATTTAATTAGTTAATAAATAAGTAAAAAATATGAGTACTCCAGTCGTCAGAAGCGAAAATGCTCTTCAACCTTCAACCGAGAATATTAATTTGGGGACCCCAAAAAAATGCAAAAAAGTTTACCACTTTTACCTTCGGCTTCCCCCTAAAACTCCCTTCGTGGGGGTAAAAACGCAGAAAAATCGATTTACCAAGAATCCGTACGTTTAGAAAAAAAATATTTTAGATAAAAAATGTAGCTTAGATAATTTTAAACAAAATGTTTATTAGCACTTTTTATGTAGAATGAACCGTTCTCTCACCGTAGATTTTGACTGTCAGTTAAGCGCGTGAAATTAATATTCAATAGAATTTGTATCAACTCAACGATAAAAATTCGATATCTTTTGATTCAAGTCTTCTATCGACAAAAATCAAGGGAAAGAGCAGTTTTTAAAGGTAAAAAGTTTAGTTTTCGTATGCAATTTTTGTATTTTGCCGCAAGTAAACTTAGATATTATAAAGGTTTAAATAAATAAATGTGGCGCGATTTTTGCCATCTTTTTATGATTCTCATGAGATCAATAGCCTTCATGAGATCGAAAGCCACAAGAGCCTAACCTTCAAAACTTATAGCATAAAATTTTAGTTTTGAGTTTTGGCAACAAATGTGAGGCATTTGAAATATGCGTCAAAATCGCTGGATTTAAACTTTCACATAAGAAACAATCTAGAACCTTAAAAACTTTTTTTTAACCCTCTACTGCATGAATTATGTTTTAGAGAGAAAATTTTTTTTTTTTTGCAAAATTTAAGATTTTGTTGTTATAAAGAAGTATATTTACCAAAGAATTTATAACAATTTTCTACTAATTAAGAAAATAAAAAAATAAGCCATATATGGATTCCTATGCAATAAACCTTAAATGTACAAAAATAGACAGGTCCAAATATGGCTTCTTATGCACTTAAATTAGGTATTGTTTTTAGGAGTGAAATTCTACTAAACAATTTCTATTTTTGTTTAAACATAAAAATACGTTACATTTAGTACATGTAACAAAAGATCTAAATTTACAGTCGTTGTAGCACAACAATCTTGTATCGTTCCACTGGGGAGCGTGGCCAATGGCGTCTATACGAACTTCATTGCTTTTGAACATAATTGAATCCTATAGATCCCTAGCATGGAATCAAATAGATCAACTCCTCTCATATGCTTGTTATAGATATCTATTGATTTAGGACAAGGAATTTCATGATGTTCTTTGGCTTCTCGAAAATAGCGCTCTCTGGAAGTAATACGAGAACTACCTACATATGTTGAGAGCATGGTAACTAGTTTGTTGTTGTACCAACAAACACAAGAGATTTCTACTCCATCCATAACAGCAGTTTTCTCTACCATAGTACCTCGACAATGTTTTTTTAACTCTTTTGGTGTAGACATTTGGCAGTTTGCTACTCTGTTAATTCTAGCTGTCCCTAAGGGTGCAAACCGTTTTGTGAAAGATAAATTTGTAGGTTAGGGCTGTTGAACCAATTATCAAAACATACTTTATGATTTTTGTGCCGTGAGATTGTACTAGTTAGTTTTGTAACTATATTTTCACTTGCTCCAAGATCTGGTGCACCATCAGGTATAACATAACTTTGCTTTCCAGCAAATATATCAAAATCGTAGCTGAATCCTGAAAATCCACTAAGTACCAAATTTTTGAATCCCCATTTCTTGGGTTTCTTAGGATTGTATTGTTTTAGACTGTGTCTTGTTTTAGTAGGTATGATTTGTTCATCAATAGAGAGATCTCTTCTTTATAATATTTCCTCTTTAATAATAATTGTTCACATATGTTCTCTTCGAGAGGTCTTATTTTAAAATGTTTATCGTGACCGGGTAAACCAGCTCGTATAAACTTAGTGTTGTCATTGAAATGTAAACATTTTTTAATATCTTCCCACCGATTACAACTCATAATTTCGTATACAAGTCGTTGGCCTAAACGTGATTTCCAATAGAGTCTACTAGAAGGTAATTTTAAGATTGACAAATACGCTGATTTTTCGTCTGAATCAGTATAATCATCGTCGCTTAACCCTCCATCACTGGGAATAGTGTTCACATGTTTAGAACTTGGATAAAACCTTTGGGGATCCATTTCTGAAAACAAAATAATATCTACATAAATTACTCTTCAAATGCATACATAGCCATATATGGCTTCGACTAAATCTGTATATTTTTTACGATAATGCATAAGAAGCCATATTATATGGATGATCACTAAATGTCGTTTTCTCTAGACAAACCCAAGTTAATAATCACTAAATATCATCTGACTTATAAAGAACAAACACCAATTAGACTTGAAATAATAAAAAATTGATTACTTACTTGTAAAACGCCGATGTTTGAAGATAAATATTTCACTTGTTCTAAAAAATCGCAATGCACAGCACGTTGTAACTAAAATGATTGGAATAGGTAAAGAAATAATAAATAAGACTTATTCACAATCAATTTAATTTAACTATCAGACGACCGGTTTCGCTTTCTACAATATGCAAAGCATCTTCAGGTCTCGATACAAAGTTAAATAAATGCTGAAATGATAAAAACCCATATTAGGGTGTTGTCTAATAAAGATAAACAAAGTAGATGTTGGAAATTACAATAATTATGCCAATATTACATGTCTGTGGTTTTATTTTAAAAAGAGTAAGTTGAATAAAAAGGTATAAAAGTTTTAAAAGTTTAAACAGACAAGGTAAGGCCCACAAATTGTCATAAAATAGTCTATTAGATTGTAATAAATTAATAAATGAGTAAATAATTAAACATTACTTACATGCCGGTACTCTATTAATTGATGGATGGTAGAACATGGTTGAAACTATTATGTATTGTTGAATGGAGAACTCAATTCTGCTATTGTAGTTGTATGACAGTAAACGGGAAGTTCTTGAGGAGATAGATTTGATCCAATGAAGCAGAGATATGTGTATGAATGTTTGTTAAATGAAAGTGATGTAATATACTATTGTATTATTAAACGTTATTTATATTTATTCGAGAGATATATTTATGAAATGTGTGTTATTTATTGAGTAATTGATTTATGAAGGTGACAGTTTTATGACAATGAATAAGTTTAGATGTACAAATTGTGTGGGTGTGCAATTATTTTTCAACTTGTAAGTTGTTTACAAGTTGAAAAATAATTGCACACCCACACAATTAGTTCTACACATACACCTAAACTTATTCATTGTTATAAAACTGCCACCTTCATAAAACAATTACTCAATAAATAACACACATTTCATAAATATATCTCTCGAATAAGTATAAATAACTTTTAATAATACAATAGTATATTACATCACTTTCATTTAAAAAACATTCATACACATATCTCTGCTTCATTGGATCAAATCTATCTCCTCAAGAACTTCCCGTTTACTGTCATACAACTACAATAGCAGAATTGAGTTCTCCATTCAACAATACATAATAGTTTCAACCATGTTCTACCATCCATCAATTAATAGAGTACCGGCATGTAAGTAATGTTTATTTATTTGCTCATTTATTAATTTATTACAATCTAATAGACTATTTTATGAAAATTTGTGGGCCTTACCTTGTCTGTTTAAACTTTTAAAACTTTTATACCTTTTTATTCAACTTACTCTTTTTCAAAAAAAACCACAGACATGTAATATTGGCATAATTATTGTAATTTACATCATCTACTTTGTTTATCTTTATTAGATAACACCCTAATATGGGTTTTTATCATTTCGGCATTTATTTAACTTTGTATCGAGACCTGAAGATGCTTTGCATATTGTAGAAAGCGAAACCGGTCGTCTGATAGTTAAATTAAATTGATTGTGAGTAAGTCTTATTTATTATTTCTTTGCCTATTTGAAATGGACTCACACAAGCAACACATTCATGATTTAAAATGATTGGGTTGACTTATCTAGCAGAGTTGCCAGATTTTTAAAATATACAGAGGTTTCCAAACAAATGTACGGTTCATGTTATGCTATGCCTGCATATCTGCTGAACTTTAAACTTACAAAAAAAAATAGTAAACTACCGAATCCATATATGGATTTCCATGCGGTAGAGGGTTAAACTAGTAGGTTTGTCAAAAGAACCAAACTTCTGCTATAAACTACACCCAAAACTGTGACATTTGGAGGCATTTCCCGTGATGTGCGGTTGATTGAAATATAAAACAATAAATTCTGCGTTTTTTTATTTATATTTCAAATCCTCATATTTGTTGCCACAACTCAAAATTGAAATTTCATGTTAGAGGTTTTAAATATTGATCTCTAAAAATGGAAATTTTACTACGAATGGTCAATGAAAGTGATCAATTTCATTGATCTCACGAGAATCGTAAAAATGGCAAAAATTGCGCCTCGTTTATTTATATATCTCCTTTGTAAAAGCTGAGTTTATTTGCGGCAAAATACAAAAACTAAAACGTATCTTGATTTTTGTCGATATGACACTTGGATCAAAAGATATCGAATTATTTCCGTCGAGCTGATATAAATTTTATTGAACATTGGTGCACGCACAACATTCAAAATCGACGGTCGCTTCAAGCGTTATTTCTGAGAAAAATCTCAGCTACATTTTTTATTTGAAACATTTTTTTCTATGGTGTGATTCTTTGTAAATCGACTTTTTTTGCGTTTTACTCCCCTACAAGGGCGTTTAAGGAGAAAGCCCGGGGATAAAAGTGGTAAACTTCTTTGCATCTTTTTTGGGGTCCCAAATTAATATTCTCGGCAAAATTCTGCTCGTTCGTATGACTTTTAGGGGTCAATTCTATGATGACTGGACTATTCGCTCCGTGCGTGACCATGGTAGGGGTACATTGAAACGATGCCAGCGTGCGTAGCGGCGAAATATGACAAATTGGAATATTGGACAAAATATTTTTACGCATAAGTTTTATCAAAAATGTGTGCAAATACATGTTGCGTATTTAATTCTGCTAATAATAGCAAAAACAGTGAGTGTAGTTTTTATAGGTTCCCAAAGATTACATATAAATTAGGGAAAAGAAAAAGATGAATTCGTGCTATTAATATGAAAAAGTAAATATCACATAATTTCATTTTTATGCAATTGAAATAGGAAAAATTTAAATAATTTACCTTGAATGATATTTCGTAAGGCTTCAATCTAACTGCAGATGACTTTAGCTTTTATATCATAACTTTTACTATTATTGTTTTTAATAATATGCCCTTTTGCGTGAAAAACTTGATTTGCCAGTACTAGATTTTTCCCTTTCTTTTCCGTTTGAAGTTGAAAAGATATATTATGATGAATTTTGAGAAACTCAGTTTTTAATACTACATTTATTTTGTACATAAACTGAAAAAATATAGTTAAAAAACTAATTTATTAATGATTGTCAATTTCGCATGTATTTAACAATGTCAAACATATCTCATATATTTAACCTGAAAATTGGGACTCCAAAAGTGTCAGATGAAGGCGGTAGGCGCATCAGTCACGCACGGAGCGAATAGTGTAATATATTTTTGAAATTTTGATATTTTAAACAAATGGAGGGTGTGGCTGTCACCTGATAAGGTTCATCCAAATATGGAAATTTCGATACCATTAGATATTGGAACAAGTTTAAAAATCAACGTGTTCGAGCGATTTTGTTCGATCTTCAAAATAAACGAGAATTTTGTTATATTCGTTAGTACTTTTAAGTAATTTATAGATGTGTTAAAAAAGATATCGGTCTGTGGTTATTTCTGTGATCTAAAGTTGAAATTAGAACAAAAATTTTTCTTTACTAAGTTTCAATAAGTAATTGTTTAAATTACTTTCTTTGTTATATGGAATATTATCCTACAGAAAATATTGCTCTGATACATCTCTAACTGTTAAACCAAAGTGTCATTAAGGTACAAACCCTTAACTGTACCTAATCCAGAATAATAATGCCGTCAAAGGGTTAATAGAAATAGTAAAAGATAACCAAAACATTAATATTATTCTTGATTGGTTTATATCATAGAAAAGTATTATAAGATAGACTGATTGTTGAAAACTGATGCAAAGCAGTCCCTGCATCTCTTTCTAATTTGCCAGGTTTATCGACCACGGGACCTAAATCTAAAACCTAAAAAAAAGGTCACGTGGTCGATAAACCCGGCCCATTAGAAAAATATACAGGGAATGCTTGGCGTCAGTTTTCTCTGTCACACTAAAAGAACGCGACTGTATTTCAGCAGTCAGTCTGTCTTGTATTATATGTCTAACCTTTATGTTAACCTTTTTGTACTGATACTGTACTAAAGCTTTATTCTTACTAGTTTAAGATTATGTTGTCTAATATTTGTTCTAACAACCTTAATCTTTTTGCTGTTAAGAAAGACTTAATGGCCATTTACTAAAACTATTAATCTGTCTAACAGCTTTCATTTTTCTTTTTCTCATCCAATAGTCAGAAAAACCCGTCCCCTTTCAGGAGGAGGAGGAATCTTCAGAGCTTAAGGATGGAAGCACTTCCACAGATGATCTTAATATATTTTGCAACAATTGTAAGCAAACGATCTTGGAGAGTAATACAATTAATGGGGAACTAGAGTTGGCTATAGCTGAATCTATGGCCAAAAATAAAGTGAAGACTGAGAATCCTGAGAAGTCACTTAGAAGAAGAAAGGTAGTTCCTTTTTACCATGAATTAGATGACTCTTTGTGTAGCAGTTTGACTGAGTTTACACATAACACTGAAGGTAAGAGATTTTCAAATGTTTTATTTAGGTAATATTTATTATGTTATATGGTATATTTTCAAAAAGTTAGTGAACAAAAGTAACACCTACTGATATTCGACAATCATTATAAATATCGATAGAAACTATGAGCTTGTCCTATAAGATACTGTAGATTATTGTATAAAAAATTGTATTTTCAGTTCAGTAACAAAGTGAATTTTTTAATTTGAATTCTAGGCCGTATTTTGTGATGTATTCTAAGCCATATTTTGATGATGTCTGATGTGTTGAATTCTGTGATTAGAAAATCTGATGGTGCATAAGTATGAGATGGAGCATGAGGGGACCCCTTGTCACCTTTGCTGTTCAATTTTGCTTTAGAACATGCAATAAATAAAAAATCGTCTGAGCTGACAGGAGGATTTGCTGATCAAGGATCAAAACTGTTACTGGTCTTTGCTGATGATATAGATGCAGTCATGCATTCTACAAGAGGCGTGAGAGAGATGTTTTCACAGCTCGAGGAGGAAACAGGTAGTCTGGGTCTCCGAATAAATGGAGAAAACACAAAATACATGGTAGTAACCAAAAATCCAAGACCAAGAGTTAGGCAGAACATCAGTATTAATGATCACAACTGCGAAGTAGTAAAGGAGTTTAAATACCTGGGGGCGAGAATCACAGCTGATTGACATAGAAAAAGAGGTCTCAGCAAGGATAGCTGCGAGAAATAGAGCATTATACTCCCTTTCAACATTATTAAGATCGAAGCTGCTAAAAAGAAAATCTAAATTAACACTGTACAAGTCGATTATTCACCCAATTATTACATATGGCAGTGAAACATGGACTCTCAACCAGCGGGAAATCAATAAGCTGCTAGTATTTGAAAGAAAGGTACTCAGAATAATATTTGGCCCTCAAAGATATGAATTCACATGGGATTGGAGAAGACGCCGTAATGCTGAATTGGTGATTCTGTATCGAACTGAAAACAGAGATACCAAGGCAAACCAAATAAAATGGGTAGGTTACGTGGTACGATCAGAGGATGATCGAGTGTTAAATACAGTGTTTTTTGAAAGACCAGATGGTAGAAGATCAGTAGGCCGACCGAGAAAAAGATAGAAGGATGATGTTGAAGCCGATTTATCTAGAATTGGGGCGCAACGATGGGAATTAGAAGCGCACGATCGTAGAGGATGGACGGCGATAGTGGATGCGACGAAGACTCACCCCGAGTTGTAAAGCCAGTGAAGAAGATGAGCTAAAAGTAACCAAGAAAACGCGAACATATTTGTTGATCATTTGGAAAATACTTTTAAACCACCTGATATGCAATCTAAGATTGACAACTTTCCAACAATAGATGAAAATATTAGAGAGACAATGCAGTTACATGAACCTGCTTAGACATGAACCAAGAAATTTACGCCTGCTTTATTGATTTCGAAAAGGCCTTTGACAAAGTCCAACATGAACCACTAAGACAAGTTCTAATAAAGAAAAATATAGACAGCCGAGATATTCGAATTATATGCAATCTATATTGGAATCAAACAGCAAATGTCAAGGTTGAGGGAAGACTAACAGAAGAAATTCAAATCCGTCGAGGAGTCCGGCAGGGATGTATCTTATCGCCACTTTTATTTAATCTGTATAGTGAAGCTATCTGTGAACAAGCACTTGAGGAAGAAGATCTTGGTCTGATAATAAATGGTGAGACGATCAACAATATAAGGTATGCTGACGATACAGTTCTCCTAACGGGAACGCTAGTAGAACTACAACATCTCGTTCAAAGTCTCAATATATACTGTAGCAGTTACGGCTTGAAAATTAATTTGAACAAAACTAAATTTATGGTAATCACGAAATCAAAGAACATCAGAGCTAATCTTGTAATAGACAATACAACGATTGAGCGTGTGCCCTGTTATAAATATCTAGGTGCTTGGATCACAGACGATACTGATCAAACAAAAGAGATTAGATGTAGAATAGAAATCGCTAGATCAGTCTTTAATAGAATGCGCAAACTCTTTTGCAATCGTGATATCAATATAAAGTTACGAATACGAATGCTGCGGTGTTATGTCTTTTCTACCCTGTTATATGGAGTTGAGGCTTGGACACTAAAACAGTTGACTATAAAAAACATCGAAGCTTTCGAGATGTGGTGCTATAGGCGCATTCTCAGAATATCATGGATGGACCGCGTCACTAACACGCAAGTACTCCAAACTTTAGACAAAAGATGCGAAATTCCAAATGATATAAAAACTAGAAAGATGGAATACTTGGGGCACATTGTGAGAGGTGAAAAGTACGAACTTTTAAGAAACATCATGCAGGGCAAAATTAAGGGCAAAAGAAGTGTGGGAAGAAGAAAAATATCGTGGCTTCGTAATCTACGTGAATGGTTCGGGTGTAGTTCGATTGAACTTTTCAGGCGCGCTGCTAACAAAGTCGCAGTGGCCATGATGATTTCCAATCTCCGCTAGGAGTGACACGAGAAGAAGAAGCAGTTACATGCTAACAAACATCAATCCAAAAAAGACACCAGAGTATGACCTCATAATAGGAGAAATCTTGAAAAATTTTCCCATACTAGCAATTGTTGAGATATATAATCTATTTAATGCGTTGATTAGACTTAAATACTTCCCAATATGTTGGAAAGTAGCGGAAATAACTATGATAGCAAAACCTGAGAAACCACCAAATGAGGTAACATCATATCGGCCGATATCGTTATTGCCAGTGATTTCAAAATTGTTTGAAAAACTCTTATTAAAAAGATTTAAATGTATAATACAACAAAAATGTATTATCACTCCTCATTAATTTGGGTTTAGAAATAATCATGCAACAATAGACCAGGTCCTCAGACCTGGTCAGATCAAATAGAGAAAGCTCTAGAGGAAAAAAAAGTATGTTCAGCAGTTTTTTTGGGTGCTGCCCAGGCTTTTGATAAAGTACGGCATGATGGGCTAGAATATAAACTGGATTTACTTTTACCTAAAAAACAGTCATTTACTATTATCGTGTATTAATGAAAAATTGTTAAGAATAAAATATGAAGACTGTTACTCTAACTTGAGAACAATAAGTGCTGGAGTACCCCAAGGCAGTGTTTTAGGCTCATTACTTTATCTGCTGTACACCTATGATATACCAGCCATATGTTAACCCATGTTAACACAACCACAACTGCTACGATTGTTGATGATGCAAATATATTAGCAGTGGATGATGATGAAATTGAAACAAAAGTAAAACTGCAAGAGGCACTCAATGAGATTATTCCATGGAACAAGAAATGGCGTATCAAACTCAATGAGAATAAAAATATACAAGTAGATTTCACCAACAAAAAAATAAAACACCAATAGTATTAATCAAAATGAAAAAAAAAATAATTAAACATCAAATATAGATAACTGTAATGGCTCCTTGGAAGAAAATCGGAGCTGCCAATAGATAATAAGGTCGTGTTATATAAACAAGTACTGAAGTCGGTATGTACATATGGCATACAGCTCTGGGGATGTGCCAGTGCGAGTAACATCAAAATGATTCAAAGTTTTCAGAATAAAGTACTGAGGGACATTGTAAATGCTCTCTGGTACATAAAAAGTAGCTAAAATATTTTCAAAAGAAGCATGAAAACAGACTTCATAACCATGCAAACGTCTAGGGTATTCAACTCCTGGATCATCATGGAATAGTGAGAAGACTCACAAGAAATAAACCTTTCGAGTTAGTGTAAAACCTGTTGAGTTAGTGCAAATAGTTGATAAGTGATATGTTCAAGCCGGTTAAAAAAAATTGATGAATACCATGGGCCAGAACTCAACAAACATTACTTTTAAGATTGTTAATAGAGAAAATTTACTCGTTAGTGTAATCTTTTGTGACTAGTTGTAAATAACCAAGTCATCCAGCTTGATATGTTGTAGGTTTTTAACCTGAATCAAATTTGCGATGTTTGAATAGCAAAGAAATACTTTAACTGCATTTATCCATTTTTCAAATATGCTTGAAGCAACTTTTTTTATACAAAAAATCAAAAAAGGGTTAGCTACAAAATATTCTGATACTAATGATAAGCTCGCAAAACGAGGATTGTAAATTTGTACACATAGATTTTTTAAATACAAAACTGGAAAATCCGACTCTTCAATAAACCGACAGGTCACTAATCCAGTACCCTCCCCCTGCGCCTACCTCTCTCCTTCCAACCCCTTGCCCCGCGTATGCGACCAGTCGCGTCTTACAGTCTAACCTCAAAATCCGGTGCACGTGCATACCCTAGACATATATAAAAAATACTGAGCAAGTCGGCATTTTCCAATGTTAACAAAATCTCTCAACTAATTTGTTCTATCTCTCTCTCTCTCGTCTTGATGTTAAGTGGGAGTAGCAGCGTGTGAGGGGCATATACTTTTATATATGTTTCTGGTGAGTGGTTTTATATATGTCTATGATACTCATTTATTCTAACTCGATACTTTATTTTACCTTCTCTCCCTCTCGTCTTGATGTAAATTATATATTTAAGTCTATGCATATAACCACTTCAATTCTCCCACCCCTGTACAAAAAACAGATGAAAAAACTTTAAGAAAGATGGCCCTTCACTTTGCCTTCTTCTTTGGGTGCCGTGTCCGTATTCAGACGTTGGCCGTCATCATGTTTACAATTTCCTGAAACCTTTCTCTGTCGGCTGCTGCGCGAAATAATTCTTCTACTGTGAATGCCTGATGAAACGCAAAGTCTACATATTTATATATGTATATAATGCGTACATATATATCTGCTGTTTTAAGTGAGGACATTGTAGTTAAAAATGTCTAGTAAACGGAAACAATAGGCTCTAGATTTAAAAGATAAAATGTACATTCTAAGGAAGATAGTAGAGACAACATGTGGAAATTGGCAAAAGGATATGGAGTTAAGCGTGCTGCTATACACAATCTTAAAAACTAAAACAAAATGTAGTGGACCACATGAAATCGATGGAATCCGGACCAGTAAAGGGTAAAACATTAAGAGTTGGTGACTAATCATCGTGATCATCTTTGGCTCTACAACCCTGGGTGGGTCTTGGCCTGTTCAAGAATTAGTCTTCATTCCCTCTATCTTTCGCCCTGGCTTTCCAATTCCCTATCCCTAGATTCCTCAAGTCATCTTCGACTTGAGTTTTAAATCTAGATCTTGGCCTGCCTCTCTTCCTGGTTCCTACTGGCTCTTGATATAATATTTGTCTTTGGAGGTCTCCAGTGTCCATTCTTTCAAGGTGTCCTAGCCACCTTAGTCTATTAATTTTAATAGACCGGACGATGTTGCATTTTTCATACAATTGATACAACTCAAAATTGTAGCGACTGCGCCATATCCCGCTTTCTTGTACTCCTCCGTATATGTGTCTTAAGTATTCTTCTTTCAAAGCGGCCTAACCGTTCTTCGTCGCTTTTTACCATAGTACATGTCTCTGACGCGTATGTCAGGACAGGTTTAATAAGAGTTTCATATATTAGTGTCTTGGTTTTTCTGCTAATTATGTGTGATGTTAAAAACTGCTTTAGTCCAAAATAAGCTCTGTTCGCCAGGTATATTCTTCTCTTAATTTCTACGCTTACTAGGTTGTTGTTATTTAATTGTGTTCCAAGATATATAAACTCCGAGACCCCTTCGATTGTGTGTGCTTCTGTCACCAGATTTTGTGGTGCCGCTATTTGTGTGCTGTTCGTGGCCTTCAAGTATTTTGTTTTGGATACGTTGACCTGCAGTCCCATTGTCTTCGCGGCTTTTTCTAATGTTTCAAAAGCCTGTATCAGATCTCTTTTTGTCCGTCTTACTATGTCAATGTCATCTGCGTAGGCCAATATCTGTACACTTCTATTGATGATCGTACCTCTGGTTTTTATGCCCGATTTCTCTATGGCTCTTTCTAGCGCGATGTTAAACAATAGGTATGATAGACTGTCTGCCTGGCGTATGTCTTGGTGACTAACCAAAGATGGAAAACGCTCTCTACATGTGGTCCATGTAAAAGCATTCTAAACATATTCCTATATGTAGAGAAATTCTAAAAGCAATAGAACTTTATAAAAAAATGACAATAAAAAAGAGATTTGGTATTCTTCTTCTGATAACTATATCGGGGAAAAAATTATCAAGTAAAAAATCTACAGTGCAGTTATTAATCCAACATTTTAAAGTCAAAGTGAAAGAACTGGATCGTCTTCCTGATCAAATCTATAATGCAGATGAAAGTGATCTGTTTTGAAGACTGTTGCCCAACAAAACATTCGCATATTTTCGTAATTCGTTATTTGAACATTCCAACAATCCTAAACCCTGTGGTTTTAATCATGCCGGATTAATGAGATTATACTGTATCTAAGTTTGAGTTTAAATAATAGTACAATAAAAGTAATTGTATTTCTTTGTCGTCGGTAGTTGAGTATTAAAAACATATTTTATCGGAGATCTTTTCAGTCTGAATAAGTGAATATCTGAATCAAGCGTATTGTAAGACAATTATAACAATGTGCCGAACAAAGTATGTTTCTTATATACTATATTGTATGGATAATAGAAACAACCTATTGTATCTGTATCTATTCTGAATCACAGATATATTAAAGGAAGCCTTACTGAATATCTTAATAATATGTAAATAAAATACTCTTTTTGTTAGTATTAATTATTTCTCCTCAGGTTCACAAATGTATGAAGAAGACAACAGTGATATTGATGGTTCTGATGATTCTATTGAAGAACTCAGGCCAAGAAAACGAAGGAGGATAATAGAATCAGATGAAGAAAGTGACCGTACAGAAAAAAATGAAAGATCTAATGGAATTAGAGAATTTGAGCGTGAAAAGCCGATCATTGCGGAGGAACCAGAAGAAGAAGAGGAAGACGAAAGTACTTTAATTGATAAATATATGGAAGAAGAAGAACATAGGTAAATTAGTTTTTTATTCAAAATATATTAAATGCTTAAGTATTTTGCATATGTTTTTGATGTTTGTAACTTGCTTCGATATAATGCTGTAAGTAAATAGTTCCAACATATGAGGTAGTTTCAACTGATTAGCATTACTCTTATATATCACCTATAATTTACTTATTTAATCTATACTAGTATATT
This sequence comes from Diabrotica balteata, assembly GCA_918026665.1. Lineage (NCBI taxonomy): Eukaryota > Metazoa > Arthropoda > Insecta > Coleoptera > Chrysomelidae > Diabrotica > Diabrotica balteata. The sequence goes on from OU898278.1 coordinate 101,469,959, forward strand.
GTAGATTTCTGTCTAGTTAGTTCTAGTCTGTCTTTTTCGAAGTTGTACAGTAACATCTTAAGATATCTTTAGGTTCAAAGCAATATTTATTTCAGTGATCTATTTTAAAGTACATACAGTGTCCTTTGATTTTACTATAAGATTTTTGGACCAAATGGTAATTATCAAGGAGTTTGGCTTTTATGGCCGATGTTTTGTAAAGGTACACTGTTCTCAGTATTTATATGACGTGTTCTGTAATTGTTAATTCCTGACGTTTCGTCTGCAACTGCGGCAGATATTCTCAACTCCAGTGCGTGACCGGACGTGACGTGATTTCATATCGTTCCCCCAACCGCTGATGATTTTCCCCAAGTATTTGCGCTATATGTAGTCGTAGTTTAGACAGGCAAGTCCGATATGAATGTATAAGTTTCTATCCGTATTTCATCTTCGATAATTCCCGACTCGACACTAGCAAAGTTTTTATCTTTCAATAAAACACTCACTTCTGTTGTTGAGTTTCTGTTCTGACTCATCATCATCACGTAGCGCTACAACCCTGGGTGGATATTGGCTGACTGTACAACTTTTTCCAATTTGTTCGGTCTTCCATTAACCTAGGGTCAAATGGAATGTTCATTTTCCGGAGATCTGCTTGGATGTTATCTCTCCATCGCATTCTGGGACGTCCGAGTGGTCTTTTGCCTGTGGGAATCTCCTCCCATACCAGTTTTACAAGTCTCTCGTTATGCAGTCTGTGCACATGGCCTGCCCATCTTAGTCGCTGTGATTTAATTTCTTGGACAATATCGGCATCATTGTAGAGTGCTTTTAATTCGATATTGGTTCTGATCTTATACTGGTTTGTGGTGATGTCATGGTGAGGTCTGAAAATTTTTCTAAGTATTTTTCGTTCAAAGCGTCTGAGTTTTTCTTCGTTTGCTTTGGTCATGATCCACGTTTCGCATCCGTATGTTATTACAGATCTGACGATGGGTTAATAATTTTGATCTTTGCACTTCTTGTGAGATTGTTTGATTTTATGAGCTTATCCAATGCGAATAGACAGCGGTCTACAGATTGGATTCTGTCGTTTATTTCTGCAGTAACATCGTTGTCAGCTGTGATTACGACCCACAGATACTTCGTAATTGAGGGTGTTGACCGTTACATTTTGTCCTATTCTCTCTCTTCGTTCTATTTATACACATATATTTCGTCTTCTCTTCATTAATCTTCAGCCCTACTTCACTTGTTGCTCCTTCCACCTTGTTGAAAATGTCTTTCGTGGATAGGATGGAGTCTCCAAAGCGAGATCTATGTAATCTGTATATGCGCGTAACAGCTTGGGACCTTGAACCGATAGCAATTCTGTTTTTATTTTGGCCGACCTCATGGCTTTCTCTAATACAAGGTTAAAAAGTAGTGGAGATAACGCATCACCCTGTTTGAGTCCACTGTTGATTTCAAAGCTGCCAGACAGTTTATTATTTACACATACTTTAGATATTCCACCCTCCATACAGACTTTGGTCATCCTAATGAGATTCTTTGGTATTGAGAACTCCGCCATGGCATTCCATACTTGGCTTCTTTCTACGCTATCATATGACTGTCGAAAGTCTATGAGTCTCCCATCCCGTTTCTAGAAGTAGCGTGAATAGTTGATCTATTGTTGATCTGTTTGCCTTAAAACCGGCTTGATATTCGCTTAGGACATTTCCAGCATAAGGGATTAGTCTACTAAGAATGATGTTTGAGAGGGTTTTATATGCCGTGTTTAGGAGTGAAATTCTTCTATAATTCGCGCATTTTGTTTTGTCTCCTTTTTTGTGGATGGGCACTATTATTTTTTCCTTCCATCGTGCTGGTATCCTTTCTTGTAACCATATGTGCGTTATTAGCTGATAAATTTGGCGATGTAGTACATCTCCCCCATATTTCAGAAGTTCTGCTGGTATCTCGTCCGTGCCCGGCACTTTGTGATTTTTCAGCATATTTAAGGCTTTTTGGGTTTCTTCAAAGGAGGGATTTTTGACGGGCATGTCCGCTGTGACATAGATCTCTTCTTTGTGCTGTTCTTCCTGTATGATGTTTAGAAGGTCCCTAAAATATTCTTTCCATTCTTCAGTTACTTCTTTACCGTCGATTATCATACGGCCTTGAATGTCTCTCAGTTGAATGTGTCTGTTCTGACTGAGTGACAATTATTGTTATTGCCATATCGTCCATTGTAGTAATTGGTTTGGATTGTTGCAATGTTTAATTTGGTTTTCTACCTGTCTGATGAGGATTTCAATGTAGTAGAGTTTGCTGGTGTGGTTTTAAGTTGAATGCCGATTATCAATTTACGATATATTACGATACAGTATTAATGGCGGAAACTAGTAGATATTAACACGTGATACTATAACAACCAGATATGCTCACTTGCCGTTCTAATTTTAATCGACTTTGCGCATGACGTCCTAGCGAGACAAAGCAAGGGGACTTGTGTGTATCATATTTTAACGATGCATCATATGGCAACGTTGTTCCATTACTGTAATGAACAACTTCGAAACTTCGAAACTGTTAACGGTAAGTATTCCTCGATGCCATATCTTGCACTAAGAAGTCATAACTAGTTACTTTCTGTGAAAACGTGGTTTGAAAATTAATAAGTAATTTGTAAAATTAATTAAAGAAATATATGAATCTACGATTTGATTGTATGTATTAGAAACAAAACAAATATTGCTACAAAACATAAATTAAATATAAAACGCCGGTAAAATGTAAAGAATTTGACCATAAAGGAAAAGCGGGTCATACTTGAGACTTTATGAATATCATTTAGACATTTATTTTACAATCTTTGTGATTTTTCTTTTGCGGTATTGTAATTATCTTTAATATTTTGATTTAGAATTCGTATTTTAAAATACATTTTACATCTAAAAAAAGTAATTTTATATCTTCGCTAACATTTAGATATTTTGCAGCTTCTATCAAGTTTTTTAAATAACTTTTTGTTATTTTTAATTTGTTGCCATTATAAATACGAAAAATATGTTCCAGTTCACTACATACTAAAGGACCATAAAAAATAATGTAGTACTTCAAGTTCTATTAAAATGGGCATTAGTATATATTATTATCTATAGAAACATTTATTATTATCCATAGAAACATTTGCTCTGCTGTTAAAGTTTAACTTACTGTCATTAAAGTTGTCTCGGGCTTACTTACGTCACAAGAACATGCGCGTTGACTTATCTTGTTTTGTTACAGTATCATGATATTAACAAATATTTATCCAGAAGATTACTAATCTAGGAGCCAGGGGGTTGTGTATCCACTTTTATGTTCACTCGTTCCCTTTGACCTTTTTTTTGTTTTTTGGTACGTAAATTAAATTTTTTGAAAAACCAGGCTAAAAAACCCTTCCGATAATTTATTCCGATAAGGAGAGAGGAGAAACAAATAATGATGAATGATAGAATTTTGTTGTATTATATAATAATCATTACTGTGTGAATTGTTAATGTAAATAATATTTATCATTAGGTACCAACCAATGTCTTTGCTACGACTCGCCTTAAATATAATCAATAAAACCAATGTTCCCGAGTACGAACCATACGACTTCTACCAAGAGACAGTAGTGCCACAGTGTAAACATTGTAATCAGCAATTCCGCAACTTCAAAGTGCTCTCCATTCATGAGCAGAAACACATGGACATTGAGGTAGGCGAAAAGATAGACAATCCTATCCCGTGGCCAGACTCTAGAGAAGATGCAGAAGTGAGAAACAAGTGGTTGAATTACTTTGATGAAAATGGGTAAATATATTGTTATATACATGAATATTTCTTACTTTCTTGCTAGTCCAATTGGGATCTGTACAAAAATATTTAAGTTGGTTGTAGTGGGACGGACCTTAGATTTTTTGTAGAAATGTCTCCGGATGTTTGCTTTTAAACTAGAATTTCGATAAACTCCAACTGGGAAGTTGTGCCAAATTCAGAAAAAGTTTCGAAAAAAAAATTAATGACATTGTTAACATTTTCCGTGAAAATCTCTCTGAAACATTTCTGAAAATTTGGTTTAAGAATTCGAAGTTATTCCCAAACTAGTGGCGTAAAAGTATACCATACTTTTTTTGTTTTGCGTAGTAATTTTGCAATCCAGCTCTGCTATGAACATTGGAACGTTTTCAAAACTTAGCTGCGTGGATATTTTGTTTATACATATAGAATAGAAAACAAGTGATTCTTCCCTTTGGGAATTCAATCATTTTCGCGTAAATTGTGTTTGTGAAATAAAGGTTTTATTGTGAAAAGTTGCCTAAATTATTCCTAACATTCTAATCAGCAAAGTTTCTTAATGTTGAAAAAATCCAACAAATGTTGCTTAACTTGTTAAATTGTTAAATTAGTTTTAAATTACATTGTTCTGAAAATATCTTAGGATATTAAAGTTTTAATTAGAATTCACTTTATGGCAACGTGAGATCACGGTGCAACGGGCAACGGTGAGGGACCAGCAACCCCAAATTGGGGCTGCTGGTCCTGAGACATAGTCTCTGTAAAGACCTTTAGGTGGCAATTCAAATTCCAATTCGCAATCCACTTGCGTATAGATCCTTATAGAGACTCCATCTCAGGACCAGCAACCTAAGTTTGAGAGTATTATATTGCCATGAATTTAATTCTGTTTAAAACTTTAACATCCCATAATATATCAGCAACAATGTAATTTAAAACCAATTTAACAACAATTCAAAGGGTTTTTAACCGTGTATTCACTGGCTTCACACATGAATTTCTAGTAAAAGCACTAATGATGAAATAGTCATTCCAAAAACGTTGTGTGATGAAGTCCGAAAGGGCTCTTTTAAATAAATATACTGTTTATAAAGGATTTGTTAATTAAAATTTTCAGTTTAAAATTTTCGGTAGAAAATAAAATATTCGTTTTTTTTTTATATTTTGAAAATGTCAAAATCAATGATTTAACGTAAAACAAAATAGTTTTGTTTTTGTTCCTTAAATTTATAATTTTTAAATTGGTAATTTTTAACATTGGCTAATTTGAAAAATTTATCTTGTTTATACAGAATAATTATATTAAATTATCAATATTTTGGTCGTAAATTTGACTAAACCAAAAAATATGACCTGTAACCTCCTTAAAGAATTTCTAAGACTCATATTAATAACTGATTTTAGTTTTTCGAAAGCGGTTTGAAAGCTTATTTGGTCTTCCGTACAACAACCAGTGATTTATACAACAAATAATTTTTCACACACAAAGTTTTTGAAAATTTTCGAATTTTTCGGGCAGATCTGTAATTGCAAAAATAGAAAAAACTTTTGCATTTTTATTAACGTCTTGTTTTAAAGATAATTTTTTCATACCGACCTTTCAGAGTTTTCCATTTCCCTTAATTAAATGTCCAAAACGTTAGTTTTGCATCTTTTTCAAAATTTTGATTTTTACGCAGTGGAAACTTTTTTTTTTACCAATTTCACAAGCAACTTTTTATAGAACAATTAATTGCAAACAATGTTACTTCTATTTTTATTATACATATCAAACTTCTTGGATTATTTAGGCTAAAATTAAATATTGTATATAGAATTAAACACATTACAATTGATTTTACTGAAAAGTATGGTTTACATTTTTTGTTTTGACGTTTCGATTTCCAGTAAGGTCCGTTTTCAAAAAATATTAATTATTTTCAAGTTGTTGTGTTGTAATGTTGTATGTAGTTAATTGCAGATAATGTATCGTTTTTTTTTCTCTTTTTGCTGTATGGTTCTATTGACGAATTGGCGTTTTTTTATTGTACCCTTTGATAAGGATGGGAAAACCTACCGGTTTTAACCGAAAACCGTTTTTTACTTCGTAATAACCGGTTTTATCGGTTGTTTTTTGTCCCGGTTATAACCGGTTTTGTATTTTTAAAGTAAAAACCGGTTATTAGGTTTTTACGGTGATTAGGATTAGGTTAGGTATTATTTTGGATCCCAATCATAATTATTATTCTCAAGTAATTATTCCAAACAAAACCATAATTCAAATTTTATTTTATAGATAAGTATCGCAAACTAAAGTGCATTGTAAATGTAACTTTGTAACCTATTGGATTAAAAAAACCGAAAACCGGTTTTTGGAAAAACCGGTTTTTTTTGCCGGTTATAACCGCCAGGTTAAACCGTAAGCAAAAAAAAAACCGGTATAACCGAAAACCGGTGTTTTGTCAAAAACCGCCATTCCTACCCTTTGCTGATTGCACCAATTCCATATCTGGGATCTGTTAAAGTCTCTGTTTTTAGTTTATGATTCGTGCTTATTTATCCTAACACTTATTGGTCCTGAGGTATCTCCCACATAAAAATTGTTGAATGTACACGGTATTTTATAAATCCAATTCTTTGATATCTTCTGTGTGTTATTTGGTTTGGTTTTGGCAGAATACAACAGTGTGTTGGTTGTTTTGAATGCTTTCTTATAAGCCCTTTACATATGGTATTGCCATCTTCAAATCAATTCTTGTGAGCCTTTCTAGATTGTTTTTGGTTTTATGAAGTCTACAGAGAACTAACCCACACTAAGAGATATTTAAATTATCACCAAACCAGAACAAATATAAAAATAAAATCATCAAATCACATGGCAGAACCTAAAACACCTGCTCCAACAAAAATGAACTTCAGGAAGAAAAAATAGGAAATACAATATCACAACAATATTCAAAACAACCAAAAAACAGATCTATTCTCTCCAAAACCAAACCAAACAACACACAGGAGATATCAAAGAACTGCACTTATAAAATACCTTGTACATGCAACAATTTCTATGTGGCCGAAACCTCAATGAGCATCAATAGCCATGAACGAAATAGACAGTAAAAAGAGAAATCAAAAAAGCAGCCCTCAACTTACTCAAAGAAAAATGTGTAACAAATTCATCAACAGAATGTCCAGGCTCTGGTTACAAACACTGAAAGAAGAAGTCAATAAGAATATTCCAACAGTAATGGGTTAATATAACGTCAGAGACACATTATTATCTAAGCTATAGCACAGATAAGCACAAAAAAATCAAAATTTGATATCAACTTGAGGGTACAATATCACCTTCAGAATTGCAGTTCAAAACATGGCTGTTTGCCTACAAGATTAAGACCAAGTAAGTCAACTGTCAAATTAGCTGCTACAAAGAACCAATTGGTAAACATCATAGGTTATTCATTTCTTAATTTATACCATAGATAAATAATATAGTAGAAATAGATAGGCAACTCAATGTATAAATTTCGTTCATTAGGACCCTTGCGGCTGGGGTCAATACTAATCATCTTTTGGCGGCAAATTCGAATGAACACCCCTTACATACATACCCTTTAGCGCCTCTTGTAGGCTATTTCGTTACTAATTAAAATTTATTGGAAAATAAGATATATAAAAGATGCACATGTTTTTCTAGATATACGTATATTTATTTGTTGTTTAAGATAAAACAGTTATAAAATAATTACATAATATTTATTACACATATTTGCAGAAGTTAAATACTATTATTTTTTGCTTCCTGACAACTTACTATCATCCTTTTTGTAATTTTTCCATGATTTATACACAACGAACAATACAATAATTCACCATGTTTAGTTTTGTTACTAGCACCACACAAAAACTCTTTGCTACAATAGGTAACTCAAAATAAACTTTAAAAATTAAGTAACCAAATTTAAATTAAAATTACTAAGAATAAATGCAAACGAAAGTTAAAGATAATAAAATAAAATTGAAAACTTGTAAACAAACGGAAGATCTGTCATTACTTTGGATTGACAGAATTGACATTGCGTCGTTTGATTATTTTATTTGGTTTATGATTGGTTAAAGTCTTCGTGAGAGAGATAGGCTGTCATTTCTCTTTATTAACTCGCGGGGGTCAAAGTGATGGGGGAATGAACCAAGTCATTCATATAAGATTCCAGGCCATGATTTATACTATTTTTGGAAAATAATTTCCTCATTGGATATCGAAACATCAAAACAAATGTAAAGTGTAATGTTGATTACAATCAATTGTGGTTTAATCTCATATGAATACAATATTTTACTTAAACATGCCACAACAAAATAGTTTCTTTTTCTACTTTTTCGTTTGGATCATATTCAAATTCTGGTTATAAACAAACATCCGGAGACATTTTTTGAAAATACATAAGTTTTTCAAAATATTTTTCACGCTTTCCTACCGTAATCATTATACAAAGGTGTCTTTGTATAATGATTACTAATAAATATTTAAATTATTGTTTACTAAACTGTTACTGTTTACTGTCTACCACTAGATATGAAGACGATGATATAGTTGTGGATGTAATGGACAGTGACTTGCTGATTCCTATTGAAGAAAAAAATCGAGATTCCAGTGGTATGAAACTGACTGGAGATGAGAAGATTACTCTAGTCGGTACTCAGCCCATGGTCAATGACGTCTATTTAGGAGATTTTTCTAAAGATGATAGGAAATTACTGTACCAATCAATGAGAATTCAAGGAGTGAATAAAAAATTCTGTCCCCTTTGCAGGTAAGAAATAACAGAAATAAAGCAGATTAATTTTTTGATAATGATTTTTTTTATTTAATATAGAGTTTGTTCTTAGAGTTGATATGTCATTAATGTATACTAAATGGCAAACAATTCCGAACACCCATTAAAAATTATTTTACTGTAATAAAATTAGGTGTACATGCCTATCTTGCCAAAAACAGTATAAGATTGAAATTTCAGCCATACCAGTTTATATATATTTAAATTTGCTAACTATTAAAAAATTCAACTTTTAAGTTTAATACCGATCAAAATTTAGCAGTGTTTTTTAAAAGTCATGAAGACGAGCAAATTTGTATCAACTTAGCGAGTTTGATAGGGGGAAAATAGTTGGTCTACGAGAAGCTGGACTTTCTTTTCGGTAAATTGCTAAGAGGGTTCAAAGAAGTTTGGATATTGTGTTAAGATTTTATTGAGCATGGCATCAAGAAGGCCGATCACGAAGATCGAGGTGCACAAGGCGGTGCTGAAGAACACCAGAGGGTCAAAATCGTCGCCTAAAGTCGTTGGCTCTTAAGAGACTGCTTCTCCACTACCAGATCTATTGCAAATCAATATGAACAATTTATCAACGAATTCGCAGTTTTGGCCTTTTTTCATTTCGACAACACTGGGTCAAATTGTCACATGTCTTGAATGTCTATTCTGTCCATGCTGGCCGAGCCAAGGTCAGAAGAAGACGACTTATGTAAGATAAAATCCACAGTTTTTTGTCGAATGGCGCCCACTGTTGGTATCATCGTATCTGGTGTCATCGCTTATGGTTCAAGGTCATCTCTAATCTTCGTCAGAGGGAACATAACAGCTAAGCGATACATAGAAGAAATTCTAGAAACTCATCTTTTACCTTATCTTCGCTCAGCTCACAACATCCAATTTTTCAGTGATAACGCAAGGCCACACATTGCAAGAGTTACTAGGGTCTACAACAGGCTGGAGGCAATATTTTGCTCTGGTCCCCGAGATCAGTAGATTTATCCCCATTTGAACATGTGTATGATATGGTGATCGAAGACTTCTTAATTTAGAGGATCCTCCTCAAATTTCGAAAGGGGTTTATCATGGCATGGAACGAGATATTCCAAGAGGATATTGACCACCTAATCAGACGCGAGCCTAGGCGCTCCAAGCGTGTGTTGCTCACGAGGTGTATCAACACATTATTAATTGATTTACCCCTGAAAGTTGTTTTAATCATATTGGAGTGTTGATCGTGTATTTATTTTGCTACCCTGTATAATTATACAAAATATTTTCAAAATATATTAAATATAATAATTTATAATAGGCGTTTCGATTTATATGTCATATAGTATAAAAACATCTATTTATAAAAAAATAAGGCATTTTTGGGCCGTTGTCAGAATTCTTTGTGCGATTTTAACTAATCAGAGTAGTTTTTTAGGCTAAAGAATTTGTCTAAAAAAGAGCTTGTAGAAGTCTTAAGTGTGTCATATAATTTTATTGATAGTCGTGTATCACAGTACTGACTGTTCACTGACATCAGCCAGTACAGCTTCTTATATTTAATTCCAATCTTTTGCAAAATCTGAACATCATTTATTCTGTAATTTTCTAAAGAACATCTGCTAGCCACGAGCATAACTATAATCAACGAATCCAGTCCACTAACCATCTCTGCACTATACTGCTCCTATAAAGATAACAATAAACAAAAGCAATACGAAGATTACTTCCAGATATTGGGTAATACATTTCTAGCTGGCGGAGACTACTTCTAGACACTGGGTAATAAATTTATAGCTTCCGGAGACTACAATGCCAAAAATACCGTCTGGGGGTCACGTATAACAAACCACCAAAAATGCAAGGTAACCGAATCATAAGACCTGTCCTCCAATCATTAGGACAGGAACAGAGTTTATGTATTAACTCTTCATGTGATTTATCCTTCATTTACCTTCACAAGTGATTTTTTTTTCAGGTACACCTTTAAAGACAACTGGGCTATAGAAAGCCATTACTTTTCTTTAGCCTGCTATTATACGTGTCGCTATTGCGGTATGCGCTTTAATAAACAAAGGCATAAATTCAAGGAACATTGTGAAGAACATGAAACGAAAAAAGATGAGATTTCAGAAAAAATATTTGCTGCTAGTAAACTAAGTAACATTATACCGAAGGTAAGTTGGATTTTAGTATTTATTGTATATTTATGGGAAATAAGTCTTTTTAAAGATCCGTAATAAACCAGTCTGGTCAGTAGGAGATTCGAGACCTGAATCAGTGATTCGGATCTTGGGTCAATAGCCAATTTTTTTCAAATTCCTAGCATATTTTTTATTATATATTTTTTTGTTTAAAATGGTATACTATACAATATGCGGTATTAGCAATATTTAATAGATTTTATTTTTAAATTTCTAATTCCTACCCCAACAAAAATTCCATATATTATATTCCAACAACACTTTACACTACATTATTATTATTACCCATCATAATCACTGGCTCGACAAATCTTTTTGTGTCTTGGTCGGTTTCAGGATTCTTTTCCACTCTGATCTGAAGAGATTATATGTGTCGATGTTATATTCACTTGATTTTTAGAGGATCTATTATAGAACAAATATCTGGTCTTTTGTTGACTTCTATATGCAGAATCCATATTGGTATTTGTCATCGATTTTGTCAGCGTGTAGTCTAAGCCTTTCACAAATTACGTTGGATATTATTTTTGTTCAACAGCGTGATTCCACGGTAGTCTTCAAATTTTAACTAGTTTCCTTTTTTATGGAATGGTACTTTCAACCATTTGTTTAGTGATCTCAACACTAAGGGCTAGAATTTCAAATTCCAACAAAGAAAAAAAATAGATACAAAGAAATGGAACTTACATAAGCTGAGAGATGCAACTGCTGCAAAACAGTACTGGGAAAATATTACCAATAGGTTAAGAAATCAAAGTCCAGGCGAAGAAGACCAGAGAGATATAGACTCCTACTGGAACACGATAAAGGAAGATATTGAGTCAACAGCACAAGATGAAATAGGAACAGAAACTTGTACCCGAAAAAATTACTGGTTTGACGATGAATGCAAAGACTAACCACACAAAAAAAATGAAGCTTATGCAAAAATCCTTACCCGCCGAACTAGAACAAGTGTAGAGAATTACCAGACAAAGAGAAGAGAAGAAAAGAAAATACACAGAATAAAGAAAAGAAACCACTTAAAAAAGGAACTTCAATATATAGAAAACCTCAACAGAGAGAAAGAATTCAGAACATTCTATAAGAAAGTTAATATCAACAGAAAAGAATTCAAGGCAAACACAAATCAATGTAGAAGTTTGAATGGCGATCTATTAACAACAAGAACATACATACTAAATCGATGGACGGAATATTTCAACCAGATACTTAATATAGAGGAAGAAGACGAAAGCTGTGAGGTAAGCGGAGCAGACGAGAGGGAGGAGAATCCACCAACGATCCTGCAAGTTAGAGACGCTGTAAACAAACTAGCCAGAAACAAATCACCCGGAATAGATAATCTCCCAGCGGAATTATATCAAGAAGGTGGCCACGATATCATAATAGCGCTACGCTTATAAAAGAAATATGGATACAGAAGTCCCTTCCCAGTGATTGGAATATTGGAATACTTTGCTCCATACACAAAAAGGGAGATATCTTTGAATGCTCTAACTATCGAGGAATGACGCTCCTAAATGCAGCGTATAAAATATTTTCCAATATACTATGCCATCGTATGGCACCGTATGCAGAGCGAATAATAGGACAATACCAGGCTGGTTTCAGAGGTGGTAAATCAAAAATTCATCATCTGAGACAAATTCTAGAGAAAACACTGGAATGCGGTGTAGACACGCACCACATATTTATAGACTACAAGGCAGCCTACGACTCTGTAAATAGAAGAGAATTGTTTAGAGCAATGATAGATCTAACTCAAATCAGTTGGTAAGTCTAACCAAACTAACCCTTGAAAAAGTTGAATGCAGAGTACGAATCCAGGGGGAACTTTCTGAACCTTTTAATACAAATAACGGGCTACGTCAGGGAGACCCACTCTCCTGTGTACTATTCAATCTAGCTCTGGAAAAAGTAATACGTACGTCACAAATCACAACTACCAGTTCACAAATATGTGCAAATCCTAGCATATGCTGATGATATCAATGTTGTTGGGAGAACGGAAAACGCAGCGCGAGAGGTGTATGTAACAGTAAAGGAAGCGGCTACAAAAAAGGGTTTAATAATAAACATTAATAAAACGAAACAGTGCAAAAAATGGCACTTTTGGGATCATTTTAAAATGGTACCATTAGGAGAAAAATTAGACTTTTGGCCCTTTTAATAACCCACTATTAAATGGTTTTAAATAGTAATTGTGTAGTTTGGAATGTTTCCTATGGCGTTGGCAACCTAACCGTTTTTCTTTAAATTAGACTCTAGTTTCTCCAGATTTATAAAGCTGATGATGACGGTGGTGTCGAAACGTGTCCTGGATTATTAAATAAATGTTGTTTTTACAATTTGTGGTTCAACTTATAGACTAGTTACTGTTATATGTTGTTGGTCACATTTAAAACACGTGTATGTAGCGAACAAACTGTATTTAAAACAGTTTTCATCAAGTATTTTCTTTCTTAATGATAGTTTTGTTTCCGGGCTTTTGGATTGTGGAATTATGATATAAGAAATAATTGACAAGGTATTTTGGCTTTTACTTCTCAATTTAATTGTATTTTTCAAGGTAATCCATCCTCCAAAACCAAGAAGGATAGTAGTTACCCAACATAATCCACCTCCAGAGATGATAGCCGCCAATAATCAGTTCTTTAGCGGACCTAATCAGCATCCAAACAATTTCAGTCCTTATCTACAAGGTGGTTCTCAGCCTAAGAGAAGCTTTATGGAACGAAAAACGCTGCAACCCAATTTACAAATCAAAGAGGAACCGCAGGATAATAATATGAAGGTAAGTTTTTGAAGATTTGCTACTTTATAATCATTCTGTAGCCTTTATTTTTGCTTATTTCTCATTGATATTTAACTGTGAGTTATACAAATACAATGTAAACATACTTCATAACCTCAACCTTGGAAATACGCATGCTCGAAAAAAAATGAATCCTAAAAACATTACCATTATAATTTTATACTGAAGTCAATATAAAGAATTAAAAACGACTGTTAGAAGAAAAATAATAAATACTCAAACTAGATTACTAATACAAAAACTAGGTCGACTCTGCCTCGCTATAAGAACGCACTGAAGATAATTAAATGTTTTCAGCAATGTCTGATTTCATCGTTTCGTTCTTAGATTGCCTTCACCAAATGAGTGCGTCAGATTCACGAGATTTTGAACTCAGTCTACACTCTTATAAAAATACAGGGCCAAAGTGGATGAAATACATTTTTACTGATAAAAATAAACGGTACTAAATATTTTTATTTATTAGTTTTTTTACCTTCAGGAAAATCGTTCCCATTTTGTTTCATTAATGATTGTAATATTAATTTTAACCTTGATCCCATCCGTAAATATAACAACCTAATCGAAAAGTACTCCAGAACAACAAAACATCAACAAATAAACTATCTCACTAGATAGTATTTGCTTTATCATCTTCAATGTTAGAATTTAAGCCATCACAATGAAATTTATAATTTTAACAAGAAAAATTTAATATCAAAGTCCAATCCCAGCGGTTTGTTTGCAGATTTTACAAGATCATCTGTGATAAAATGATACAATACGCTTTTGAAAAAAGAAACCGGTGGAAACTAGACTTAACCTTTTCACCAAAAACAGGATATCTTTTAATTAATATTTTGTTCGCGAAAAACGAAAGTACTAGACACTAATAACATCTGCTACGCTAATAACATGATAATGCTACACTGTGATATTTGCGTCTCTTTCGCTCAACATTCAAAACAACCAATACAATGAGATCTATCCTGTCCAAATCCAAACCTAACAACACACAAGAGATAGCAAAGAATTGCATCTATAAAATACTCTATGAATGCAACAATTTCTAGGTGGGAGAAACAACAAGACCACTAAGTATCAGAATAAACGAGCAGGAAAAATCATCATGCTCCAAAACAGGCTTCGACAAATCACAATATAAACATGCCTAGAACAATGAGCACAGAGTACAATGGAAAGATGCATCAATAATCATGAAAGAAAACGGTATTAAAAAGAGAAAAATCAAAAAAGCAGCTCTTATCCTACCCAATGAAGAAAAATGTGTAGCAAACTCATCAGCGGAATTTAGCAGGCTTTGGTTGTCAATACTAAAAGAAGAAATCAACAATACGAATATGCCAACAATAGTGGATTGAAAAAGTCGTAGACATATCATCTACAATTATATATATAATACACCATACACAAACGCATAATGCACAAATAATAAATTCAGAAACATAAAATAATCAGAATTTGATGTCCCGAGGACACAAACTTCACCCTCAATTTTTTTCAGCTAAAAACATGGCTGTTGTCTACATGACCGTGGCCAAGTAAGTTAACGGTCAATTAAAAAAAAACGAGTGTGACAGTGCAGTGGGACTGCCGGTAGAAGATATACTTCTCTACACGCGTTCGCCGTTACAAATTTATATGGGAGTCAATCTGCACAATCATTACAGATGTAATGCTATAGGTAAGAGCGAGAGAGAGAGAGAGCAGAAAGAGAAAACATTTGACCTGTAATAGGAGTATAGTAAATGAAGGATTGTATCAATATTTTAATGAAAATATATATTTTTATTTTCATATATGTATAAAAGGAGTTGCAAACAAAAAAAAATTTTACACATACTCTGCAGTAAAATTCATTGTTTATTTTGTTATTAATATAAAAATTACAATACAATAAATACACTGCAACATAATTCAATATAATAATACAATATAAATTAAAATGCAATATTCATAAGTATTTAAAACTGCCAATATATATATAACTTACTTTACGGAGATAAAAATAAAAAACCAATAACTCGGATTATGTTGTAAATTTTCATTTTATTTGAAAATTAAGCATTTTTGCATATATTACATATATTTAATAAGATTAATGTGAGGTTTTTAAATATTTCAAAAATAAAAAGTGAAATTCATATTGGGATTCAAACTCACAAACACCGGCGTATGAACCAAACACGTAAAAGATTTGCCAATTAGACATGACACTAACGGATTTCAAAAGTGACAGTTCTCGGTCAAACAGTGATTATTTTGAAATAGAAAAGCCTAAAATAATAATTATAAACTTTTAATAAATAATACAAAACATATCACATAATAATATTAATACATATTATATATAATATTATATATATATATATATAATCCTTTTGTATATATATATATATATATATATATATATATATATATATATATATATATGTATATATATATATATATATACACTCACCGGCAAAATTAACGGAACACCTTAAAAATGGGACATGTTAGATGACTCGAATTTCCTAAACCTGTTGTCCGATTTTAGTGATTTTTTTAGTATGTTATAGGTATATTATTTAAGAATATCAATGAAATAATATTGTTGCTAGACAGGTCAACGTCATTTTATACCGGGTGTAACAATCATACTGTGTTTTTTCCTTAAAGTTCGAAACACCCTGTGGAATATTCTAGCATATATAAAAGATTGAAATTAAAGCTCAATTTTAGTCTCTGGCTTTCTTAACATTTTCTTTTTTGATTCATTTGCTTGTGTTGGATAATAAAAAAGTTAACGTTAACAACTAGCCATGTTTTTCATCAATAAATGCTCATTTTCTTCTTAGTTTCACCAGCATATTTAAAGGAACATCCATAAAATCTGAGTATTTTCTCTCTAGTCTATATACTGTTTAGATAATATCATAATACGAATGTTGGTGAAGTATTTTGAATTTATTTTACAATGGTAGTATAATATAAAACCTGTTTAAGAAGAAATAAAACACAAAGATGTCAGACTCAACAAAATACGGATTTTAAATGCATTAACTTTATTGTACATTTTGAACTTAAATTGTTTTTTTATGCATTTTTTTGGCTTTAATAGCGTGTATTTCCCCTACGAGCCCTTACAACTGCAGTTATTCGTCTTCTCATACTTCTGATAACGCTATCGATCAGTTGTTGGGCAGCCTCTCCCATTCCTCAATCTTTTGCAATTGTGACTTCTTCTCTGTTTTGAATAGCAGGAACCCGTGCCCCAAGTTTTCTGCCTAGCATTTCCCACATATCCTCTATCGGGTTTAGTTCTTAGGAACAAGCTGGCCAATTCATCGTTGTTATACCCACTTGTAATAAGAAATATCTTACACTTACACTCTTACACTATAAAGTAAAATTTTCGCCAATATATGGTGAAAAAGGTACCACATGGTCTTGGAGAATATCACTGATATACTTATCTGCTGTTAATGCTCCACCATCAATCACCACTAACTCTGTTATTGCTCCCAAACTTATACCGCCCCACACCATAATTGAACCTCCACCAAAAGGTACGGTCGTAGTAAAATTGAAAGGGGCATTTCGTTCTCCTTGGCGTTAATACAATCTTTCTCTACCGTCGATGTAATTTACACAGAAACACACTTTACGTCCGTAAAGAGAATTTGACTCCAGTGGTTATCATTCCAATTTTGATGTACTCGACCAAATTGTAGTCGTGCTAAACGATGGTGTCTCTGGAGTCTGGGAGCTTTTATTGGCACATATGACTTGAGACCGGCTTCTTTAAGTCTCTTTCTTATTGTGCGCTCAATTAAATACAAGTTTGTACTTGGTATGAACAGACAGAATGACTGTAAAATGTAAAACACAATACAAATAGACATTTTGACATTTAAGACTTTCTTGTGACAAGGAGCTTTCAAAGCTAGGTAGATATAGTCTTGGCTGTGTGGGGCACGGCCAGTAAAGAATATCCCCACAGTTTTCTCCTGCTTGTCGTAAAAGGCGACTAAACGGAGAAGCGGTCCGTCTCTAGTCCGGTCGCGGCCGCTAATTCTTGTGAGGCGAGCGCGATGGGACAGGGTGGGGACTGCTTACCGAGGGAGGTGGGCGAGATTGGCACTCAGAGATGGGCGCTGAGTGCCACTGCCGTACACCAACCCCCGTGATGGATTAGCAAATCCCAGCTCGTTCATCATCATCCTTGCTGTTACCTATCCTCCATCCCGTTTTCTTACCGATCCTCAGGAGACAACCTGATGCAAAACAAAAAACCGATGGAGTAAACCAACGAGAAAAAATCCGTTAAGTCAAGGCGTAAGAAACCGTGCTGAGGACTGAATGACCACACGACACGTGGTCCCAAACGGTTCCCTTGGGGTACCGGGCGACACCTCATTGTAAGTAGCCTTACTGCCGTAAGCGGGGCTATGCGACAGCTGACCGAATTTCCCTAGCTACTCGTGGGATCTAGATGAACCTAAATGAAATTATAAACATAATCGGGGGCGACCCGG
The DNA here is from genome assembly GCA_918026665.1 of Diabrotica balteata. Taxonomy (NCBI): domain Eukaryota; kingdom Metazoa; phylum Arthropoda; class Insecta; order Coleoptera; family Chrysomelidae; genus Diabrotica; species Diabrotica balteata. Next base: position 101,488,074 of record OU898278.1, read on the forward strand.
GCGGAATCTCGGGAAGAACAGACAATAGTAGAAGCGAACCAAAAAGAAAAAGGGTTAATTCCCTTCCTGAATCACCGACCAGATCGTTAGCTGGAGAAAAAAGGAAAAAAAACCTATCCGAATCGGATACCGCACCCTATAAAAGGAAAGAATGCTGTGAGTATTTCTCGATTATGGAGGGTCTCACATCATATGAAAGACTAGTGAACGAACTATCTAAAACAATAAAAGACATCCCAAACACCCATAAGGGTATAAAGGACATAACTTCCCGTCTAAAGAAGACCTCACTTACTTTTAAAAAAGACCTAGTTGTGAACTGGCTCAACAAACACAAATACGAGCCAGCAGAAAATCTGACGATTGACACTGACACCCAAACTGACCCGTGGCATGGAGGCTCCCAGAAAAGAATCAGTAAATTAGATAATATCAACAGTTTTGAAACCTGGGAAGAAACGGCTAACCTGACATGGGATGACAAGGTATACAAGAGGACCAATGTAGTTATCGGTAATCCTATTACCACCGGAAACGACATCGTTAAGGTCGTCATGGTAGAACCAAACGACCCTCAAATGAGCAACAGTATTCAGAGGCTATATAGGGATAAATACCCAGAGTTGGCAGAACTTGAAGCAGATTATGAAGTACTCGAGCAAAGCACTACAATTAAATCAAAAGAGGCAAAGGAGACCAAAAAAATAATAAAAATTAAACAAAATGGGGACAGAAAACAAATCTGGGAAAAAATCAACATGGTGAAGGAAGAAGTGGGTCAACAAGGTAAGGTCGCTCTCCACCATGTTAATGCCATGTCGGTAGATGAACTCCGGAAAATGTGTGAAATAATTTTCCAAAAAACAGAGGTGACTGTAAACATCCATACTACGAACAAACGGAAGGAGAGGGCCACATACGGTATGATTGTTACCAAAAAAGATGCCGCTTATAAGGACATACTACAGACTGTGAAAACAGCTGTAAAGTCAACTGGCGCAGCAGAGGCCGTACACTCGCTCAGAAGCACAAAAGAGGGAAAACTTCTCATCACCATGGAGAAAGACCAAGCAGCACTACAAAAAATAAAAACTGCCCTTGGAACAACAGAGGAAGGTCTCAGAGCATTCCAAATAGGAGAAGAACACATAACGGAAACCATACATATAAGAGGCATGGCAGAGGATGCCACGACGGAGGAGGTTATCGAGGCATTCCAAGAGCAAATAGGTAAGTGGGAAGACCACTACAAGATAGGAAAGATGCGACCACTGAGGGGCAACACCCTTGCCACAACAATTGTCATCCCGGCGAGAGTAGCTAAAATACTTTTGCGCAGAGATTTTCTCAGAGTTGGGGTATGTAGATGCAGAGTCGAGAAAAGACTAAAAATAAAAAGATGTGGCAGATGTTGGGCATACACGCATGACACCGATAAATGTCGAGGCCCTGATAGGAGTGGTATGTGTTACCGTTGCGGTAAATCAGAGCACGAAGCAGAGAAGTGTCAAGAGGAAGAAAGGTGCGTTCTTTGTAATGACGCCCATAGAACTGGCAGCATGGACTGCACACATTTTAAGAAGGCCCTTCAGGAGGCGAGATATCATGAGAAACTTAGAAAACAGCAAGAAGAATACGCGGATGTCTTCCCTCCTACGCTCACTCCCATACCTCCTTTCCCTTCTCCAAACAAGGTTCATGTTAACTCCCTTTTGGAGTCCTCCAAATCTCTATGCGACGAAGCTACAGCTACCTTTAGTGTAGTGACGTTGTCACAGGGAGTCCTGACAACTTCAGTCTAAGTGCCTGTTCCGTCATCCTATGTGACCTTTAACACATGATACTAAGGTAATGATTTCAAAATGGCTTTAACCGGGTTAAAAAGACTAAAAATTCTACAAGTGAACATCGGAAGAGCCAAGGTTGCACATGATCTGATTCATGCGAAAGCCCTCGAAATTGGAGCAGATATTCTAATAGTACCTGAACCAAACAAGAGAATCATCCAAAATAGCAGATGGATTGCAGACAACAGGGAAGATGTAGTTTTATACCCCATAAATCATAAAGTGTGCATAAATAAGATTATAAAAGGGGAGGGGCACGTACTAATCAAATTAGAAAAAGTAGCTATTATTGCCTGTTATATCTCACCCAACATAGGTAGAGATCAATACAAACAGCACATTGAATCCATAATACAAATGTCACATATAGAAAAGAATTTTATAGTCGCTGGCGACATAAATGCTAAATCTATCTTATGGGGTTCCCCACGAAATGACTATAGAGGGGATTTATGGAACGAATGGATCTCTACGGCCAATCTAACAGCGCTAAATAATGGAAAACCTACTTTTGTCCGGGGTGAAAGCCGAAGCCACATAGACATTACCCTCGTAAACGAAAGTTATGCCAATCAAATATCTAACTGGGACGTTCTTGACGAAAACATTTTTACTTTTCACAGATATATTGTTTACGAGATTGGCATCAAGGTCACGAAGAGCGGTAGGAAAAAGATAAGTTTTAACAAAGACCTATTTAAAAATAAAATTAGCAACCTACGAGAAGAAGCTACTAACTTCACAAACTACCATAAAAACCTAATACATGCATACAGAAGCAGCAGCAAGGAAAAATGTGTCACATATACTGTACCCTATTGGTGGAACGACGAGATACAGCTTAAAAGAACAAAATGTTTCAGAGTCAGGCGAATAGCACAAAGGAACAGGACCCAAGAAAACTTGGAAGAATATAAGCGCGTAAAGAAAGAACTAAGTAAAGAAATAAAGCGGGCTAAACGCACATGCTGGCAGAACCTGTGTGACACGCTGGACAACGATATATGGGGTGAAGCCTATAAAATTGCCACTAAGACACTGAGGTCCGAGGCTCCATATAACCTTTGTGTAGAAAAAAGAAAGGAAATTGCGAAAGCCCTTTTCCCTAATAAACCCGAATGCCAATTTCTACCATATACTCTAGATAATAGACCTGACGAGTTCACCATAGATGAAATAAGATTAGCTGCCGAAAACATAAAAATCGGGAGATCCCCTGGCCCAGATGGTGTGCCACCAGAAGCCATACATATTATGGTACAGGAAAATCCTGAAGACACCAGAAAGGTATTAAATGAGCTCCTACACAACCAAGAATTCCCAGACCAATTGAAGATTGCAAATTTAGTCTTAATCTTAAAACCTGGTAAACCACCAGACGGGCCTAGTTCATACAGGCCTATATGTTTATTAGATCGTATTGGGAAATTCTATGAAAGCCTCATAAAACGCCGCCTTGAACAGGAGCTCTTAAACACAGGAGCTATTTCTGACCAGCAATACGGTTTTAGAAAAACACGATCAGCTATAGACGCGGTAAAATTTATATGCGATACAGTCAAACAAACAAGAAATAAATGGGCAATCCTTGTTATGTTCGATGTAAAGAATGCCTTCAATTCTGCCAACTGGGCATACATCATAAGGAAACTGGAAACCGCTGGAGTGTCAGACTACCTAATAAATATAATTAAAAATTACCTCACCGACAGATATATTAAAGTGGCAAACAAAGAAAAAACAAAACTATCGGCTGGAGTACCGCAGGGATCTGTATTAGGTCCAACGTTGTGGAACGTCTTGTATAACACAGTATTGGAAATAGATTACGGCAGAGGTGCGTCAGCAATTGCATATGCAGATGACTTAGCAATACTAATAGAGGGTGACACAAACTTGGATGCAATAAATAAAGTTAATATATGCTGGAGAAAAGTTAATAGGTGGATGACAACTAACGACTTCCAGCTGGCGTGTAATAAAACAGAGATAATTATATTAAAAGGGCCTAGAGCGATACCCAACCTGACGTTCCAATTTGCAAGTACGACGATAGTCCCAACCAATTGTGCTAAATATCTAGGCATACACCTTGATACAAGTCTACGATTTACCAAACACCTGATAAATGTAGTCCAAGCAGCAGAACGCAGAACAGCGGCCATTATGAAAATAATGCCTAATATAGGAGGGCCAAGTAATTATAAAAGAAGAATGTACTTGCAAATAGTGCATTCGACCCTTTTGTACGGTGCCCCCGTATGGATTGAAGTCTTAAGGTTTGCCAGGTACAAAGACTTGATTACAAAAGCTCAAAGAAAGCCCCTTCTTAAAGTAGTTAGTGCGTACCGGACTACATCTACGATAGCCTTACAGGTGATTGCTGGTACGCTCCCCATTCACCTCCTAGCGAAAGAAAGAGCCATCCTATACAATAACGGCAACGGCCACCTGACACAGGTAAGAGACGAAATTAGGAACCAGATCCTTGATGAATGGCAATCTGAATGGGAGGCACAAAGGGAAAAAGCACAATGGACTAAAATACTAATACCCGATGTAAAAGCATGGTACAAATGTAGGTTCAAGAGAATAAACTATTTCTTTGCACAATTCCTGACCGGACACGGCTCTTTTAGGTCGTATACATACAGAATTAAAAAAACAAATGACGATATCTGTATGGATTGTGGTGTGACTGATGACGCGGAACATTGCATTTTCGAATGTAATGTCTTTCTACAAGAACGTCAAAGACTGAGAATTAAGCTAGGAGAGGCCACGCCCAATAATATACTGGACTTAGCTATGCAGAACAGAAAGAACTATGATTATGTGTTAGAAATAATAACGGAAATCATAAAAAAAAGGAGACGCTAGAAAGAGCGAGACAGGATGAAGGAATAGGCTGAAAGACTAATAAAATAATTGTACTTCGCGTTTTTTGCTCATTAGACACATACTTCAGCGTTCTGTACTAATTTTATAGTGTAACTGTCCTATTTATTTACTTATATTGTTTTTTATACTGTCATTATGTCACTCAGCTACCTTTGAGACTCTCTACCGAGGACTATAGTAGGTTTTCGTGAAAATTGGAGACCGCGGTGGTCCTCCCGAAGTTGCATTCGCCAAGAAAAGTTCCGGGTGCGCTGCTGGAAGAGAGGGTGAGTTTAGTTGGTAGGCGCCTGAACTAACCTTATCAACATTCCAACGTTATAGTTCAGACGAATCCAACAGTATCTGGGTCCTCTTCCCAGATCTCTTTAGAAGAATCTCATCAAAAAAAAATATTTTAATATTTTAATTTCAATATTGTATATATGCTAGAATATTCCACAGGGTGTTCCGAACTTTAAGGAAAAAACACAGTAGGATTGTTACACCCGGTATAAAATGACATTGACCTGTCTAGCAACAATATTATTACATCGATATTCTTAAATAATATACCTATAACATACTAAAAAAATCACTAAAATCGGACAACAGGTTTAGGAAATTCGAGACATCTAACATGTCTCAATTTTAAGCTGTTCCGTTAATTTTGCCGGTGAGTGTATATATATATATATATATATATATATATATATATATATATATATATATATATATATATATACAAAAGGAACATTTTTATTCTCGAGAGAGGAAGAGAGAAAAAATATATCTTCTGCCTCTCTCTTACTCATTATCTTACATATGTAATGGTTTCACAGATTCACTCCCATGCAAATTTCCAACGCCGACCGTGCGTATAGAAGTATAACTTCAAAAAAACATAACCCGCTCAACAACTTGTTGGATCTTTTTTGAAAAAGTTTTATTTAAAAATCTTTTATAAAAGGATTACAATTAAAAAGACCCTTTTGGGCTACATCACAGAGCGTTTTCGGACTAACAACTACATCATGAGTTAGTCCAAAAATGTTCTGTGATCTGGTCCAAAAGGGTCTTTTATAAAGGATTTTCAATAAAACTTTTTCCTTGTGGACTTTTTTGAAAACGATTTACAGAGTGGAAATCAAAATTCATTACAATCAATTGTGGCTTAATCTCGTATAAACATAATGTTTAATTTAGACATTTAACAAGAAAACAGTTTGAAAACCTCCTTATGTGGTTAAATCAATTGAAAAATATACAGTTGACAAAATGCATGTATGTTGGGTACAAACAAAATAGCCAGTGCGGATTCCGCATGCGATTTCATAATTAAACTACTAAAGTTTGACAAAAAGATGGTTTTCTTTTTTATCTGTTATTAAAAAGCTACAAAAATACAGTTTTTTTTTTAATCTATATTGTCAACTAATCAATAAATTTGTTCGCTTTTCGTAAATAATTTACTGGACAAACAAACTGACATTTATATTTTTAGGAGTTTCAAACCTCACAGTCAAAGACCGGTAACCAGGCGTACTTTTGTCGTAAATGCTACAAGGTATTTTTCAAATTGGACGAATTTAACGTCCATAGCAAAAACTGTGATTTTAGCCAGTTTCCTCAAATGCGAAATGCTACTGCTACTCCTCCTGCTAAGAACTTTCCAGCTCCAGCTAAAAATGGTGATGTTTCGCCTGCTGGTCGACCTGTTAGGAATTGTGCCAAGGAAATTGGTCCATATAAGGATGATGTAAGTTATTTTATTTTGCCTATTACCACATAAAAAAATCATGGGAAACCCCTTATGTATTGTTGTTTACTATTGTCTATTCATATCCGTGTACAATAATCTTTGAACTGCGACAGCAGTATGACAAGTTGCTCCATCCTGCTGGAAAAATTGATCTCGAAATGTCAAATTACGTGCACGACAAAATTGACGTAGATCAGGGATAAAGCGTGTTACAAATTTATATGTACCTCTGTTGATTAAGTGTGACTTGCCTACCATTTTCTTCGATAATGTATGGATCAATTATTCCGTCTCCCGAACCTGGACACTCACTTTGCGCTATGTAAAGGAACTTCTTGAACTTCATCTGGTCTGGCAAAGCCCAGAAATCGATTTGTAGGACGATTTACATGTACCTGAATTACATACTAAAATGCACCCAGCTCCTTCAGGATTCTTTGCAAAGAAGTTCGTTTTAAGCCAAGATGCATCGCTGTTCTTTACTGACTGGCTTTCGGATTTTCCAAGATTATTGCAGAACGTTTATTAAACCGTTGTGTGAATTGATCACACACGTATTACAGACTTGCACTATTACGTCGGCCGATTCCGCATGAGCGAAAATAATGCTCCACAAGAAACACTTTCTCCTCTGTACTTAACATCATTTTTAACAATTAGGCCTTAATAATTAATTGTGTAGGGATTACTTGACAGGTCTATACTAGTTAATTTGAATATGACAGCGCGCTCAAAGAGACATCTATGTTTCAGTACTGCTTATTTTGGACAATATTGTACTTTGGCAATATATCTTTGAATTAATTATGTATGTTCGCTAAAAACGATAAGATTCGTGCGTGTTTTGTTAGTGATCTCTACCTTCAAAATTAAGAGCCAAATTATAGCCTTATTCAGATTACTTCAGAAAAACACAATAATTCTTAAAACAAAACACATGTCATGCTACACACTATCAGAGCTTCTAACTACTTGAACACAAACGTGTTGCCAACTAGTAAAAAAGTAAAGAATGTGAAAAATATGTATTCACGTTAATTCGCACAATCCTGTATACTATAAAATTACATATATAAAATATAGGTATTATTTAATAGTTGCATATTTTAACAGGTATATCTACCAGATCATATCCTAAAAGATCCCAAACCTTCATCACAACAACAGACATTCGTTTGCTTTATCTGTAACACGCCCTTCCCTACTATTTACTCCCGTAACAGTCACATGCGTATCCATAAAGGAGAGACGCAAGCTCCTCCTTATCCACCACCTAATCGCCCTCGTTTTCCACCTGCCCCTAATCATCAAATGGGTCAAATGAATTACCGCCCAGCTATGCAACAATTCCCTACACCGCCTATGGACGCTGTTATCAAACAAGAACCAATGGATCCTGCGACAATGGAACCCATGGTTGAGATTCATGAACAAGCCGGTGGAATGGATCAAAACTTTCCAGGTAATTTTTATATTCCAAGTAATTTTATAAATTTAAAAAAACACTAAACAAAGTCAATTTTACTAAATAAACACAAATCCTCTTAAGTAGCAGTTGTGCGTTTTTTTCTTTGACATGTTAGCTCGAAAGTTTTGTAGATTATCCTTCTTTTTCAGATACATTGGGAGATGGCGCAGTCAGTATTACACCCATTAGCAAGAATCCTAAGCAGAAGCCACCTCTAATAAACCCTAATGTTATGAAAATTGTTCAAAACAATCCGCAGCTTTCGATTAAAAAGTCGGATAAAATGCAGCAAATGGCTCAGATGGCTGCTGGTACCAGCCAGTTTCAACAAATGGGTGGAGCTAACCTACCCGACCCTGACAGGTAAGGCTGTTCTATAAAAAGTAAGATAACAGTTACTTTAATCCTTAATGGATGATATAACAAAATTAATTATTCAGAAAACTAAAATATGTGTCGTATCGTTATTCATAGAGTATTTAAATCTTTTTTTTACTTACTCTAGATTTTATAAAAAACATTTTATTTTCTTTATATATTTAGCTTATTTTTTGTCATTTTTTTTTTGTTTTTTAATTTAAATATTTATAATACGAGTATGTTCAAAATACAAATGGAGAGTTGTTGATAAATCTTTATCAGTAAGAACTGGTGACGGGTAGCTCTTTTAGACAGCAGATTCAGTAAAACTCAGGTTTAATTAAAATAAAAATATATTTAGAACAAATAAATACAATAAAATTATATTCAAGAGAACAATAATCAAACGGCAGCACGGCTCGGTGACCCACTGTTTAATACCTGCGAAAAATAAAATATAATTAATGTCATAAAATTAAAACGACAATTATGAGGTGTTAATACACACTCCATGAAGAAAGGAAAGGACGGGTCAGAGGAATAGAGATGGAACGGGCCGATCAACAGTCGGTCCGGCGAGGGATGGAAAGAGACTAATCAATACTTAGTCACGAGAAAGAATAGGTCTGTCTCAGATCAATATTCCAAAAATGGATACGGAACTGCCACTAGATCAACACTCTAACAGAAGCAGTTGGTCTTCAGTCATTACCCTAGATCCAGTGGAGTTCCCACTAGATCAACACTCTAGCGGAACTCCCTTTTCCCTTGTGGCGTACGCTGTTTTATACGGTTATCGGCTTTTCATCTCTTCAAGCGCGCATCGATGGAAGAGGAACTTGTGATGGGAGTGCGTCTGTACGGAGATCGATAATAGATTTCATTACAACAAACATAAGAATACAAAAAACTTATAATGAAATAAAAACTTCCTTTTGTAAAATGGTAAAATTTCGATCCTATCAGATCATTATCAGTGAAAAACCTACAAATAAATAAAGCGCTTAAAAATGAAAACAAAAGGGTAAAATTTTGACTGTTAAATTGAAAATCTGGTTAATAACTTCGTATATATAAACATAAGTTGGAACTAGTCACATAATGAGGTCAGATGACCCTTAAATTACATAATTAGAGTAACGAATATTATAATTCTTAAGACACTAGCTCGATGATAAAGGATTACATTTTTTGAGGAAGATACAATTTCCTAACTCGAAAAAGAGCCATTACTTCCTGAGATATAACAATCAACTGTTGATGGAAGTAAAAATTGTTTTGAAATAAAAAGACCTTCAAGACAAGTGATAGGTAGTTTTTAAAAAGTCATCAGATAACTAGGGATGTGTAGTTCACCATCGAAATAGTTCAAATGAACGATTCTTTCAACTGAACTAATTGAACTAGTTAGAAACAAGGGGAGTAGGAGCAGGCTTTTTCTTAAGAATTATAACTGCTTTCTCTTCATCTTCCCTTGCTTGTCCTACTAACGAAACTGATTTTGACGTTAAAGGTTGAGGTTCTTGAAATGTATTTTCTGATTTTTCGGATCCTTTTTCTGTATATCTTTCAATATTGAGATATTTGAGATTGATAGCAGAGTGACTCATTCTTAAATGTCTTGATAAATTGCCAAGTGAACCACTAGCAATACTAATATCACATGAACAGTAATTGTATTTTGCAGATTGTTGATTTTTACCGTTTTTCTCGAAATCATCCCAAAAAAAACTTCTATTTCGTCTGTTACTCATCTTTTGGGATTGATTAAGAAAATAAATTATTATAAAGAAAAACTAACTAATCATATAATAATTTAAAACATTTAAACCTAAACATACGATCGAAAGAAATGGTTTCGAATCCGAACTACTTGTACGCCGCACCGTAGTGAAATACTTACTGAAACCCGAAGAAAACAGGCGGCCGGCGCCGAGTTTGTGTGATGATTGAGAAGAGACATCTGGCAACCAATTATGTTAGGGTTGGCTTTCGATTTCGGTCCTACAAATAGTTCTTTCGCGAACTAGTTCACTGAACTAGTTCATTTTTGTGAAGTTCTCTTGAACTAGTTCGTATAAAAGAACTAATAAGCACACATCTACAGATAATATATGCCCGGTAAGGGTGTTATTTAGAATCAAATTTATATTAATGTTATATGATAGTTTTAAATTATATATATATATATATATATATATATATATATATATATATATATGTAATTTTTTTTTAGGAAAAAGAATAGTTATTGTAACCCGTTGATCCCAAGTTTGTATGGGTTACCCAAGACACACAAAGTTGACATTCCTATTTAATATGTTGTCATTTTCATTAACATTCCAGTTCTATTTTATATAAATTCCTTCTCAACACTATCAAAAACTTGACCAACTTCACTTTACAATTCTCAGTACTAAACTCTTACCAATTGGTTGATAAGCGTCAGCTCATTAATCTACATCCTGACATTACCATGTTTTCTTTTGATGTTAGCAACATATTCACTTCAGTGCCCAAACACGAAACAATTGGTCTGGTAAAATCACTCTTAATTTCTACAAAGAACCAGACGGTCTAGCAATGAACAGTTGCCTATCCTCTCTCCTAGCTGATGTCTTTATGTATAATCTAGAATCAAATTACATCATGAAAAATCCTAAAATAATACATTGGTTCCGATATGTTGATGACTGTTTAGTCTTCATCTCTGGTAATCATGAGTCAGCTCATCACCTACTATTTAAAATTAACCAAATCTACGGTAAGAATAAATTTACTATGGAACTAGAATCTTCCAATGCCAAAACTTTTCTAGATTTGTCCATTACCAGACTGAACAACCAGTTCAATTTTGGTATTTACCGGAAGCCCACCCAAACGGATTATGTTCATTCTACTTCCAATCATCCTCTTTTGCGTAAACATTCCGCTTTGAGAAGTTTTATTCATAGATTGCATACTATACCAAATTTGAATTTAATAAGTAATTGGATATAATCAAACAAATAGCAATTAACAAAGTTAATAATACCCTCAATAAAGGTTTAACCAATACCAAATATACAATTCACTACATGAACCGAAGTGATGTATATAGCCTGCCATGTTCCGACTGTGATGAGCAGAACACTTTAAACGTGTCAACACTTCCGCCTTCTCTCATCTCAAAGTCAATAAACATCATTTAAACATTCCAGACAGTGTACCTTTGATTCATAACATTTAAGACAAAAACATATTCCGTTTAGATTTATATGAAGATCTAGAAATTGTCAGACATGAAGACTAGTCCCAATTGTGTCAATCGTCACCTCTCTTTTAATTGTGACTTTACTCCCATACACCCACAATTATTTTAGTAATCTTTATTCCATTTTTCCTCGTACAATTAATTGTTTTCTCATTACTACTTAGCTAGTAACTTTCTATTCGATTTGCATCTATCTTTTTTGTTCTTCACAATATTACCATTATTTAATCTAACTTATTATAAACATTCAGCCTACTATTATTTCCCAGTCTATCTGAGATTTTCTACCATTTTAATGTTTTCATTGTAGGTCAACCTTATATGCCCCCTCCTATAAACATCATATTAACTCTCCTTACTTTGACAACATCTAATCTTCACATTTCCATTTTCGTCTCCCTTTCACTTCAATTAATAATCATTCCACAACTGTAAATTATTTCATTTACTTCTCTCCTCTCCCAACTGTCTCCGATAGTTCTCAAAGTATCTCGGTCTCAAAGTATCAGTATTTTCGGTTTATTCTATCATACATTTATGTTGTATAGATATAACTACCCCCACATATTTACATTTTAATTCTTCACTCATATAGTACTACAAGTTTATCATCAGCTCATTTATTTTACATATCTTAAAATATTTATTTCAAAACACAAATAACAGTTGTTTTACCTCCATTTTATATATGTTGAGCAACCTCTAGTCCATAAACTCTAAAATTAAATGTTTTAAATATTGCACTCTGCATACTTCAAAATTATATTAAATACTTTTCTATAGACCACCAACTCACATGTTTGTACACACAGTATATCCAATGAAAGAAGATATAATCTTCAACATAACATCTCGTTTTGTTCCTACCTCCTTTTTATAACTGTTTGACCATTACTGCACTTTTTTTTCCAAAACATACAGAAATTATTGTCTATAAAGACCCCATTGAATTGATCAAACCTGTACACTTACATTTTTTTACTTCCTGATCATAACTACTTTACTAGTTCACAGATATATAGTTTGAGTAGAATTTAAATCCAAATGGTATACAGTTTATTTAACCAACATTCTTGGTTCTAATGCATATGTTCCTCCCCCCCTTTTTCATATATTACATCCACTTGTGATTATAACACATTAATTTCACTCTTTTGCAATAAACAGTTCATTCTACCCATATTCTAAACCATTCTATACTGACACTGTCTCTTAATTCTAACTCATTTACCATTACTAACCATTCTCTGAATTTCACTTCATGACGATAATTTAAATAATTACATTCTCACAATATTCATATACATTTTTCCTTTTGAAACTCTACAGATTCTCCGTACATATATGAATTAGACTTATACAGAAACTCACACGTAGGCAACCATCAATACTCTTTAAATTTAATTAGTATCTCCAGTTTTTGGGTCATGCCTACAAAATCCTTATACTTTCAACATAATATTCTTCAAATACAACCTATTAATATTGATTTATTAGAAAATCCTCATTATATATCATTTAAAACAATATAACTTTAATATAGATTTGATTTTAAATAACACCCTTAATGGGCATATATATTATCTGATTACCGGCGAAATATTCGGAAAACCGAATCTCCTAACCAGATTTTCGTCTTTAAAATGATCATAGCTCTTGTTAAGGGTCTAAAATGGTTCATTCAGAGTCCAAATTAAAGATATTGATGTCAACTGAGGGCTCAAATTATTTTTAATAGTAGCGTCTCTCTAACTGAAGGTATAACTCAAAAACGGTAAAAACGCCGGAGAATCGACGCAACGGTTCTAATCAGATTTTCGTCTTTTAAATCAATGTAACTCTGGTTATAAGAGTCTAAAATGGTTTATCTGGGGTCCAAATTAAAGGTATTGATGTCAGCTATTTACTAAAATAACTTTTAAAAGAGTAGCGCATCTATAACTAAAAATGTAAGTCAATAAACGGCGAAAAAACGACAAAAAACCCGATTTTTCCGATTTTTAACTGTCTTGTACCCCTTTAAAAATTTTGGAACATAGTTTTGGTGACCTTAACATTATAATATATTATATTTTTTGTTATTTCTTTATATGTCTTTAAAATTTTCGTTCAAATAGTTTTGTAGAGTACAAAAAAAAACCTTTAATTAAAAAAAACAAAATCTATTTTGGTAAACAATTAAGCGAGTTTCAACAATATTTTGTAATGCCGAACATTAATCCAAAATTTGGGCTCAAGTTTCCGCTGGGGCAATCTGATGAACATCAACAGTAAATAAGAATCAATCAAATTCGCCAAAGAAACAGAAAACAAACATTCACTTCCTTTTCTGGGTGAGCTAATTACACAAGAACAGATATTTACATTACCAGTCAAAACACAACATAAACGGAATCCAAAAGGGAATTATCAAATCATTTTATAATAAGCCCAAAACATCTGCTCTATTGAAAAAGCATTTCAGGAAGAAAAAACCTGCTAACGCAGATTTTAACAAAAAAATATTACCCTTTGTTATTTATAAACAAAGATTTATTTCACAAGATTGGAGAAAAGAAACAACAAAACACCATAAGCAATCCAGAAACGTCCACAAGAAGGAATTCAAAGTTGGTAACAATACCATAATATACAGGGCTTATAGAAAATATTAAAAAGGATAGGAAATAAGAACAACTTCATAACAATATTCAAAACAATGTCAAACAACACACTGAAATCTATTCTGTCCCAAACCAACCAAAATAGCACACAAGAGAAATCAAAGAACTACATCTATAAAATACTCCGTGAAAGCAACAATTTTTATGTGAGAGAAACCGCAAGACCACCTAAGTGGCAAGATAAACGAGCATGAAAAAGTACAACAAAAACAGATACTTTGACAAATCATAGACTTGTAAACATGCATATGACACTGAGCCCAGGGTATAATGGAAAGATGCAACAATAGTCATGAAAAAGACCAAAATCAAAGAAGCTTATCTTACTTGTGTAGCGAACCCATCAGCTGAATGTAGGCAGCTCTGATTGCCAATACTAAAAGAAGAAATCAGCAACAATAACATACAAACATTAGCGGATTAATACAAAGTCAGGGACACATCGTCTACAATTATACGTAATATGTATACAACACACAATACTATACACAATAATACATAAACACATAATACATAAACAGTCAAAACAATCAGAATGTGATATCATCGTAAGGGGTATACACACCACCCTCAAAATTTTAACTAAAATCATGGATATTTGATTCCAGATCGAGGCCAACTTGGTTATAAAAACATCATACGATTTTAAAATAATCTTTTTTTGAAAACTATTTCCAGAGTGGAAATCGAATCGTCAAAACAATTATAAAATGTAATTTTTATTACAATACATACAAATATGATATTTAAATAATTCAGTGATTACAAATACACTTTCAAATTTTTGTATATACTTTCATATACATTTTTGTTTTGTTTTTTAGATCATACAAATGTTCATCCTGTTGGGAAGCCTTCGCTAACAAGTCACACCTCTATTTCCATAAGAAAAACCAATGTGAAGGATCACGGTTACCGTGTCCGTTTTGTAAAAAACGCTTCGGAACAGAAGCAGAGTATAGTTCACATATATATTATAGTCACCCCGAATAATGTTAAGTTTTAGTCCCTTGTCCACGAAGTTTAAACAAGGGTTTCTAGTATTTTTCTGATGTGTGGTTGCTGTCATATTATATATAAAAATTAACGGCTTGGTATAATTTTTTTCGTATAAAAAAGTAATTTCTGGTCGTTTCATGTTCCTAATCTGCTTGATCAGAAAAAAGTTAAGAGTTTAAAAAGTAGACAGTTGCATTGCAACCTAATACCAGAAAAATTTGTGAAACCATTAGAGAAACCAATTATTTATAACTGCCTGAAAAAAGTATCATATAACGTTTGAACACTGCCAAAACTTATATTTAATCCAATTATATTTACAAGGTGAGGGGCGGTAAGTGCGGAGCAAATATTTGTAAGTTCAACGTTATTTTATATTTAGTGCTGAAGTTTTGTGAAAAAAGATTTGAAATTTTGTTACATAAAATATTACGCACTTGGTCCAACGAAATGGAGCAAGAGCATAGTTGTAAATGCAAATCTGTATCATGCTGTTGCTTTGTATTATTCTTAAATGCCGGACATAGAACCAAAGCAAATATTACGTATTCTTCATATAAAATATTAATAGTTTTCAAATAACACTTTAGACAAAACCAAGGAACTATTTATAGAGTTGGCGGATACTTGATGGAAGATCATGTTCAATAATAAACCAAAAGTTTTTAAATATCCACAGAATATCGTCAACTTTTTCTGTGCGTCGTTATCCATTTGTTAAACCTTCTTTCTGTCTGACCTATGTCTATTTTTTGACATGTATATTTGGTATATACTTTATTTTTTCGAGTCCAGACTCCCATCTAATTGTAGATGAGGTTCTCGGCACAGTAACGCTGCATCGCTGACCAACCATAGGTCGTGGAGAGACATCTAGGGCATGACAGATGCTTCGTATTTTGTTGTTATCCACATTCGCACAGATCGCTATTAGTGGTTTGCAGCTTCCACTTTATTTTGTTGATCTTTACTGGAGCTACGCCAGTTCTAATACAGTGTAATGTCCTTTAGGTCTCCCAGTTGAGTCTACTATCGGACGACCTCTCTTCTTGGGATGGTGGGCCGATTGACACACAACGCAAAAAGCTTTTTCTGGATTTTAGCCTCTAACGGTTATGTTCCGTGTTGTACAGTGGGTGGCGTTCATCGAAAGTTTGTTTAAATTTCTCTTCATATTCAGCAGGTGCTCTGCGTTTTTTAGGTGATGAGAAACCTGCCGCCTTATACAGAAGGTTGAGTGGAGTAGGTTTCATACATCAACTTGTTTTGCTTGAACTTGATTCCAAACTAAGACAGGAAGACAAAAATAGGAAGACTAAGATGGGCAGGACATCTGGCAAGATCACAGCAGAACAACCCTCGTAGAAGAATCTTTATGTCACAACCTGGGGAAGTAGAAGTAGGGGTAGGCCAAAACTCAGATGAAGGAATGGGGTAGATGAGGATGGTAGAAAAATAGACGCAGCAAACTGGCAACAGTTGGCAATGGATAGAACTGACTGGCGTTATAGACTTGGGAAGGTCGAGGTTCTTTTATAGGGCTGTAGCGCCAATGATGATGATGATCGATTCCAGACTGGGCAGGCATACTCTCATGTTAAAAAACACGAAATAGAGGTGTTATGACTTTGGTCATATATTAAAGAACGTAACTCCGAGCTACTTAGGTTTGTCTGTGGGCTATAGGACCTTTCCCTCTTACGTAACTTGTAGTTCCCATTTAGATGAAAGGCGTTTACTTGTGTTTTTGAGGCATTTGGCTGAAGGTAGTTTTCTCTGTAATATTTAGACATATTGTTTAGGGCAGCTTCGAGATATTCCTCGATGTTATTGAAGTTCTTCGATCGTACCGAAATAGGATGTGTGACTCCAGGGATGTATTGTTGTCTACAGCCTCTACGAATATATCTCACGGATGTCCTCTGGACTATCTATACGTATTTTCCGAAGGCCTCCGGGGTTGGGTCGACTGCACCGACTTTTATATCTAGGTCCAGCTCATTTAGCCTTCCTGAAACTAAACCTTCTAAATGGAACGATAGAGGTTAAAATATGTACTTTGAGTCCGAACACGAAGCATAAATCTGAGTTGTAACCCTTTTTCCGAGTCTTCCTGTTTCAAGATAATGGTATTGTTGTATTTCCATCGGATATAGTGGCTGTTAAAGTTGTCCAGAATAAATTTTGTGTTTTAGACCAAAAGTTATCTGGCGGTATAAAATTGAATACCCCTTGCGGTTTATATATGGGCGTCATGTTATATTCTCCTAATTCTGCTGTTAGTATTTTTATACCACTATGATTTGTAGTGCCGACTGAGATTGCAATCATGTTTATTTTAGCATATAGTTTATTTGAGTGTGGAAATTCTACTAGTAGTTGCATTCCTGGGATCTGAGGACTATGTGCTCACTTGGTTCTCTGCAGATGTGGGCTTCTTTTTATTTTTGGTGATGTCAATGTTAATGGTGATCGTTGTCAGAGATGGTTCTGACAAAAACCGTTTTCTCTTTTGGCAACGCTTGTGCTATTTTGTTGAATGTGGTGGTTTCTCTGTCCTGAACTTTGGTTTCTATCATGTCTATGTTTATTGTGTTTTATATATTTACCCAAGAATTGCTGGATTTTAGAGCTTTTTCTTGAAGAAGGTTACACCCATAAATGTTAACGAATCGTGGTATTATTTTTTGTTCTGAAGCTATTTTGTATTATATTTGTATTTTGAGAACGATTTCCGAAGCGGAAATTGAAACGTTAATAAACGTATTTTTATCTTTAATTGTGGCTTATTCCCAGTTAAATAGTATTATTTTTTGTCTGGCGCATCAAGGTAGATATGACTAGTAGCTTGGTTGTATATTTTTTTATTATGCAAGGTGTCTATTAATTTTATTGCTATTCGCTTAATTCACCACAGTTCAATATTATAATTACCTTGTGAAATAGGAATATTTATCGACCTGTATATCATACTGTTATGTGCGGTCATTTTTTCTTTATATGGTCGAATGGATCGGTTATCAATTGTAGTATCTGTATGTGTTGGTTTTTGAGAATTTCTTTATTTGGTTGTTTTATTCATGTTTAATAATTTTGTTGTCATGTTATAGTTTATATGTGAAAAATTGTCTAAAATTATCTGCAACTGTCTTCAGAATCTGATTCGGATCGGAAAAAGTAACAAAGTAAGTTTAGTCTGAGTGCCTGAACATACTGGTATTGAAGGGAACAAAAAAGCGGAAGACCTACTGGCCTAGGGGAGGGACAAAAGAAACATTCACAGGCCCAGAAACTGTCGTTGGCATAGCAAGAAACACAACCAAAAGAACAATATGGGACTTAGTGGAACGGATGGAATGAAATCACTGGTACTTACAAACGTGTGGCAAACATTCGAAGGCTTTTATACATAAACCTTCGAAGAAGAGAGCCAAAGATCCACAAAAAGTGAATTGTAGTGATCTGCGTATTATCGTAGGTCTCCGTAGGGCTGGATAGAATAAGGCTTAATACAGTTTAACAGTGTCCCGTAAGAGAATAATATAGTTTGTGACGAAGTCTGGTCATTAACTTTAACCTAGGGATGAGCCACTATAGACCTATTAGGTCTAGTGGAAGGGTGATTAAGCGCTCACTGAAATTGAACCTAACCTATATTAAGTTGATGATATTTGGTGGAATTTAAAAAAAAACAGTGTTGTGTGTTTGTTTTGTTTTTATTGCAAAAGTAAAGAAGTGACAAGAAATTATAAATAAATTTCAAATTAACTTTATTATTAAAAGTATAAATAACAAGAAATTCTACTTGGAAATTGATTTCCCCTTTACGAATATAATCTAGTGATGATAAGATAGAAACAATATAGGAAACTGCTGTAGAGCGCATTGAAACAAAGTGGTTAGATTGACAATTGAAAAGTGTTTTCCCCACCAAATATTTACTTGATTTTTTACTGGAAAATGTTAACAGAATTCAATCACTCAATTGTAAGATTACATGTATTTTAGAGTCATTTTTCTTAAATTAGTTACAAATGTAATTATAATAATAACTAATATATGGGTTGAAATTCCCACAATCACTTAAATATTCATCATCTTCCGAAAAGGTTTAAATGATTTTACCAGAAATTTGGCTCTTGACGTTACGCTTTTTTTTTTAATTTTCATAGCTTATCTTTCTTTTTTACTTTTCATTTTATTTTCTTCGTCAAGAAGTCCCTGTTGCATTTTTGTAGCGAAACTTCTATACTTTCGTTGTATTACTTTGTCTCTATAGTAAAATGCTGAAGTAGCGACTCGATATAAGCTTCATAGGAAAGATGCGCGAAGAATTTTTTGAAAATCTATAACAAGAATATTAACCAACAACGGTTTTATGAAATTCTTTTTTTATTCTCGTCTTAGGAATATACTAAAAGAATAATGGGCGCAATATTTGAGAATGGTATTTGGAGAAGGCGATATAATTTCGAATTGAACGAGAAGTATGAAGAAATAGTTAATGGTAGAGATGTAATATCTTTCATAAAAATGGGTAGGCTTAGATAGGCTAAATGTGTTAAAATAAAAATTAAAATTACCCACCCAGACGAACCCTATTAGCGGTCTCTCTCTCTTCAGTTAGCACCTTTTACCATATAAGCAACACAATTGTTAAGTTATGAAAATGGAAGTTTTTTTTAGATCAAATCTACATATATGTAGATGGTTTCACTAGTAGAAAGTTTATGTTTTAATAATTTTCTCGCTAGTTCAGCCTTTGAGTGAAGCTCTTTTTCTAATATTGCAGGGGTCTTCAACTGGTGCTTTAAAATAAAAATTACATTGCAATATTTGAAAAACCATTCATAATACATTTTTTTTTTTAAGTAAACCTTGTTGGCATTTTTATATAGCTGAAACATTTTTCTGATATCTGAATTTGGATTTAACAGTTTGAGAGTTTTGAATACCGGCTTTCATAAGAATAAAATGAAGACATCCGAGAACACAGAAAAGAGATAAACGAACTAATAAAAACGAAACACATTCAGAAATGAGAAGACTATTTTCGATCTCTATTGCAAAAGGTGACAAATAAAGAAATAACGAAATAACCATCTGGGGAAGAGATAAAGGAAATGTTAAGGAAATTAAAAAATATAAAATCACCAGGAGAGGTCATAATACCGAATGAGCTCCTCCCAAAGCCTCTTAATACTTCTCTTCTAAAAGGGAGATAAATCGGACCCGGAAAAATACAAGCGAATTAATTTATTAAACACAACACTAAAATTAACAACCAACGTGATAACAAATAAACTGAATGAAATTATAACACTAACAGAAGAACAATATTTTAGGTCAGGTTAGATCATTCATCGACGCTATATTTATAATGAGGCAAGTGCAAGATAAATCATGAGAATACAACAAATCGGCATATCTGTGTTTCGTGGACTTTCAGAAAGCATTTGACAGTAAAGAAAGTAAAGAGAGACCTCTCTAGGAATAATCAAAACGATCGAAAATATCTACCAAAATAACATCGTAAAGTAGAAGAACTAACTGACCCAATTAAAGCTGGCAATGGGAGAGTCCTCTATTGTTCAATCTGATCATGGATGAAATGTAAGAACTAAAAAGGATACCAAATAGGAGAAAAACAACTTAAAATAATCTGCTATGCAGACGACGCAATACTGCTCTCTCAAAGTGAAGATAATTTACAACTTATGGTGCAACAATTAATATATCCTCGTGAAAATTGAACATGTTAATTTCCCCAAAAAAGAAAAAATGTAAAAAAGATGTAACTTGGAGGTAGTAGGTCAGATAATAGAACAAGTGATGGAGTTTAAATATTTAGGCCCGACAGTATCTACCTACGGAAAGCTCGAAGCAGGAAAGATATTGGGAAAGAAATGAGATGTAGAATTTACAAATCAGTCATCAGACCAATAATAACATACCCGGCAGCAACACGACCTGGCACAGAGACGACAAAAATAATGTTAAAAACAGCAAAGATGAAAAATTGGTAGTAGGACACTATGGGACAGAGTTAGAAGTACTGATATACGAAGTAGATGCAAAGTGGAAAACATCAAGGACTGGGTAAAAAAAACAGTAGAATGGAAGACCACGAAATATATGGAACGACAACTTACTGTAGGCACATTGAAGAACAGACAGAATTAAGTCTGCATAAAAAGAAGAAAAAAAGAATAAGAATATTGGTTGACGTATGTAATATATATTTTATTGCCTTTTCCTTTTATTATTACGAGTAAATGAAATAAAGTACCTATAGATTACACTGTCCAGCTATGAAGAGTTTTAGTAAAAGAGCAAATAGATTAGCAGGATTCTTAATAACACTATATGGAGTAAACGACACATTAACATTGAGGTGAAATCAAGAATCTATAAGGCCGGTATTAAACCAATAATGACGCACGCATCAGAAACAAATGCTGAAAACAGCAGAAATGAGGATATCAAGAATTACAGTTAGAGACCGAATAAGCAGTGACGAAATCAAAACATAATGTGTACAATGTATAAAAGAGTGGACACTAAACAAACTTATGCAAAATAGACTGCTTTCTCTGCTTATTACCAACTTATGCAAAATAAAATGGGGTTGATTTTTATAAACAACATATTCTATAGAGGTATTATTTTTATTCAATCTATAAAGGCCAATAAAAAGAATAATATTGAGAATCCAGAACTAAATCTTTTTTATTTTTTGGCACACTAATAATTCACCGGTATTAACTTTTGATGCAGGGTCCGCTCAGGTAACGACTTGGTCTTCCACACTTCTGTCTGGAGTCCAGTCACTGGGCCTTAGGCCCACGGCGATTAACCGTTCACCACCTCTCGGTGATGTCTCGGCAAGAAGTTCTCTGCTACAACGATCAGGGTCGTCAAGTGATCTTCTAAAACGTAGTACGAAATAAAACCCTATATTTCGTCAAATTTTATTTAAGTAAATAGTTCTCCTCGAAAATAACTCTCGGCTAAAGTAAACAAAACCTCTTAGTAGTTTAAACTACTATTTTTAAAAGTCAACGATGTATTAACCATATTGATTTTTGTGACCTACTTTGAAAATGCTACAAGCTTAACTGTTGTCTCTAAAATGGTTTTTAAGGGGTTAATATGGTCAATACACACGCACTATTTAGTCCAAAACTGATTCGGTTCTCTTCTAATATAAGAATATACAACCCGAGAAGGTACAATTGCACCCAAAACGCATTCAATATCATGGATCTATTGAGTTTGTATTGCGTGGAATTTTGGGGCATTCAGAACTAAAGCCATGGAAAAGGAGATGTAAGGGAATGGGAGTACCCATAAGGTACGACCATCTGTATACCCTCAGTTTCACCGACGATCAGGTCATAATAGGACAAGACGAGGGAGATCCAAGTTATATGGTTCGAAAACTAGAAGAAGAATATAATATAAATGGCCTGGAAATAAACATTAACAAAACAGAATATTTGAACACAACACAAGAACCAACAAGAAACCTGGCTGGATGACGGGCGTAAAATAAAGGGGACCGATAAATTTAAATACTTGGGATTCATTATATCAATTAAAGGTACTACAGAAGAAGAAATTAAAAATCGAGTAGGTCAAACCAGAAACTCTAGAAGATAACTGAATCCAATCCTATGGGACAGACACATAACAAAAAAAGAATTTATAACACGATGATTCGCAGCATTCTAACCTATGGAACAGAAAATTGGGTCTTAAACAATAGCAGCAGAAACAAAATAAACACCACAGAAATGGACTACTGGAGAAGAAGCTGCAAAGTTTCCAGAATGGACAAAATAACTAACGACGAAATCAAAAGAGGAATAAAGAAAGACACCTTAAATTACATTGAAGAAATAAGATTAACGTGGTACGGACATGTCAGACGAACAGACCCAAACCGATGGATAGCAAAAATAACTGAGTTGAGCCCCATAGGAAAACGCAAAAGAGGCAGACCAAGAAGATCTTCCAGAGATGAGGTAGATGAAGCCATGAAAAGAAGTGGATTGGAAGACGGAGAATGGGAGGACAAAGAAGAATGGAGAAAAGGTTGAGAGAAGGGAGACAGCGACAGCTGTAGGAACTCCTTTCATATATCATATCTAGAGCATATCAGAACTAGAGCAATGAGCCGATTTCGCCTTAATTAGGAAAATTACAACGAGTTGATAATTATACGACGTCATAATGTATTCAATAATCTTATATGGATTTAGTTGGGAATATTCTTCAAAATTATTTTATACTAGAAAGACGCCTTGTGAATTTTGAGATACCCAATATTTTGAACATTCCTTTCTTAACTTAATGGTTGATTTTGGATAAATATTTACTTAATATTTGGAATATGTATATAAAGGTTTTGAGCAGTGACCAAACGGTCGTGATAATCCCAATTAATTGGCATCATACATTTACAACGTTAATATTCAATTAATTTAATTATTTTTTTATTTAAATTCCAAAATTGTGTGTTTGATATTATAAGAGTATTTATAAGATAGATTGTCGCATCGAATCTCGGGTGTATATCATACGTCTGGAAATTAAATGAAGCCTTTTAATATTCACAGATAACAGAAGTTTCGGTGGGTACCTAAAGAGCGATACTAGCTAATTCAAAGGATACTGAAAACCAAAACTTTCTTTTATCTTTTTTAAAGAAAGAACAATATATTTAATAGACGCATTTTCCTCGATATGTTAATAAATAAAACATATTTATTAAAATGCCACCTGTTTCATATAATTAATTTCAGTATCTTTCGTTTTAGAATATGAGTGATTTTTTTTTCTTAAAACTTTGATCTTTTCTCCGATCGATAAGATAATACTAATTTTGCAGGCAAATATAAATCCCCAAAAGTATGTTTACCAGCCTAGACAGTAAATTAACAAAACTTTGCTATCTAAGCTACCTAACTTACGAAAATTGTATGAAAAAATAATTAAATTTCGACATCTAAACAGTTACTACTTTTAGCAATCAATAATTTCGCAACTTACCTATGCATTTGCAAAGGTTGATTTACTTATTCAATATCTAACATGTCACCTGCGATCAGTTGATATCACCAGTAGGGAAGAGGTGGGATGGTTGTTCCCTGGTTTAGTGTTTAAAGATTATTTCAGACCATAATAGTTATTTTCTTAATTTAATTAAACAGGTGCACAATGTACTACCTTATTCTCTCTCTAATGTACTCTACCTTATTTGTTCTTGTAGAACAAATAAGGTAGATCACTTCTTGTAAAACACTAGTGCGGTTCAAGAACGCCTGTCCATGACGGATACTTGATTCCCACGAGGGGGCTACTTGATCCCTGGGCTAAAGTATCACAACAATGATGCATAGCATAAGTAGTATCAAGTATCTTCCATTTAATAGGATCAACTATTCCCCGAGAATGACATTTTTCTAACAAGTGTAAGTTTTAGGTTAAAACAGCTACAATTTAAATATCAATGTTTTAGTATTTAGTGAATAAAAGTACAAATGTTTCACCTATTTGGGCAGTATAATTATAAACTAAACGAATTAAAGTTGTTATAACTTACCTCGCATGCGTAAAATAAACTTTCAATGTAACAAAATAGAATAATCTTGATTAAAATGTCAAGCGTATTCTGAAGTAGTAGCCATTTATTAAAACAAAGTAAACAGTATAGCGTCTACCAAAGTGGGTCAACAGAACAGTAATAGAATATCATTGTGCGCCAAATTTAAATGGGGATCAAGTATCCCACTGAGAT
Source organism: Diabrotica balteata (assembly GCA_918026665.1). NCBI lineage: Eukaryota > Metazoa > Arthropoda > Insecta > Coleoptera > Chrysomelidae > Diabrotica > Diabrotica balteata. Next base: position 101,513,105 of record OU898278.1, read on the forward strand.
CAACTATCCCACCTCTTCCCTAAACATACATCAGTTTTATTTGTCCATTTATTGATAATCAATGATAAATAAATTTAAGTCAATTTGATGGTACAGTTGGTATTCTGTATTTGCACAAACATTATCATTCATTTTTATACGACTTAATCAAAACATTTGTAGTCCAGTCGTCAGAGATTTGATCTCTAAAAACTTGACAAAGAAGCTGAATTTTGCTGAGAATGTCAATTTTAAAACTCCAAAAAAGATGCAAAAAAGTTTACCACTCCTACCCCCGGCTTCCCCCTAAAACGCCACCTCGAAGGGGAGAAACGAAAAAAATCGAGTTACCAAGAATCTGTACCTACGCCCTAGAAGATGTTTGAAAAAAAAAATGTAGCTGAGATAATGTTACAACAAAAATGTTTATTAGCACTTTTTGTGTCGAATGAACCGTTCTCTCAGATACAACGCTTGAGGCGACCGGCAAATTTCAATGTGTTCAATGCGTCCGAAATAAATTTTAAATAAAATTTGTATAAACTGGACGGTAAAAATTCTATATCTTGATCGGAGTATAATATCGACAAAAGTCAAAATGTGTTTTAAAAAAAGAAGAGCACAGATTTCGTATGCACGTCACGGAAAATGCTTCCACGGAGACGGTATTGCATTATAGGCATGTTTTTCTGCATTTATACTGTTATAAGATAAGTCGTTCAAGCAACTTTGAGGTTGTTAATAATAAATAAACTGACAGACAGTACTATATGACCTTTTTAAGTGCTTTGAGCCAACAGTATTAAAGTATTGCATTGATTATATACTGTAGTTAGGAGTAGTTATGATACTCTTTTTTTGTAACTCTTTACAAACTACAGTAACATTTTAGCAGTTTCTAAAATATATATTCTTTACACTTAAGGTGGTAATTACTTCTGCAATTTCTTTTTATTAAAAGCAAATAGTTTATCCCATACAACATTAATTTCCCAAGATTTTGTCAATTTTTCCAGTAATTTTGAAGCTCTCACGACTTGTAAACAAAAGAAACCAGATCTCGTATTTATTATTTATCGTTAAGTTATGAATAATGACTATACAATTATTATTATTAATGCCTTTCACGGTTATATTTATTATGTAACCATTATTCATAGACATTCGTATTCTCAAGACAACTTGAATTGCTATGCCATTTTTTTAAAACTACCATTATAAGGTTTAAATATTTAACAACTACAACTAACTTTTTTGTCGAAAGAATATTACGTTAGTATTTAAATCATTCGTATTTTGTTACGTAGATTTTAAAAAGTCTCGTGGTAGAGTCATTGGTTATATAAATTGCGGCAACGAAATAGATAAGACTAAACAGCAGTATAATCAGCAGTAACCATCTATTTGCAAATATGGCACTGAATGAATGCCGATTTTCCGATCGTTTCGCCGGTCGGTTCGACTCGAGGCTAAAATATTTGGCAGACCTCACCTTCTTTGGAGCTTGCTTGCTATACTTAATTTTGAGTATATCAGAATCCAAATTACCCCAAATAAAATGATATTGCCATTTTGATCGAATCTGGTAGGAATTTATTTATTTTGTAATTTATTATTATAATTATTCTTATAGGACATAAATTTCATATGTACAACACATTGTTTCAATTTCTTATTAAATTGTAACGGAAAAAATGGTTATTTAAAGAGTTTGCAAAATATATTTATACGATCGGAGAAAAAATTTTATGTTTAACTCGGCAACAAATCAGATTTGGCTACCTAGGCTGGCTTCATAGACATTCTACGATTTGTTGTAAACTATAATCCTCGGTACCCAATATATTGTTGCCTAGTTAAATAAATTAGAGTTTTGTCATTTGGCAGCAAATCGCAGTATTAGGATTTAAGGCTAATATTTTTATCAGGATTGAGGTTTTTAAATTCAGCATTGTTGAACTTTCTCTTAAAGAATAATTTGAGTGATGTCCATGTATTTTCATTATTTTTAGTTACAATATAAACAATATTAACTCGATGTTTTTATTGATAAGATTGCTATCCTTAGATTCAGTTCCAACGTTAGGACTTGATTAGAAGATTGGTTATTATTGTTTTATTTTTTATTGCATTTTTAGAAGTTGTTTTATGTGCAACATTGTTCTTAAACTTCTTTAGTCAAACAGTCGTTGCCATTTCCTTCTCATGTTAAATCTCGGAGGATATGGATATGTTTTATTTGACTTGCCGATAATTGTTTTGACGTATTTTATAGGTACCACCGTAAACTTTCAATAAAAGTTTAAAGAAATTATTCCATCAAACGTTTTTGGTTGTTTATATTATGTACCGTATTTTATTTTTATCGTATTCCATTATTGCATAATTTTTCTAATTGTGTTTTTTTAGCAAATTGTCATATAATAAATTATCGATCGTATCTGTATACCTATTTTTCGTGAAATTTTATCTATTTTGTATAATTAGTTATCACCAGTAGTTTATATGTTTCTTTTTTGTATATACAATGAATAATTCTGACGTAAATAAACCATATATTTAATAAAGGGCACTGTTTTTATTATTTGGTCGCGACAATATCGTCACCTTAGTGTATCTGACTATTTTACAAATTTCAACTATGCGTATATCGGGTGCTACGCTAGCACCCGATACTGCTGATTTATCCTATGACTGGTCAGATTTTCAATTATCATGTATAAAAAAAAAGAGATGCCAGGTCACGAGTAAAACTAATTTTGTCTATTACTAGAAGCTTTATTTCACCTAAACAACAAGTTACTTAGCAATATACGTTCTTACACTCATACGAGTAAGACGTGTGCCAGTAAATCGCTTTTACTACATTATTAAATCATTGTAGTTTATATTTAATTTATTTAAAGTACATACCAGATACTGGTTTTAGCTAGCCATCCTACTCAATGGCTTTAAAATATAACACTGGATAGCGAAGCTATTCAAAGAAGAAATCATAATATGAGGTTATTGCTTGTGACTAGATGAGCAGTACAAATACGCACAATACTTCTACAGTTTCTACCTTACCCATGGCCCTTCAAAGGCTACAAACGACAATCCAGCAACTGCATCCGTGTCATACGTAACCGTTGCAAGTAGTCAAAACTTTAAACTTCTATACTACGTGACTGGTGATATCATCGGATCAAAAAATATTACCTTTTTATCCAGAATTTTTAACGATGGGATTTGCGTAGGTATATCTAGCGAACCAAAATTTCGTTGAAGTCCCACCCAACTATTCAAATCGGACCTCTTATGTTAAGTATCAGCACACTTGTATCCCCAACATAAATTATGATATTTGAATTATAAGATATAAACAATCCCTATCAAAAAATACAATAAAGAGTAAACTGAGATCGAAATCTTCTGCGACTTATAAATAAGCAGATGATAACTCAGAACGATTTAAGATTTTTGATGAAAGTTCAAGTGATGAATTTCAACCTTATGATAGTGACTCTTGACTCAGATAATTCAGAACCCAGTAAAATACAATACTGCAGAATCAGCAAATACGATGGATACCTGGAATGAAACTTATAGAAGAGGAAGAAAAAATTAGAAAAGGAAGCGTGATCAAAATAATTGGGAAAAGAATAAAAGGAAGTAATTAAAACCACTTGAAAAGGAATATATTACCATTAAAGGTTTCAGAGAAATCCCATGTCAATGCAGAAATAAACACACTGCTTACACAGTTTTTAGTGAGTTTTATAATCTTTCTTGGGAAGCTCAAAATCAATTTATTGCCAGTCACATCGAAGGCAATACAAAGAATATGAGGCCGTAATGAAACCAGTAGAAGAAAGGATATCAGACAATATTACATATTTAGATTGTAAATCATAAAAGAATTGAAGTTTGTCAAGTTATGTTTTTATCGCCGTTAGATGTAACCTTAAAGAAAGTTCGGGTAATAGTAAACAAAAAACGTTCTTTAACATCAAATATTTGTTCAAGCGACGGTCGTTGAAAACATATAAACCATCAAAAAATAAAAGAAGATGAGAAAGATGTAATAAGGCATCACATTATTATGTTTCCTTCTTACCTGCAAACTTAATCCAAATTTGGTGGTCTTCAGTTTTGACCTACAAAAATGTTTACCCACTCCCTACTTAATAAGCAGCATTTCATTCTATAAAAGAAAATTGTGGACTCTGAACCCTACCATTTTTGAGACACAAGGAACTACCAACTCAGCTAAATGCTATATACGGAATGAAACTATAGCTCAAAGAGGTGTGCAAGAAATTGCTTCTTGTCTATACAAACTACCTAAATAGTATTTATTCCCTGTCACATAAATAAAATCATTATGTATAGCGACTGCTGCCCTGGGCAATATCGAAATAGTTTACTATCATTTATGCTTCTAACCGTTACTGAATATTCCAAACACCAAGGAAGGGAGATTGATATTTATCACAAATTTCTAGTACCCGGACACACTGCATAGAAGCAGACACTATACTTGCTGCAATAGAAAAAACTAAAAATTCTACTACTGCAAGGATATATATTCCTAGAGACTGAGCTAACCTTAGTCGTCTAATATCCAGAAAACCACAAATTTTTGTTCATGAAATGAAGCAAGAATTTATCATTGCAAAAACCAATAGTCAAGGACAACCAGTGGTGTGGTCTAAAATAAGGCTTATTTTCTATTCAAGTGAAAATCTTGGCGTGATGAAATACAAAAACTTCTTTACCGACGATGAGCCTTATAAAACATTGAGCTTATTAAGAACAAGAACTAAAAATTCTAGAACTACTACTTTGTTATCAATTTCTGATAAACCATTGGGGCATACCAGTGGATAAATCACAACATCTGAAAGACATGTTACCTTACGTTGAAGAGAGTAGTTGTACGTTTTACCTTCAAAGTTTCTCAATAGCTTGATTACATCACCAACTGCAGCACAGATAGCTATTGCAGATGAGGAGTACCATCAAGATACTGATGAGATATAATATTAGCATTGTTATTCTACTAATTGTGACCATGTTTTTATAAAATAAAAATTAATCCCTTCAAATTATTGCAATTTTATTATTTATTTTTTTATATTGTAAAAATGCCAATGTCATATAATAATAATAGTAAATGTCTTTATTAACAAACAAATTAGATTTTTCTTTGCAATAAAATATAATAACAGTAGGGCGAGAATTATTAAATTTTTAAATTACTGTTCAGCTAACAACTGCTCATAAATTAATCTCTTGAACTTGACACTAGACAGATTTTTAATATTGTAGAACAAACTGTTAATATTGCAGTCAATGGAATAAGAAAATGAACGTTTAAAAAATCATGATGTATGTGAGGGCATTCTTGTGTCAAAGATTATGAACGTCTGTCCTATAAGTTATTCGATTGTATAACTATGTATGGTATGGTGGAACTCTCCCTTGAATAATTTTATGCTAAAAACATAAAGCATGAAGTTTCCGACGATTTTTCATATTTAGAACTACGGTGAAAACATGACTTATCCTTTGAAATTTCCTGATGCCAAAAATCAAACGCAAACAAGAATTTTGCAATTTCTGTATTCTCCATGAATCAAATTCAGTGAGACATGCATTGTAAAGCACGTCACAATGATTTAATTTTGATACACTAATTTTAAAACTGCGTAAGCTCTTTGTAAACAAATACTTACATGATATGTAAATCTTAAATCTTCATCGAACCAAACCCCTAGGCTTTTAATCTTTTTGCTAAAAAATAAAAACCTTAAGATGCTACCTTAAGGTGTTCTCGAATTTGTTGTATAGAATGGAAAGCTGCACACTAAAAGTGGATAATATAAAGAAGTTGGAATCATTTGAGATGTGGTGCTATAGAAGGATTTTGAAAATACCATGGACCCAACGAGTTACAAATGCAGAAGTGTTAAGAAGGCTACAAAAGGATTGCGAGGTCATAAAGCACATCAAAACAAGAAAGCTGGAATATTTAATTTAGGCCACATTACCAGAGGTGCGAAATATGAGATATTAAGGCTCATAATGCAAGGTAAAATCAAGGGTAAAAAATCCATAGGAAGACGAAGAATTTCCTGGCTGAGAAACCTAAGAGAGTGGTATAGTTGCAGCTCAGTAGATCTTTTTAGAGCAGCCGCCAATAAGGTACGGCCAACCTCCGATAGGATAAGGAACTACAAGAAGAAGATAATTCGATCGGCATAATTTTCTAAAAATATTTTCCTGGAGATTCCTCCCAAAAATGGTACCCTGAGTTTTTGATGTATTCAATTTTAAACAGTGATTTTGAGAAAAAATCTTCAGATGAAGAAGGTCATGATTTATTGCATTTGATCATTTAAATAAAATGACATATGAGTTTAGTATCGTCTGCGTAATAATGTGAACATGACAAAAACACAGAGTGAAAATTAGATGTGTATATAGAGAATAAAATTGGACCTAATATAGATCCTTGAGGCACACCAGTATTAAGATCTAAAAATGAAGAAATATTTTAAGTTTTACTGCTTGACATCTATTAGAAAGATAGGATTTCATTAGATCAACTGCTCTCGCTTCTAGACAAATATATTTTAAAATAGAGAATAACAAATTATGGTTAATTGTATCAAAAGCTTTTGAGTAGTCTAGAAGAATTAAAATTGATATTTTGTTTTGGTCATAGGCTCTAAAAATATCATCTGTAATATTTAATAAAGCAGAAAGACAGCTATGTCTGGATCTAAAACCGGACTGCATTGTAACTGAATATCAATCACCTTTTCCAAAATTTTAGATAATGTAGGCAGTACACTTACAATAATGTAGGCATACAATTTTAGTCTTCGGTAAAGGAATAACATGTGCCCATTTCCATTTAGTGGGAAAAATTGAATTTGTTAAGCAAAAGTTAATGATATGTGTGATATACGGTAGAAGAAATATGTTAATACCATCATCACCAATAGCTTTACTTTTAATATTATTAATAATATGTAAAGTATTAATGTCAGATACTGGTTTAAAGGCAAGAGAAGAACTGATGGAATGCTTAAAGTTATTTTCATAGAATATTTGTGTATCAATGTATGTTTTCATGTTTGGTATGACTTCAATAAAGTGTTTATTTATCTCATTTGCATTCCACACGTTTTTAATTTCGAAGTTATTTTTTTATTTGCAATTATTTACCAAATATTTTAAATTATTCCACATATCTTTAGTAGATTTATCATGTATGTTTTTAAAATCTGATTTTTTTCTCCCTTATAGTCATGGCTGTTACGCAATACTTTGTAGTCATTCCATTAATTTATATTTTTAGTAAACTTGTAAGCAGTAAGTGCTTTATCCCTATCTAACATTAATTACTTTATAGTATTAGTTAACCATGGAGCATATTTCTTTGAGATTCTAAAAATATGATATGGAACATGTGCGTCAAGTAAAGTAATGATATTATTAGAGAGAAAATCGACTTTACTGTCTATATCTGGCAATTCATATATTATTCTCCATGGTATAGATTTCAGATCAGATTTAAATTGACTGTAATTTAACTTTTTGAAATTTCGAGTAGTAATAAATTTATTTGTATTAGTTTTGAGATCACAACCAAATTTTAAAATAACCATTTCATGATCGTTTATTTCTGGGATATGTTTTACTTCAATAGACAAAATTTTATCCTCGGTAGATGTGATTACATAATCAAGCAGAGTCGATGTGAACTGGGTGATTCTAGTTGCTTGATTTATCATATGCTTTAGTCCAAGACCATCTAATACATCTGTAATGAACTGTGTGGAATAATTATTGGTATTTAACAGATCAACATTAAAGTCGCCCAAACAGAGTAAATGATCTACACTTGGCAGTGCTGATGATAAAACTGTTTCCAAAATTCCAAAGAAAGTTTTATAAAATGATCCATAAGGATTATGTAAAAGACCGATAGCTAGTGTTTCATATCGAAGAGAGAGTTTTAACCATATCTGTTCAATTTCATTTGATGACTCAATCAGCACATAATTTATATTACATTTTATGTAAATACCTACATCTACACCTGTGTCATTTTTATTCCTGTCGACTCGCTCAAAATATCTAAATCATTTTTTAAAATAAGTTCTTTTACATCAATAAAATGCGCAACTAGCGATCTAGACTTTATATGAGCACACTTTAAACTACTCATGTTATGCTTGGATTAGATCCTTACTAAATTGATATGTAAACAATTTAAGCAAAAATTTGTAGATGATTATTATTTACATAAACAGTAATTCACATGGTGATATATATTAACAGTGTAAAAAACTCTTTAATTCAAAACACGTTATAACTAAGGATATTTTACAAAAGAACTCAAAATGTACAGTTAAATTTTAATTTAAGCGTAAAGAAAATAATCTAATAGTAAATAAATTTAATTCGCCTATATACCATTATAACTAATAATAATATTAACTCTAATTGCAATCCCACATATATAAAAATAAATTTAAATTATAATAAAACAAGGTCGTTTTCAGATAATATAAGCTTACTTGACCCATTTTGCGATACATATATTTTACATTGATATGACCAGCAGTTATTAGCACCCACATATGTCCTCACTTTTTTTAATAATTCCTGACAATCAGGAGAAAACATTTCACTAATCACAACACTGCATTCTTTAAGATTTTTCTTTGGATTAAACATTTTTGTTTTCAACCATCTGTTTACAAACACAACGACTACCGGTCTTGGCCTCTTATCATAATTTTGTTTTTTACCTAGTCGATAGCAATCAACTAAATTGGTCGGCAAGATAGGTATATTAAGTTTATTGTTGATTATATTTGTAATAACTAGGACCACTATAGTGGTCCACTAGGACCAACTAAACATTTTCAATGTAGGTTTTTAAATGTTGATTTCCACCACTTCTACTAAATAGGTTTTCCATTTAGGTGCTCATGAAGGTGACAGACTATCACCGAAAATTTCACATTTAGAATAAAGTTCTACACCAAACTGGCATATACCATCTCTAGCCGATCCTTGATTTGACTCTTTCTCGAAAGTTACCTACCAAACAATTGTATTCTTAGTGTCGTTATATACACTATATATATATATATATATATATATATATATATATATATATATATATATATATATATATATAATATATATATATAATGGAAATGGTTGAAAACCTTTCACACTGTAACTCTTAAAGGTCTCCGTCAGTTTGGGCTGTAGAGTAGCCATGGAAAATACAGTTACTTTGTAGTAATAGGTTCCATCGTCCCGGTGACAGACAGGTAATAGGTTCCGGTAACCTATTAATTTTGTCGTCTATTACCCAAGCTGTAAACAGCTCTATTCCGCTTGGCTTGCTATAGTTTTTTTTAGTAATCATAATATCTTTTTCAATAAACGAATACTTTCTACTGTTTATAGTTTATTTTTGTTTCAACCATGAGTGATAAACATTCTTCATAGGTTTGTTGGTTGTTAAAAATAAACATTAAACATATTTATTACTATAAATTATAAATCATATAAACATAGTCTCTGTCTGTCTTAATAATCGTACGTGCTTACGGTGGTATTATTCCCAGCTATTTAAGTGGCAAAACATAAAGCTCATCATAAATTCGGTGACAATGACCATCCTATTCTGTTACCGATTGAACGAGATTCCCATCGTTCGATGTTGTCACGTCAACATACCGAATGCCGATTCGAATACCAACGTTGTAGTTACTTCTTCTTCTTAAGGTGCCGTGCATTTCTGCGTAGGCGTCCACCGTACATCGTCTTGTCAGGTGAGATGTTAAATATTCTGGATTAAATAATTCTATTTTTAGCAGCATTGCGAAGCATTTCATAGCTGTGGATTCCTGTCCATTGTCGAATATTGCGCAGCCATGACATTTTTTTACGTCCGAGACCTCTCCTACCCTCTATCTTCCCTTCGAGTATCAGTTGCTGGAAAGTGTATCGCTCTCCTCGTATAATGTGCCCCAAGTATGCAGTCTTCTTACTTTTTACATAATTAAAAAGTTCCCTATCCTGTAAGCCCGCTCTTCTGAGTACTTCCTCATTTCTGACCCTGTCCGTCCATGATATTCTGAGCATTCGACGCAGGCACCACATTTCAAACACTTCAAGTTTGTTAATGGAACTGGCCTTTAACGTCCATGCTTCCATTCCGTACAGGAGAACAGGCCACACGTAACATTTAATCATCTTGTATCGGAGGTTGAAGTCCAATTTGCGATCAGTCAGAAACTTACGAAGCCTCAAAAAAGCATTTCTGGCTTGTTCAACTCTGCTCTTTATTTCATTCTCGGGGTCCCAACCCTCATTCAGCAAACATCCCAAGTATTTGAATTGCCTAACTTATTCGATTTCTTCTCCAGAGACATATATCTTTGCGTTGGGGTAATCATTTCTACCTATAATCATTGATTTTGTCTTCTTGATATTTATTTTCAAACCCCGAGCTTCACTTGCAAGAGTTAGATCATTTAAAAGGCATTGAAGATCTTCGATGTTATCTGCCACTATGGCTGTATCATCGGCATACCTGATGTTATTAATAAATATGCCGTTAACTTTAATACCCTTATTAGAGTCTTCCACTGCTTCTGCGAAGGCTTTTTCTACGTATAAATTGAACAGCATTGGGGACAGTATACAACCTTGCCTTACTCCTTTTTTAATGGAGAAATCTTCTGTTTCGTTGGAATTTTGAAGACGTACTGTTGCTGTCTGATTCCAATACAGATTGGCGATGATTCTTATATCCTTTGCATCCAATCCCAACTCTTGTAGGTATTTTATCATCAATTCGTGTTTTACATTATCGAATGCTTTCTCGTAATCGATGAAACAGATAAAAACATCTTTTCTTTGATCTAAACAATTCTGTATCAATGTTTGCATACTAAAGATTGCTTCTCTCGTGCCAAGTCCATTTTTGAAACCAAACTGACTCCATCCGCTGACCTCTTCACATTTCTTAAACAATCTAGTGTGAAGTATTCTCAGGAAAAGTTTTAAAAAGTGACTCATTAGGCTTATTAGTCGGTGGTCCTTGCAGAAGTTCGCACGTGGTGTTTTTGGTAGGGCGATAAATGTAGATCGAAGCCAATCTTTTGGAATCTGGCCCGTATCGTAGATGTCGTTAAAGAGCTTGACAATACACTTGGACGTTGTAGTTACACCACAGTATAAAGAGGTTCCAGTTACACTGTGACAAAAATAATAGGCAGTTTGCTGTAACCTAGTACTGAGAAAACGAATACTTATTGGTAATAGTGTTATTTATCCGAATACGTTATATAACGCCCATCTTTACTGTAGAGCCATAGCATGGATGGATGTGAGATGAGTAAATCTTCCTCTTAGACGGAGTGAATGCCGTATAGCTCAATCTAGCATATCATCAGTGAATTAATCATTTTGAGAACGATTTCCGAAGTGGAAATTGAAACGTCAATAAACGTATTTTTATCTTTAATTGTGGCTTATTCCCAGTTTAATAGTAATTAATTTACAATGCCACAAGAAAATAGCTTCAGAACAATATCATCAGTGAGCTAAGAAGGAGGAATGCCTGCCCGATTTGCAGACCAAACTTCAGGGAGAAATAACTCCAGACACAAAAAATATTTATTTTACTTAAAAACTATGTATGTTTAGTTTTTCTTTCAGAAGTAAAAATAAAAATAAATTCGGGTACTAAACTAAAATTAAAGAAAAGGAGGCTAAACCTATCTCAGATTATTTAATTATACATTCAGAGTTAGACATATAAATATATTATTTTCAGTCCATATTATCATTCTTACAAGTAATATCACAAAATTATTTCTGAAACGAATTCAAGTATCTAAAAAGGAGCTTTTCAATGTCATCTACTACTTCATCTGAATACCCAAGAGCGAATAGGGAATCGAACATCTTAAACCTATCAACATCAGGAATTTGAACTACAAGTGCATAAGCTATCGATTCTACTCTGAGAAAGTTCAAACCGGATTCTAAGGACCACCTGTAAATTGTCGGTACTGTAATATAATTCATTCTGTGTTTTTCTACGTAGTTGGTAACAAAACAATTTAAGTCATTCATTAAATATTCATCACTTAATGCAATGACGTCCAGTAAAGTGTCAATATCAGCTTTGTACCATATATCTTTATAAGTTAATATTTTTAGCAAACACTTCAAAGTTTGCGATTTTACGTTATGTAGGTATATTTCATCCTCGCTGCTTTCTTTGAAGTGACCTGTAAGCAGCCTATTAAAGTAATCTGATTTATTCGTCAAATAATCTCTATCAGCTTTGATACAAATTCCATCATCTAATTTGAAAGTTACAATATTAACTGGGTTTTCAGACGGTTTTATTGGATCTTTTAAATCGAATCCTAATTTAATAGCCATCGACTTGGGATTTTTTATCTTTAATCGTTTGCAAGCTAGAATAGAAATGCATTTTATGGATTGGTTCTTGTATAAAATCGAATCTCCTCGCAGAACACTCATGATGGTATTTAGTCCTCCACAATTGAGGAGTAGCTTAAAAAGGATTGGCTTGTTTCTGAAAGAAAAAAAAAGAACTGTAATTTCAAATTGTGATACATATTAGACATTTTACTCGACAACTCATTACATAACATTATGTCTAAACAATACTCTTGTCAGATTCTGCAAAATTTAAATTGAGTTAATGGAAAATTCTTGGAATATATATTATATTTTGTCTGATGGAACCCGAAAAAAAAATCATTTTATATTAACTAGTACAATAAGTATAATATCATATAATAGCTTACAATTGCTTGAATATTACTCTTTTTACTTATTTCAATATAAAGCAAACTGGGAAACGTCATGTAAAGAAATTCTTATCTGCTCCGTAGTAGAACATATTTTATTCTTGCCATACTTACGTATATTGATGGGAACACAACCCCTGACCTGCTCGACTTCTATGTTACAAAGAGCATTCCAAAAAAGTGGAACAGTATTAGGTACTGTAGACTAGCGCGGAGCTTCATACTATGTTTTCTGTATTTTTAAAATTTAAATAATATATTTAAAATTAAATAAAGTAATTTTATTATTTATTTATTTATTATATTTTAAACAATTCAATAAATTATTATGTTTGCTCCCAACTCCACTTGTCAACGAATTAACAAAGCATACGTTGTTTACTTATGACAAACCTGTCAAATTCAGACCAAATATTAATAATTATTTTAAAATGAGAATTATTATAAAAAATTAAACAGACGATTCAATATTGTTACTAATAGGTTAATATTTATGACTTTTTATTAAATGTTGACAATCGTTACGAATCGAATATTTTAGTGACATAATATATTCTTTTAGTTTTTTACTTTTCATTTAATGTCTATATCTTGTTATAAGAATCGTTACGAATCGAATATTTTAGTTACATAATATATTCTTTTAGTTTTTTACTTCTCATTTAATGTCTATATCTTGTTATTTATTTTTCATGCAGTTTTTAATTTAAGCCTGCTTAGAGTAAATATATGATGACTAGGAACATTTATACGTCCATGACTAGGAACGATTTGCATAGAAGCTTCGCTTCAAAAAATCCTAATTATTTACTAGATTATTGACATAAACACGAGAAAATTTATTAAGGATTGAACAGAAATGCTTTTCACTGTTTTGCGGATGATCAAACCGTAATTACCGATGATCAATAATGATATAAATTATATAATAAGAAAACTAAAAGAACAATGCGAGACCGCAGGCCTTAACAAGAACATATCTAAGTGTGAGTATCTGGTGGTCGGAAACAGTGACAAAGAAGATCTAATTTTTGATACGGATAGCATACTCTTTTCTACAGATCAATAAAAGAGACAAAAAACAGATTTATAACAGCTTACTTGAAAGTATTATCCTCTACGGCTCAGAAGTTTGCGATGTAACAAAAGTTAACAGAAACAAGCTCTTAGCAAACGAAATGGATTTTTAGAGGGAGTTGTAGATCAAAATAAGAGAGAATTCGAAATGAGCATATAAGAAATGAAATGGATATGGACTGACATATACAACAAGAAATTGAAAGAAGACCATGGACTTGGTTTGACCATCTTAAGAGAATGCCAGATAACAGATGATCCCGGAAAATATTGGAATGGATATATGCTGAACGAAGAAAAAGAGGTCAGCCGCCCAAAATTGGAGAGATGAAGTTAATGAAGCTATGTGGTAAGAAACTTGGTTGAGGATGGTGTCTTAAATAGAAAAAAATTGAAACAGGGGACGGCGGTATCTGTAAAAAAATCCGTTATATGCAGAATATAGAATATCCGCTTAAATGAATGGTACACAATGATGAATAAAATTATAACTGACAAGAACTTCATTAACTTCTTCTTCTTCTTTTGGTGCCTATTTGTTTCGAATATTGGCGATCATTCTGGCTATAATTATTTTATTAACTGATGCTTTAAATATATTAGTTGTTGTTGTGGAGAACCATTTCCTCGGGTTTTTTTAACTATATTCTTCTCCCAATTCCTCGCTTTTCAAATACTTTGACTTGAAGCATTATTTTCAGTCATCTGTATTTGTTTCGTCTTATCTTTAATAATAATTTTAGGACCAACTTTAATGCTTTTCAACTCAACTATTCGCAGGAGACCAAGCATTTCTTGTTAATTTGTTGCTATAAGTGTAGTAAGTGTAGTGTCATCAGTAAATCTTAAATTTAAGATTTTTCTAGCAGCCACCGTTACTCTACCGACCCATCAAGTCAGGTGACAAAACGCATCCTTGGCTAACCCCACTCTCGTTGCTCTGCATTAGCTTGAGAACCTCTGATCTAGTCGTACTGTTGCCATATTGGACTCTTCGTCCCTCTATTCTACCCATTAAAATCAATATTAATAGCTCATATTTACCGTTATATAGTTTGTAACAGTTCACGTTCGCTTTTAACTGTTCTTCCTCGTTTGTCACATGATTACCCTATGAAATAGCAATAGTTTACGCAATGTCTACATTTCGAATACTTTTATACGATTCACTTATCTTAATTTGAGAGATCATGCGTCAACCCCGAGTGTTATCCATATACGTATATATTAACATAGACCGAACATACGATTTGTTATTTTTTATTTTTATAATTCAAGTGATTTTTGTGAAAGGGGCAGTTATGGATACGCTGTTTTTTGATATGTTAACTTAGACGCCCTCTAGAAAACGGGATATTCATGGCAACTAAAAGCAAAACAATTTTTTTTGTGTAACTCTAATATAAAATATTATGTAAAAGAAAACTCATGTTTGTATCTAATAAACGAGCTGAGAATTTTTTTTTGAAAATATGCATTTTTTTAGCCTTCTAATCTATACTACTCGTAGTACCTTAAGAAGGGTCTATTGAGGGATCATCCCCCGAATGACAATCAGCATGCATACAAAGAAGAAAAATCAACAAAAACAGCAATGGAGAAGGAAGTAAAAAAATCAGTCACTCGGGGATATACGTTACCCTACGCGGGATCAAAGCAATGCCGCAAAATAGGCTGATTCTAACAGACCTGCAAGGAGAGAAGATTTTGGCTAAAACAGCTAAAGGATGCCCACGAGGTGGGGGTGCTTACTCCTGGTGCGATAGGACAAAAATCTCTATCAATCCTAGTAAAACAGTAGTAGTCAGTTCCATAATGAGACGGAACCTAGATGAGATCTAGATGCCCGCTCTGTATGGAGAAACTGTCAAAGAGGCGAATGAGGTTAAATATCCACTAGTAATACTTGATAATCGGCTTACATGAAACATCCATTTGGAAAGAATAATTAACAAAGCAAAGCTTTCCCTTTGGACATGTCGAAAAATATGTGGGAAAACATGGGATATGGATAAGGCACTGACATCGAATCGGATTGACTCCAAGTTAGTTTGGAACTGTCTTCTGAATCTGATTCCGATCAAAAAAAGTAAGTTTACTCTGTGTGCCTGTACTTACTGTTATTGAAGGGAACGAAAAAGCGGACCTACTTGCCAGGGGTGAGACGAAAGAAACATTCATAGGTCCAGAACCTTTCGTTGGCATAGCAAGAAACACAGCCAAAAGAACAATATTGGACTGGATGGAACGGATGAAACGTAACCACTGCATTAGTACGAATAAACGGGTCTCAAATATTCTTAGGCTTTTAAACATATAACTTCGAAGACGAGATCCAAAACCTACTAGGATACTGTAACCTCAAGGGACATAATATATAAACAAAATTGGGATTGACAGAAAGTGCGAACTGCAGATTTTGTCATTTAAGCATTATTAACTAGAGCCCTACCACTTCATAGAAGTGTCACCTAAGGCCATAATAGATTTTTTTTTAAAGGCCAGGCTGAAGGAACAACTTTCACCTAGAGATGAGCCATGATAGACCACTTAGACCGAGTGGAAAAGTGGTTAAACGCCCACTCATATTGAACCTAACATAATACTAAAACAAAATAAAAACTAAGAATGCGCAAATCTCCAATGTAGCTCTCTTTATTTAAGACTATGGTTTTTACTACGATTAATTTATGTTTTTAACATTTTTACAAAATGCAAAAAAAAATCTACACGAATTAACTGTATTCTTACTTATTGGTTTGAAATAAGAAAAATATTGACTTAGCTTTGATATACATATTTATGAGCGCTTCAAGATTTCATTACATATCCTAACAACATGAACGTGGCAAACTTAGGAACAAATTTCATATACTTATTCTAGTGTTCCATATGAATTGATACAAAGTGATGGTATACGAATATTATTAGGGAAAAAAACAGAATCATACTTACTCTACAACATATATAATGCTTAATACCAATTGCGTCCGGAATTCATCACTTCCTCTTAGTAATTCATGAGCCAGATTCCCCTTTCCAACAGGGCTTTCTGCAATTCCGGTTAATCCACTTAATACGGCCTTTGCTACCAAATTAAAATGGAAGCAGATCTCGCAATCTATTGAGTGAATGTACTCGGTCAGCTTGCTTATTCTTTCAATGAATGAAGTTTTCATGAGCGGCAATAAATATACATGGGAATGTAGAATTGCTATCACCGTAACAAGTAAGTTGTCTATGTTGAAAATTTTGTCATCAATGCAGCAAAATTCTGTTACATTGATGATTGCTAAAAGAAGATCTTCAGATCCTAGTTGAGATACAGGAGGTTTCAGTTTCACGTATGAATTGATTAATTTTGTTATTGCTAATATCAACCGTTTTTCTAGCCCATTTGTATCCTCCTTAGATGATTGATCTAAAAATAATAAAAACAATAAGTAAAAACAATATACAGAAGACAATTGTACAAATACGTTGTTGTCAACGCATGGTCAACTTGCAGCAATTTATTCATCTACCGTTGTTTTTAAATTTTAAAGAGTTAATTAATTGTATTTTTTAATCGTGGGGTGTACAGCTATTTCGCCTATACGTGGCGCACCCTGAGTAACGCTAAATGAGCTAGCAAATACTGGCGGTTATTAGAGAATATTAGAAGCAAATGAACAACAAAAAAACGGACCTTCTCATGACCAAACGACTAGAAAACTCGGACCCATGATCCACTGTGTGTCTGACCAAGAGTGTTAAGAAATAACGGCATCAACCTGGTAGTCCTACAGGAGACACACGGAGAACTGAAGAAAAACTAAAAAAAGGGGGAAAATACCGGGCTTTGAACTACCATGGTGCAGCAACGTGTGTTAAACAAGACATAAAAATTCCGTCCTTGTCTCCACATGTACTAATGATGAAATTCATAATATTGTAAAAATTGGAAGCATCTAAACATTCCGTATACAGTTAAAAGATTCTAAAGATGCCGGTGGGGATGGCGTTTATGCTCAGCATTATAGTCGGTGTATGAAAGAGAAAGTATTCGAAATAATGAAATATCAAATTTTACGTCAAATCTTGTTGCATTTGTTGCGATATTGGACGAAAGATTGTGATGCATTTTAAACCTTTTCTTTTCTAAGGTTGAACTTTAGGTGGTTGTCCAAATGGTAATCTATTTGACCCCCTAGTAACTTTCTTCGACTGATTAAAGTTGGTTGCACCATTATATTGGCCTTGTATTCAAATCGCCTTGCCGAGGAACTTCCTGACATGTTTAAAAAACTTTCCTAAGCCGTTTTGTTTTTAATATGGGATGTTTCGTGCAATAATTTTTACGTTGATGAATCAGTTCCAAATGTAATATTTTATCTTATAGCGTATTAATAAAACCTGCAAAAAGATATTTGTTGTTCAGCTGTTTCATTTTTGTTTAAAAGAATATCATCTCTAATATTATTTTCATCACTGTTATCAATGTTGGTATTAATATAATGGTTCTGTAACACATAAACTGGATCTGGAAAGCCCTCTATAAAATGAATGAGGTTGAACTTTTAGGATGTAAGTTAAATGTTATTAGAATTTCACGTAATAATAAAAAACAAATCATTTAAACTAAACTGTATTGAAAACAAGGCACAAGTAAAATATTTTGTAAGCGATAAATTTAAAACTAGCGTCCTTATTGTAACGATGTTGTGTTGAGACTCTCCGAGTGTTGACTGTGTTCTGTACCCAACTACCTGCAGCCCTTCTCGAGGGTTGTAAAAATGAAGGTCGGGTAAACTTGACTAAAAGGGTATTATACGGGGTTGCTTGAAAGTTTTAACAGAACTTTTTCGCCAGTAGCTAATTTATCTACTTCGTATAAATATTCAGGATTAGCAACTGCAACGTTGCAAAGAGATATAATATATTTAAAAAGTGTGTGCAGTCTCAGCTTAATGCGTGCAACATGCACCCAATCTTCCAATATCGCAGCTGCAAACTCCTGTTGCTGTATCGATTTCGTAAAGCACAGAAGGAACTTTGTATAAATTTTGAGATAATTAATTATATCTTCCTGTTGATAACAGTGATGAAAATAATGTTAGAAAAGATATTCTTTTAAACAAAAATGAAATATCTAAAGAACAAGAATTTTCTTTTGCAGATTTTATTAATACGCTTCAAGATAAAAATGTTACATTTGGAACTGATTCATCAACGTTAAAGGTATTGCACGAAAGACTATCCTTCATTAAAACCAAAACGGCTTGGAAAATTTTTTTAAACATTGCAGGAATTTCTTCGGCGATGCGATTTGAATACAAGGACAATATAAGAGTGCAACCAACTTCAATCAGTCGAAGAAAGTAGGAAATTACTAGAGGATCAAATAGATTACCATTTGGATAACCACCTAAAGTTCAACCTCCTAAAAAAGGTTTAAAATGCATCACAATCTTTCGTTTAATATCGCAGAGAATCAAACATGCAATTAAAAATGGGGAAGGACACTGAATTTCGTATAAATATTACATTTTAAAAATTTAAATTTTTTTATTATTTATTTAAATATATTTTGTTTCATTGCACTGATTTACTTTTTTTTTAAAGTAACATTCCATATACATGTTTGGAACCTTGCCGCCTATTGGTTGAAACATGACCGCGTGCCGCAAAGGACCAATAGAAAAGTCCTAGATGCCAAAGATATATACGGAAAGTGAAGCGTTCTTTGAAGAATATTGTCAGTTCGAGGAAAAAAAATAGTGAACTTATTTTTTATTTTAAAAGTAATAAAGTTTTTTGGGTCCCAAAATTAATATGTTCAGCAATATTCAGATTGTTTGCATGATTTTTAGAGATTCAGTGGCATTTTCTCGAGTAAAAAGCAGAAGGGAATTCAAACAAAAGAAGTGAAGAGATAAAGAGAGTAATATTTTATAATTTTTTATAAAAATATGGCTTTTAATTATGTTTTCTTAGTATGCCATTGTGTGCGGAAACGTAGAAGGACGTAGAGGCCGAGGACGCTCACCTATCCGATGGTCAGATCAAGTACAGAAAGCCACTGGAGAGACGTTTTCCGAGTCCATGAGAGCAGCCCAACATCGCAAGAGATGGAGAGAATTGACAGCCCGCATTGTAGGGAATCACGATCCTCAGCAATGAGGAAACGACAAGAGAGAGAGAGTATGCCATACGCTAAATAAAAAATAAATCTCCGCTACTGATATGATTCTTGTCCACAATGATTGTAATCATAATTATGTTTTTTATTTTGACGTTTTTATTTTAAACCATAAATCGTTCCTCAAGTATAAAATTATGAAAATGCCATACCCTGTGCCATGAAATATTGGTGGAATACATTAAAATTAACTATCTTCGTACACGAAGCAACTAATGAAACTGCTCGAGGATTGTAATTACGAATAAGTGTAATTATCTTTCTCTTCCTTGAAATCATATGTCGAATTGGCGATTACTTGAGAGAAATTCATGTTCAATATTATAACATAAATTCTAAAACACTATACCGGTTTTTAATTTACACAGAATATAGTGAATATAATTTACATATTTCGCTAAAACGTCAGCGCCACCTTCATCAAAATAATTCTAATTTCAACCTATTCTGAAATTATCAAACTTGTAATAGAACCGATAATTTAGTGAAACATCTTAAATTGAATTTATTCTGCGAAAATTAAAAACAGTTCTGTATTTTATGTTACATCCGTTCAAACTTATAGCAAATATCTTGTGAATAAAAATAGTGACAACCTTGAATTATCCATGTCTATCTGTCCGTGAACACAACTCCTTCATTAGAAGAGATAAAATGACAAATTAAGTATTGAATGAGAGCTTATAACCCAAAGATGGTATTAATGGTGAGAAATCTGACCTCCAACTTTCGGTAGCGGAGTTGTAATCGTAAGTACTGTTTAAAGTCGCCGAAATATTACAAGCGATATATTATTCAACGCCCTTAACAAGACGAGAAAAAATATATATTTCCGGTTTTATATCACTTGCGGTTAAAAAGTAATACCGGAAGTTTGGCAGACATTACTCAAAATTAGTGAAATCGTATATAAATCGACGCAAAATCACAAGAAGAGTTCAAATATCGACTTCAGGTTCTATTTCCGATCATGTTAGGCGAAAACCTACTACTTACAAAGTCCAATTGCTTGTTTTGAACACAACTCACCGAACGCTGAATGATCAAATATATATTTTATAATGGTTTACTTGCAGAGAGAAATTTGTCGACTAGTAAAAGCAGTGAGGTGATGATTGGTGAAGAGTAGCTCTGTGTATACGACATAATTAAAATCGCTAGGTATAACCCAAATGAAACTAAAATTTGATGGATGATATGTCATACATCACACATCAGTTGCTTCGTGGACGAACAGTCTAATTGTCTATATCGTTACCGAATGTATCTTCCTCCTGCTTCTCAAATCTCCCAGGCAGAACTTCTAGACAATCCATTGAAAAACTCTCAGGAAATTCTAAATCTTCGTCTTCACTACAAACTGGAGAGTAATAGTCTGAATCGGAAAAGGATGTGTCAACGTTTAAGGAAGTTCTAAAATAAATTATAAATAAATATTAAAACTAAATAAATTCTCCTCCTTTATAGTGTATACCACTCTTCCTCTCCAATATTACACAGTATTATTGATAAATTCAATATTATCCAATTAGAGATACATATAATATAGTAAAGATAAAAAGATAATTTTGAAAATAAAAAAATGTTTATAATATCCAACAAAAATAATTTCAATAATAAAATAATCATGATTATCGACATCAAACTTTACGCTCCCCGCTGGACATAGGTCTCAGTTAGCTCTTTCCATCTGTCTCTGCTTTGTGTGTCTTTCATCCCGTTACTGCTACCACGCTTCAGGTCGTCATTCCAGTTAGTTGGTTGGCGGCTTTTGCAACGTAGTGCTTCTTTTCTTGGCATCTGCTTGACAATCCATCGGTTGCCATATAGTATGGTGCCGTCTCTAGTCCAATTCCATTTTAGCGACGTAATTCTTTTAAAAGCGTGTATTATTTTTGTTTCTACAACATATTTCTTCATTTGGGATTCGGTCTCTCAAAGAGACACCCAACATATGCTCTATGGCCCTCTGAGTCACGCGAATCTTGTTTACTACCTTTTTTGTGAGTGTTAATATTTCCGGTTCATAAGTGAGTACGGGAAACACACTGAACACACTAAATACATATAGCATTTTTCATATAAAAAAGCTTGGACGTCATTCAAGATTTACGTCGTCAGAACCCCACAGCGTTGCCAAAACATCAGAATAGTTAGTAAGTGAGGAATTTTTAAAATGTCAACTATTTGGCAAACTATTATATTAAGAGTAAATACACTTAGTTTTAAGACTACCGCAACACATTAAAATACATAAAAAAACATTTTAATACAAAAATATATATTCTAAATTTTAAATTTACCTCTTTTAAGGCTTAAATCGTAAAAATGTCCCGCCATTATTTCTTGTTCAAAATAATCTTCTTATATGAAAGTTTATCAGCTTTCTACAGACTATTTATTTGTGTTGATATATCACAATGACAATACACAACAATAATTAGTTTTTAAAACTGATAATCTAAATTTAATATGTATTTATAAATACAATTTATTAATATATATATTATATTATGATCAAATTGTGTAAGAAATCAAAACATAAACACAATTCCTACTCTAAAAAAGCGGCAACACTTTATACACTTTTGCCACAAGTATATTTAATTAAAATTATTATTTTGTGGAATATTAGACATATTAGACATAAAATTTATATTATTAATAATAACAAATGTTTTTGGTTATTTAATCAATATAATTCTAAAATTTCCAATATAATGATGATTACATTTTTCTGATTATTACACCATGTTGACGCCTATGAAAGATCGAGCAGTTCCGTATGGGTTTCGTATTATTAGCTGTGTTAGGAAAATTTGAACTCTAAGGTTGATGTTCTGGAAATTTTAAATACAAGTGACGTCACTTTGTATAAATCGTGACGTGCAAGTATTTTACTTTGAAAAATGGTATAGTTTAATTTATTAGACGCTGTTCAGGGCGCAGCGGCTAGGTCAGATTTACATACCAGTTTAATTTACTAAACGCGGCCCTGTAAGACGTGAGAACTCACATGTCTGGTTATCTCTGCCTAACCGAATTTCATGTCGAAAGTATTTATACCACGCAGTCTGTTCAATATCTTTAATACGATAATCTATTACGATTTAGCATTAGCTTAGTCATTATTTGCGTCTTGCTTATGCTGATCTTTAGTCCGATTACAGGAATTGACTAAAATATATTGCGCTCCAGATTTCCACCTCTTGTCAGCGTCAATGCCTAATTACAAAACTCCTTTCTCCCTTGCTGAATGCTGGAAAATAGAATGGGAATAACAGGTCATCCCACAATCCAATTCACTGGTACCAATGATAAGCCTCGAAAAACCTGGACTACTCTAAATATAATCAGCACGGGAAATAAATGCTGTACGTACACTTTGATTTAATGGGACAGAGGTTCTTCCCCAAAATGTAACTACGTTGCGGAGAGACAAACAATCCATCATTTCGTGACAAAACGGTCTCTTAAGCCACGAACTTCCTGGACGTGACGCCTGAGAAATTGACCACAAAGTGAACCTGAATATTCGGCAATGACTATCTACATATTTATTTGCCATTGTAGTCTTACTTTAAGTATGGGTGATTTGTATACGAGTGATTTTATTTTCACAAAATGTCAGTAACTTGACGTATTTTGCTGTAATTATCAGCTTCTTCAGAATAGAAATTTTAATTTTGTTTCTGAGGGAGCTGACATTGATTTGAAGTTCAAAAAATCTAAACTTATTTATCAAAACTTAAGTGAGAATTATAGCAGCCTACAATCATCGTGGTATATATGCCATATTTAGGGTTGAAGTAATTAATTCTATCTAACAATAAAACACAGAAAACTTTTGTTTTCAACACTTCCACAAAATTTTTTATAATTTACTATCACCACAGCTATTATGGCGATAGTAAAGGCATAGTGCCTTTCTCAAGTGATCTATTTTTGGTATACATTTACACTTTATAGTCTCTAACTGAATAAGTTGAGGAGGGGGGAACTGTTTGTCTCAGTTGATCATTCAGAATTATACCTGTATTTTTTAATTTGTTGATTTCCATTGATTCTAATAACGATAGCTTAAGGCCTTTATTTTGAATGTCAAGAATTTGATCATGTACCAGTACATGTATTTGGATATACTAAGGCAGCATCTTGTCGCTAGTGCTCAAATATTAGGTATCAATAACAATTACCGGATTTATCAGGACAATTATCCAAAACACACGCTATATCGAGTTCGTATTTGGTTGCCGAAATGTCATTAAAACACAATCCCAGTCAACAGATTTGCATGGTATTGAAACTTTGTGGTTGACATTAAAAAATAAAGTAAATAATGCCCCAATATCAAATAGAAATGAATTGAAAGTAAAAATTACTGAAGCTCGGGACACAATTTCCCCAGGGTACACTAGAAAGTTAGTCGAATCAACGCCTAGACCACTACAGACTGTAATTGATAATGAAGGAGGATTTACAAAATATTAGCAATAATTTTTCAATGCGTCGAGTTTGTTTTCTTTATTAATTTTCTGGTTTTAAAGTTTGCATCATTTTAGCTGATCAAAATCATACATAAAATCACTAAATATTAATTGTTACTTAAGTATGGTATATTTGAAACCCAAAAAATAACTTATGCTATTTTAGAAGACTTGTAGTAAAGTTTGTTTAGCAGAAAATGATTGACTTCAATTAGAGTGGTCGTAAATATTATTAAATTTATCTGACTTGGTCCATTTTTAAGACCGATCCGGAGCGATAAGCAAACGAGGTAGACAAAGTTGGTCTTTTGACAATTAACACTGACTAGACGGTACTCCTATAATAAATCAAAGGATCCACAAAATTTACAATAATTACGACGACAAAACCAAAAAAAACGGATGTAAAATATATTGCTTTGCCTTAAATACCCGAAATTAATGTTTTCAAATGAGTTTTAAAATAAATTAAATCTATTTTAATTGCTAATGCCGGGTCCAGACCAAGCAGACAAAACGAAAACACAATTCTGAAACAAAAACACGATAAACCGACGACAAAATTTGTCGTCAAAAGACAAAACAAAATTGAGACAAACTGTCCACACCAGAACAACAAAATATAAAAACAAAATTCAGTTGGTGACGTTGTTGTTGTGATTAGTGTTGGTTAACCATGTGGCGTTTTAATCAAGAAAAAAATGAAACTGAAGATTTATTGCTAGCCGGAAGTTGTTTTTTTTTGCTCTCATCATCATCCCAGGTTGCTAAACGAAAACCCAAACGTCGTCTTTCTCTAGCATACTGGTTGTTAACATTCTTTATTTTCTTTTCAACATCATTAAGTGGCACATTTAGCGATAAAGAAATTTCCTTTAATGCATCGGCTTTGTTGTAGCGATTTTTATAATCTTTATTTTTAGGGTCCCATAATATCGGATGCTCCCTGTAAAGTTCTATTAACTTGCATGTATTTTGTGTATTCCACATTTTGTCTCCCGACATGTTTAGAAAAATACACTAGTATTTATTTAATCACTACACAACAGAAAAATACACTTGATTTTGATAAAAATTGTACATTTTATTTCTCCTACTGCTTAACTTGTTTTGGCACACACACGCGTCCACACTGCATCGACAACTTGTCGTCAAAAACAAAGACCTTTTGATCTTTACCGACCTGAGACGGGACCTGAAAAAGTTTTCAAATCTGCAAACAAAACAAAATTGTTTCAGAAATGTCTCAACAAATGTTTTCGATTTGTCGCCACTTTGTCGCGAAACATGAATGTTTTTGTTTTGTCTGCTTGGTCTGGACCCAGCATAAGATTATAGAAAAACAAACATTAACAATAATTTGTGGTTCTGAAAAGAACCGTTTTTTTAAATCATAACATTTGTAGATTTGATGTCAGTATCACTCCACACATAGTTCTGTTCCGCTATCGCTACCTCATCTAAATTAATTATGATCGGTTCAATTATATTATGATCTACATGAACATATGAATTTTCTTTACTTATTACGTGTCGGGATGAATTTCTCCAACTACTTGGAAAAATATCATTGGCACATTTTCTTATTAACTCTACAACAGTACTTCTTAAAAATGGGGAAAAATTTTGTGACCTCCCGTTAGACTTTAATTCGTGCCACATATGTCCTATGGGATTAAACATACAATACTAGGGTGGACGCCGCAGCACTGTATGAACCATTTCCTCTGCCAATGTATAGCAAACATATACTCTTTTTTATAGAAAATGCCTTTAAAACTTCCAAAAGCTCTTGTTTGGTGTAACATTCTTCAAAATACATATCATTCGTCTCCATGTAATTTTGAATTACATGGATTGTGATAGCTTGCATTGTCCATAAGTATCACGCTATTCTGAGAAATGTTTGGCATACGATTATTTTTGAACCATTCTTTAAAAAGTTCTGCCGTTGTATTTTCATGGTAATTGACGCAGGAGTCTTTAATATTCTTTGCAGAAAGCCACAGGGCATTTGGAACCCAACCATTTTCTAATCCAGCGTATAAAATCGTTATTCTTTTCTCTTTATTTGACGGAGCTTTTGTCTTAGATTTACCGGAGGAATCGGCAAACCCTTTAGGTAGCGTTGAATGTGTGTCAAACCATGTCTCGTCGATGTAACTTATCGGACGATTTTCAGAACGGAATTTTCTTATCGAAGTTATATACTCATGACGCCATTTTTGTAATCTATTAGATTCCATAATTACTTGTCTTTTGTCAATTATACGATATCAAAAGCCCACACTTTTTCTATAAGCTGGTGAGGCTACAGCTTATTTGGGTTTCGTCAACATTGAGCCGTTGCTTCAGAGCTCTTAATGTAGGTATGCGTTGCTCTTCGTACATGGTATAGACTTTTCGACGTATCAAGTCCTTATTGGCTTCGTCTATACATTTAGTGGAACTGGAATCTTTACGTTTTTTCTTGTTTCTATGGGATTTGATGTAATTCTTTTTACTGTGGTCAGATGTATTTTAGGTACTGTATATAGTTTTTACAATTTGCTTTGCATCTACAGATAAATGTTTCTTCTTTACCGGAACACTAGAAGAAGCCCTATTATTATTATCCCACGGATGCCACATAATGGTAGAAAACGTACGTAATGAATAAAATGAGTAATACTACTTAACACTTCCCGTGATACATAAAGATAAACAAATTTTATTAAGACCTCGTATTTAAATACTGGTTGGTGTTCACTTCCATAACATTATTATATAAACACCTGAAAACCACTTAAAAGGTGATTAGCAATCCCGTCGCGCACTACCATCGAATTCGAAAAACCCTCTGATCAGTACAGTTTCGTCAATATAAGCCTTATCTGAATTAATGAAATTATAATGAGTTTGGATTGTACGCAATTAAATCTACATTAAGAAATGAAGATTGACAAATTTTACCAGGAAACAAATTTTACCTGAAACCGGGCCTTTTATACTATTATCGGTTAACCCAGGATGTTTATAGTCGGTACTAATTGAAGTCAACCATTTACTGCTAAACAAACTTTAATTTAATTTCAGTATATAATTTTTTTCTAATAAATATTGAGCCACTGATATAAGCTAGTTTTATTGAGTAGGGACTGCATCATTTAAGCTGTGAGCCACTGTATAGCAATAATAAAAAACTGGATTCCAGAAAATAAATCATAAAATAGCTTTTCAACGAACTATCATATCCACTGTAAAATACAATTATTAATTGTATATCATATCAATATTTTGGAGCGACATTAACGTCCGATTTCATAATGACAACCTAAAAGAAAAAATATTTTTCATTTTTTTTAATTTGAAAAAAAAATTTTAACAAACTTGAACCAACCTGATTATTATTGAAATTTATACTTTACAGTGAACTTTAATTTAATCTTGATGCCAAATTATTAAGAAATCGGGCGTAAAAATGCAGAATTTGAGTTAGTTACTTCTGGTTTATTATGATATAAATCCACTTTTCTCGTTGCTTTAATTTGTGCTTAGAAGTTGGAAACCGATAGAACCTGAATTTACTATTTTTTGTTGTATTTTTACAATTTATAACACATCATTTGCGAAATCCCATTTGCTTTAATAACTATTTATGAAATATGCTAACAAAGGTGCAAGATTTCACCGCTGCACCCGTAAGATCGTTTCTCGGATCCTTTCCAAGTACTTGCACATAGCAAATAGCTAGGTTTATGAAATAGTTTGTTTTTAAGTATTCATGTTTGTCATGTATTACTCAATAATATATTAAGTAAAATAGGAGTATTCATGTTTGTTTTTAAGTCTGATAATTTTTAAATCAAGAAAATTTATGGATTTACTCTGTTCTGTATCTATTGTGAATTCAATATGACTATATAATATCTGCAGATCCAAAGGATCTCCATCAATATAAAAACCGTTTGAATACGGGATGTTTTGAAATCTTTGTTTCAAGATGATCCATAAAAATATCTTATAGCAATGGACTTAGACTGCTTAGAGGATTACCCATTATAAGTCCTTCACTGTTATTTGTACATATTTGATTATTAAATTCAAAATAGTGCTAGTTTATGCGAATTTCAAGATGTAAAATTGCAGATGCAATTATTGGATTTGTAATATTATGGCCTAAAAGGTTTTTACTAGAACAAAAGTTTCTGGTGGGAGGAATACTAACAAAAAGATTTTTTACGACAAATGAACTTAATCTTTAGTTGTTAGGCATTTGCAAATGTTGTATTTTATCATTTAACTAGTTCTATTCTATTTTTTACCGTAAATTGAGGTGAAAATTTAATGTGTTCTAAAATAATCTCTAATAGTTTTTTGAAAGTTTATATGACGGAGCTGTATAAAAAGAAACTACAGGTCTTAATGGGTGAGCAGGTTTGTGTAGTTTAATAAAAGAGTATGTATAATTTAGGAGGCTGTGAGTTCATGATATTGAGGTATTTCTGTTCTATTTAATTTAATATTGATTTGAATTTTCTAACGCCATCCAGGTTAATTTGTTTTTGCATCGGATATTTGCTTACTTTTCCGTCGGATCTTTGCTTATTGTTTCAATATTTTGATTATTTAAAAAATTCTATTGTTTTGTTATTATATTTTATTTTATCTATAACAATAATAGTATTACCTTTGACTGCTTTTGTAAACACTGTGTTGTTTTCTATTGATTTATTTTTAATTGAAAAGGCTGTTTGGTTCTCTTTGTAACAGCACTTTTTAGTTTCACTACACACATCGGTAATATATTTTGTAATGACACTTTTACGATATCATTGGCAGTTTTGTTTAAGCTACTTCACTTACTACACCTAGTATCTGTTAAAATTATAAATC
Organism: Diabrotica balteata; assembly: GCA_918026665.1. Classification (NCBI taxonomy): domain Eukaryota; kingdom Metazoa; phylum Arthropoda; class Insecta; order Coleoptera; family Chrysomelidae; genus Diabrotica; species Diabrotica balteata. The sequence goes on from OU898278.1 coordinate 101,542,579, forward strand.
TATTGAAAAATAATTATGGTTCGAAAAACTTTTTGTATAATGAATATTAGGTTTTTTACTATTGCAAATGACTACAAACTTAAATGTGGTGACTGCCCAAAAACTTAAATCGGTCAAACTGGTAAAACTTTTAACAAACGTATAGCAGAACATAAAAGGGCTTTCAATAACGGAAAAAACAGATTCTATGTACGCACTTCATCTTCCACACCATAATCACTCTTTTAATGGCGAATTTCAAATTCTTCACATTCAAAATAAAGACCTTAAGCTATCTTTAGTAGAATCTATAGAAATTAACAAATTAAAAAATACAGACAAAATTCTGAATGAACACCTTGAGACAAAAAGTTCTCCCCTCCTCAACTTATTCAGTTAAAGACTATAAAGTGTAAACGCATACCAAAAATAGATCACTTGAGAAAGGCACTATGCCGAAATAGCTGTGGTAATAGTAAATTATAATAAATTTTGTGTTTGTGTTTTATTGTTAGATAAAATGAATTTCCATCAAGTAATGGTGGAATCCATCAATTCTATATTAAATAACCAGTTCTTGTTTAAATACATTTATAAAAAACGAAAGAGCTTACCTTGAGTTAGAGGAAGGCCAAGACAGTCCACTGCTGGAACTTGAACAAGGACTGGGGCTTCTGCTAAAAGCAGAACGATTATTTGGTTCATCATCACTGAAGCCAGACGATACAGGCGAATACTGTCGAAGTGGCAAAAGTACGCAATTATGCTAAAAGTACGTATTATTATTGTAATATATTTTTTCATTAACTCTATTTATAATTAAAACATATCAACAAGTTTAATCAATATAAGATAATAAGTAATTATTGTAGTGTCTTTATGTACAAAACATGTAGGATCTTCTTCCAGTAAAGAATCTCCTTCCGTTACTTAACAACTATATAACGAGTAATTAAACTAAACTTAGTATGTTAAAGACAGCTGAATGTCGTAAGAGCCAATTTCATAACAAACAAATCATGTACTGCAGAGTGGAATATAGAACAAAAACATTCACAACTAAAATGACCAACCAAAGAGATTGAACTAGAAATAAATATCCAAAGACGAAAACACTAACACAGATGAGTGAAGAGCTGAGTAAATTTGAAATCCGATTAGAGTACAGGATAATGTTATCTTCCAGAAGTATCCTCCAGAAGTAGTGAAGAACTTCACACATTTCGGGGTATATTTAAACACAGGAGGAACAAATGAAGCAAAAATTCAAAAAAGAATAATGAAAGGCAACAAAGCCTATTGGTCGTTGACTAACTGTTCCCAAAACAGTACACTGGAAATCGAAGATTTATATATATTCAACCAGAATTAGACCAGTAGTATATTATGGATGTGGGACTTGGGTGATGATACAAAACGCAAAAAGAAAATTAGAAGTTTTATCACGAAAAATTCTAAGGAAGACCTTTGTACCTATCAACGGAAATTGGATATGGAGATCTAGATATGATTATGAACTGTTCAAAGAAATACATTATTGAAGATTTTATCATACAAGATAGATGATTAAATTTGGAGAAAAACACACACCTCTATTTCACAATGAAACAATACCGCTGCCCACCAGTTACACCCAATGGCAAGCACTTGTCTGTTGATTCCTAGTCCAATATTTTTGGTTGCTCAATTCAGTTGTGAATATTTTCGTCCTATCCTCCACTATGCAGTACATGTGTACTCTGTTATACATCCGTACATCAGCGTATTCTATTTTAAGTCACAAATCCATTTGGATTTTAAACTACTAAGTTAAACTTTTTGTATCATGGACGAGGATCAAACCATCACTCTACTAAACCTCTCACTATGTAGGTTGTTTGTAATAACAACATTCAAAACAACAAATACATTGAGATCTATTTTGTAATAATTATTGTATAAAAACCAAACCTAACAATGAACAAGAAAGCACAAAGAATTGCATTTATAAAATTACTTGTGAATGCGATCAGTTTTATTTAGGTGAAGCGTCAAAACCATTAAATGTTAGAATAAGTGAACATCAATCTTATATTCAAAAAAGGAGAATATAATAGATCTCAAATATGTAAACACGCATGGGATAATGAACATAGGATTCAATGGAATGATTCAAATATAGTATTAAAAGAAACGAATGGTAAAAAGAGAAAAATCAAAGAAGCTCTAATTATGCTAAATGAAACCAATTGTGTCGCAAATTCCTCGGCAGAATGTAGTAGGATCTGGTTACCCATATTAAAAGAGAAAGTTATTAAAAGGAAAATACGAGTATTAGTAAGTCAGTAACATATAGAGGACATAATTTATGTTTTTTAAATAACAAACATATATAATCAGAATTTGGTGTTTATTGAAAGTAAACTAAATGCACGACCAAATACTTACCATGTCGAGATAGTATTATGAGGTTTTTTCCTGATTTTTCCTTCATAATGTACTACGGAATCACTAACAGGAGAATTTTACTGTCATCATGGCATGTGTTTGTCTTTTTAAAGACGAATTACATGCTATATTTTTTTCTGACGGATATTCTCAAGTTAAAATTGATTTAATGTAATTGAATGAACTATCTTACAAGTAAAGTCGTCCCAGAAACGCAACTCAACAATATTGGCAATATCACTTTAAAGTCATCTACTTTAAAATGTATAATGTATGTCTGAATTGTCAATATAAATGAGTCAGATAAAATTAAATAGAAGAATTTTTCACCAAGTAACAAAAAAAAAACAAAATTTGTTTAATTTACTAATGTTTGTATTTTGAGAAAGATTTCCGAAGTGGAAATCGAAACGTCAATAAACTAACTAAAACCTTTAATTGTGGCTTATTCCCATTAAAATAGTAATGTTTTGGAAGACATAGATACTAATTATACAAATGAGAATACCCAGTATATAATAATATGATATAAGAATATACTCTGCTTCGCATATGACCAAATAGTTTTAGCACAAGACTACAACATCAAATATAAAATATGGTACGCAAAACTATCGATGAATATGCGATGTAAGACTTAGAAGTAAATATACAAAAAAAAACTAAATATGCAACAATAATTAAGCGTAGCCATACAACAGTGAGATGGCTACGAAAGAAGAAAAAAAAACGTAAAGATCGTGGAAATGAATTTTTGGAAAAGATCCGTAGGCAAATTAACCAAGAAAGCTCCATAAGAATATAGAATATTTAAAATGGAGAAATTTTTTATTATATAAAGTTTTATAATAAAATAAAAATAATTTTAATTTGGTTATCGATTCCTAACATTGTTTTTTGTGAAATAAAAGTTGGTGTACTACCACATAAAGATCGCTCTTAAATTTAGTTTAAACTTTAAAGTTAGCATACTTACAAGCCTTGACATTGAATAAATTTCTCCGCAATACATACAAAGTCTTTTTTTCCTTTTTCCATTACTCTCTTTTTGGTCGTCTTCTAATTCTTGAGACCTTTTTTTTCTACTAATTATTTTATGATTCGTATGAAAATCTTCTGTGGTTAATAGCTGTAGTTTTTTTATCAAAATATCTATAATATTACATTTTAACTGTTCTTGTAGTAGGTTCTCTTCATATTTACACTTGTTTAAGGTATGAACTATCAATATAGAGCACCGAAAATGAATGCTAGCTGCATGTAGCACCGACGTTGAACTATTGAAGGAATTTAACTTTTCCAGTATTTTAATTAAAAGAGGAATCAATTTGGCACACTGATAAGCGTTTCTGTTAGCTGGATGTTCGAAAAGGAAACAAAGGCAGTCGATATATTGAAATGACTCAGTGGTAAACTCTAGAAAACAAAATATGGTTCCAATTATACAAATGATAAATTGAGTGAAATGTGAGTCTGTATTCAATGGATAAAAAAAAATACGAAGAACTTACTCACTGTAACTACGACGACCGGTTTCGGGCTTTCCAAATACAGCCCACCATTAGGTCCAAACGTTAAAAAGTTACTTACCACTTCAAAAAGAAAAGAGATAATGTTACAATTGTTGTTGATTGGTAAAATAGAGATTATTTCAATACTAAGTAAACACATTTTAATACAACTTTATTGCGAGTATAATTACATAAAGGTACAAAGGCCTCAGCTTATAGCGAATGTTGGAACCTGATAATGGGTTGTATTTGTAAAGATCGAAAACTGTCATCGTAGTAACAATAATAAAACAATTTTGAGTAAGTCCTTTTTATTTTTTATTTCCCCTCTTTATAATTATATATTTTTGAAGTAAATACTTCTTATCGCTAGGTATGATGTTTTGCACGGACCCAAAATACTATTTAGCGTGATTTGAAAAATCGAGACACGTGTAGGAACCTTGTAATTAACCGTAATATACATACATATACGCTTATTATAATTTTATTTAATATATATTTTTATAACAACTCGAGAACGCCTTGAATAATTTTGATTTAATTTTGATTTTTGTATGAAATAAAAATTAAATAAAATTAAGTAAAATAAAATAAAATTATATAAACTTAAATAAAATTAAATATATATATATATATATATATATATATATATATATATATATATATATATATATATATATATATATATATATAAAATTACAAAAACTAATTAAATTAAATAAAATTAAGTAAAATTAAATAAAATTAAATACAGTTTTTATTTTAAATTGAAGTTTAAATTTGTTATGCTTTTGTGTTGCATGACATTTATTGAAAAATGCCACGTCATAACTTGTTTTCAAATATACCATTACCATACGGTATATTCAAATATACCACATTCAAATATGCCGTCATATAGTATTTATAAAACATCGCGACGTTGTATTGAAATTTACATTGAGTAATTGCAAATCAGGGGATCTCAGTAATTGACATACCCTAATGTCATTTTTAACGAATATGAGGTATGCCTATTATTGGATTCGTATTGAGAAGGCGCATCTACCAGTGCTACAATTTTTAAAAAATAGCCACTAGAGAGCGCTTTACCTTAACAAATGTAACAGCCCACATTGTCATTTGATCAGTAACACACAATATCGTCAGTTATTTCCATGCTTCTGTTCATTATTTGCTGTGATCTGAGTTTTGCATCGAGATTTTAGAATTTTGGTAAGTACAAAGTTTATTTTAAGATTAATTTATTAAATTTCTTACATTTCCATAAAAAAACAATTAATTTTGATATATTTTCTGTTTGTTATGGTCGTAATTTCATTTATTTTAAAACGTTAGTCCGTAATTTGACATTAGGGGAAGTTACATACAACCCAAATTGACAATAAGGCATGTTGTTTGTTTAACATAGTACGACGTTATTGGCAGTTAAACAAAATCTAAATTACGCAGTGTGTTGTATGGTAAATTAAAAGAAATATTATAGTAAGTTTGATTGATTGGTTTTTAAATTAATTATTGTGTATTATTCATATTAAATCTCTACCTATATTTTTAATAATCTAATTATTCTTTTTGTCTTTACAAAACATTGAAATATCTTGTGGTAAAAGATGTCTAGTGGAAGTGATTACAACCCAGATTCGGATGAAGACAATTTGTATGATTCCGATGAACGACTGGAATATTTGCAGACGTATAATCAACTTAATCAGCTTAAATCCTCAGCTACTCCCAGAGGCAAAAGTAATAGCAGCCTAAAGACAGACGAATATCAATCCTCATCACACGGTAATAACAATCTCCATCTCACTACAAATAATGTTGATTTATTAGAAGTCAGCAAGGAATTGCTGACTTCTAATAAATCAGCTTAGGAATTGTATCAGTGCTTTGCAATGATAGTACTAACTTAAATCAATACGTTGAAGATATAATGGATACTCTTCGCTGAAACCTCAAACGTTTATTCAAATATTATACAAACATCACCTAATACTAATAATATAGATAATGCAGAGAACAATACTGAACAAAAGAATACTGAATATGTCTCTTTAACCAAAAAACGTTTAACAGCTCGTAATAACCGAGAAAAAGGAAAAGAATATATCGGATTCCGTAGGTTAGACAAAAAGTCTACAAACAAAATTGTCCTAGATGTCAAGCGTGGAGCAAGGCAAATGGGAGTTCGTTGTAATCTTCAGGGTTGCGGAAGATATAAATTAACCAGGAAGTGTTACTCTATATCTGATGAGAAGAGAAAAGAACTTTTCGAATTATTTTGGTCTTGGGACAATAAAAAAATGTACGTTCGTACTTTCTTCTTCTTCAGATGCAAATCCACTAATGGATGTTAGCGATCACATTTTCCATTAACTCTCTATTTCTTGCAATATGTATCAGAGATTGTATGTCGTTAATCCCTGTCCATTGCCTTATGTTTCGGAGCCAGGACATTTTCTTGCGTCCCATTCCTCTCCTGCCTTCAATTTTACCCTCGATTATAAGTTGGAGGAACTGGTATTTTTCATTTCGCATGATGTGACCTAGATACGCCGTTTACGTACTTTAGTTGAAAAGAAAAACCCGAAACATATCAGGGGAGGACCAAACCCTAGAAGAAAGGTATCCCTTTTTTATTTTCTTAAAACTGACAACGAAAAAATTCCCGTTTGCAAAATTATGTTTCTGTCTACATTAGGATTAACTGAATATGAAGTGCGTCATTGGCTCAATAAAGAGCATAAGAGTAAAAATAGTGACAGGGATGAGCCAGAGCCATTTGAAGACATCTCTAATGACGTTGAAAATAACTTGCAAATAAATGACGTAAGTAATTTGCAAGTAAGTGGGACCGATTCTGGCCAATCAATGTGCGCTAGGCGTAATTGGTAGTTATATTTGGAAAGCTTTTTATCTGAACTACCAAAACGTCCTTCACATTATTGCCGCAAAAATTCTAAAAAGCAATATTTACAGACATATTAGGTCTAATACTCATCTTCATGAGATTTATGTTAAACAATACACAGATGACAATGTTGCACATGTAAGCAGAGCTCAGTTTAGTAATACTCTAAAAAACATGAACATTGCCATTTATACTCCACGAAAAGACATGTGTGACAGGTGCTATGCTTATAATTGTAAGAATATCACAGAAGAGTGTTAAAATTAACTGTCCACAATTATATAGTATATAACTTGGCAACCCAAGATGTTATGGTATTGGTTTGATGACGTATTGGTTTGACGAAACCAACAATAACCTTAGCGCTTCAACCTTTGTTTCTTTTTTAGTGGATTATACGCCACAACTTTTGAAAATCTCTCTTAAACCAGTGGTGATATACTCGGACGGGTGTAACTATCAACATAGAAACTCAGTTTTTTCAAATGCGCTCTTGCATTTGAGCATGACTTCAGGAGTGACCATTACTCATAAATATTTAGAAGTTGGCCACACATACACAGAAGGCGACTCAGTACATAGCCATATCGAGGCTACTTTTGAAGATTTAGATGTTCTTCTACCTAGTCAATTTGTGGCATTATCAAAAGTAGCTCGAAAGAAAACTCAGCAAGTAAATCTTTACAGAGCTCAACAGGTGGATTTCGAATTCTTCAAGGATTGCAATACATCAAAAATATATCCTTCCATCCGATCGGGATGGAAGGATATATCTTCCAACCTAACCTAACCTGGAGAGTCTACTGTTACGGATTTAAGAATTCTCCAATACAGGCCTGAAGGAAAAATTTATTACAAACTAAAATACACGAATGAATTTGCTTCGTTGCCCGTACCACCCCAAAAGCAAGATCCTTTCTACTTTTCCCCAAGCTCTTCAAAAAGCCTCTGAATATAACTTTGGACAAATGGAGAGATCTTCAATCACTAAAGCCCATGATGAGTAAAGATACTCATAGCTTCTACGATTCACTCCCACACGATAATATCAATCAAAGGAAAACAAAAAGAAAAAAAGAAGCAGAAGAAAATAAAAACAAGAAAAAAAATCTGAGAAGCATTAGGTGTAATTAGAAACATTAAATTTAAGCTTCTTGTGACTGTATTTTCCTTGTTTTCTTGTCTTACCATTTTTTTTTAAATAAATTATCAAACTTAAGTGTTAACTGTGTTAAATGGGGTCGATGGTGTACTTAAGGGATAGTTAAGTATATAAAATGAAATTTTGAAATTTTAGAAATAAAGTAAACAAGATTTTATCTGGTAAGTAAGGTTTCATTGGAATTATTAAGGGATAATGAGTTATTTCGCTCGTCTGAAAAACTTAGAAAATGACGTTAAGGCATGTTGCTCTGTGACGATATATATATATATATATATATATATATATATATATATATATTATATATATATATATATATTATATATAATGTGCGTGTGTGTATATAGATACTAATATAAACAAAAATAAATAATTAAAAATAAAAATATATTCATCGAATCTTAGTCTGTCTTTTATAGGCAAAACCATTTATGAATAAGGACCTTATAAAATTTAATTAGAGAAAATATACATACCACCATTTTCTGGATCAATATACTTTCCAAATACTTCGTCAACAAACTTATTAACAATCTCTGGTACCGGGAGATCAGACTTAAGTTTACTAATCTTAATAAAATTCATAATAATTTTCATTATCTTTTTATTATTCAAAGTTAACAAATCGGCCAATTTCTCCATTGCATTTCCTTTCTTTGTATTTTTTAATTCATTTATAACTTTGTAATCGTTATACTTAGAAAAACCGTAGAGTATATCAATTATATTTTCTAAAAGTTTTTCATGAGTCTTATTCTGTGTCCACTCATTACACAATTTTATAAGAACGCCACCTATAGCTGACAAAATTTGATATCTTTCTGTTAGGATTCTCGCAGTTGACGAATTGGTAAAGCATCTAAAAAAAGTTTTAAAAATACTTTAAAATCAAAATATGCAATCCACCCAAAAGAAGAAATATTTCCAATGTTACAAATTGGTATAAAATGGAATTATTTTTTTATTTCTGCTATATCAATCCTATATAATATTGGTAGTCGTTATATAATGGTACCTATTATAGAATAGTGATATTACCAAATATATATCTCTATCTTGGAAGAAGACCGTCATATATATTTTCAAAAATAGCCACTTAAAAAATCGGTGAATTTTAAAAATATCATACAACTTTATTCATAACGGCGAACAGGCTAATATTTTGGTTTTGGTGTGTACTAGCCTGTAAAAAGTTATAGTCAATTCCATACTTCTTTAATCCTATTTTAGGCCACAAAATTTTTGAGTTATGACGTTGAAAAAAGTGTGCGTATTTTTTTATAAATGTACATTTGTCACATAAAAATAAGAACAAAGGCACTGTAATGTAAAAACTAAAAAATATTGATATTCTGCAGTAAATTATAGTTAAAAAAACTTGCTTTCATTTAAAAAATATTTTAAAGAACTTTAGCTAAGTCTACCCCTAAATATTTGAGTCATAAGGATTCTTATTTATGTTAATAATAATAACGACACTTTTACACTACTACTTTAACACAAAAAAAAATATAGAATATTTAAAATCTGCTCACTAACAGTGTATTTTTCACTTTTTTGAGATACGACGGTATTCTTCCAAGGTAGCGATATTGACTGCTTATATATTGGATGATAATATATTTATGTTTCTAGGATTTTGTTTTCTGTATCTGTATAGAGCTGTGTGATGAGATTAATTATTTTTTCTGGTATTCCCATTTTCCTTCGAAGGCTCTCTTGAAGTCGACAAAGCACATGAATACTAGGGAATTGCATTCCTCCGACTGTTCGGATTCGGTATTAATTTGGTCTATGTAGCTATTGGGTCAGATGTTATGATTGCGTAAGCATTGAATAAATAATAGAAGTAAAATACCTTGGTATTACACTGTCTAGTTATGGCGACTGAAGAAAGAAGTAAGAGATCAAGTACCTACAAAAAGCAAAAAGAATGACAGGATGCCTTAATAACACTATATATCCAAACCGACATATCAACACTAAGACGAAATCAAGAATTTATTAAACCAGTGTATGCATCAGAAACAAGACCCGGCACACAAAGAGGAGTAAATACATCAGAAGACAATGTAACATACAGCTTAATACATACATACATAATACAAAAGTGAAAAATACGCAAAGGATGGAGTGAAAACCTTGCATAGAGGTATTAATCCGCCAATGAACACGCAGAATTGGAGGAAGAAGAAGTTGGTGTACAAAGTCTTAATTGGTTTAGCAGTGAGAAGAGCAATTAGACGAAATATGGACGTCAGGAATGCTGTAAAAGGGGCAATTACAATTTACCACTGGCATGAGCAATTTTACCTGGGCCCACGCCAATTTACTAACGAGGCCTTGCTTAAGATGATAAATTTGGTACAAATGCACATCGTAGATATAGTGCAGATATGATGAAATAGAAAGTGTAGTAGAAAAATCCCCAAAAAATTAAAATCAAACTGTAGAGTTTTTTGACTTTCAAAATGTAACAACAAACCACCTCTACTACCTTTTGAAAAGTGGTTCGTAGAACATAAAAACCTATGTCAGGACACAAATTAGCTTTTCCTCGAATTCTATATGGAAAAATCTAAAACAAAAACGTGATATATTTTTTTGTTTAGAGTATAGAGAATCTTAATGTAATAGTAATTTAAGCGCAATACGGTCAATGGGACTTTTGTAGAGAGTTAAAAAACTAAAAATAGTTTCTTATAAAACGATATCTGTGCATTTTTCGGAAAAAGTAAAAAAACTGATAAAATCGACCATTTTGGAAAACTCCATAACTTCTTTTTAAAGTTGGAAGGCTCTCTGGATGTTTATTTATAATATTTTGTTTAACCCATTTTGTGCCGGTGATGCGTTTACGCTTAAAAGGTAAATTCTTTAATTACAGTTTAATTAATGCACATGTCCCGACCGACGACAAACTAGGAGACATTAAAGAACAGTTTTTCGAAGACCTAGAACAAGCCTACAGAGGATGCCCCAGAAATGACATCAAGATAGTGCTAGGTGACATGAATGCAAGAATAGGACGAGAGCGACTTTTTATGTTGACTATAGGAAGGCATAGCCTACACAACATCAGTAATGATAATGGATTACGACTGATTAGCGTCAGCTGGAAACTTAGCAGCAGCACTGAACATGACCGTCGCCAGCACCTATTTTGAACACAAGAATAGACACAAGGTAACCCAGGAGTTTCCCTGATGGAAGAACAACTAGTCAGATCGATCACACCTTAATAGATTCAAGACACCGAACGAACATAACGAACTGCAGAAGTTATAGAGGCGCAAACATAGACTCAGACCATTGTTTAGTGATTTCAACACTAAGGGCTAGAATTTCAAATTCCAACAAAGAAAAAAAAATAGATAGAAAGAAATGGAATGTACATAAGCTGAGAGATGCAACAGTTGCAAAACGGTACTGGGAAAATATTACCAATAGGTTAAGGAATCAAAGTCTAAGCGAAGAAGATCAGAGAGATATAGACTCCTACTGGAACAGGATAAAGGTAGATATTGAGTCAGCAGCACAAGATGAAATAGGAGCAGAAACTTGTACCCGAAAAAATCACTGGTTTGACGATGAATGCAAAGACGCAACACAGAAAAAAATGAAGCCTATGCAAAAAAGCTTACCCGCCGAACTAGAACAAGTATAGAGAATTACCAGACAAAGAGAAGAGAAGAAAAGAAAATACACAGAATGAAGAAACGAAACCACTTAAAAAAGGAACTTCAATATATAGAAAACCTCAGCACAGAGAAGGAATTCAAGGCAAACACAAATTAATGTCTGAATGGCGATCTATTGACAACAAGAACAGACGTACTAAACCGATGGACGGAATATTTTAACCAGATACTTAATATAGAGGAAGAAGAAGAAAACCCCGGAAGACGAAAGCTGTGAGGTAAGCGGAACAGAAGAGAGGGAGGAGGATCCACCAACGATCCTGGAAGTTAAAGACGTTGTAAAAAAACTAGCCAGAAACAAAGCGCCCGGAATAGATAATCTCCCAGCGGAATTATATAAAGAAGGTGGCCACGATATCATAATAGCGCTACAGCAGCTTATAAAAGAAATATGGATACAGAAGTCCCTTCCCAGTGATTGGAATATTGGAATACTTTGAACCATACACAAAAAGGGAGATATCTTTGAATGCTCTAACCATCGAGGAATTACTCTATTAAATACAGCGTATAAAATATTCTCCAATATATTATGCCATCGTATGCCACCATATGCAGAGCGAATAATAGGACAATACCAGGCTGGTTTCAGAGGTGGTAAATCAACAATTCATCAGATTTCAACATTGAGACAAATTCTAGAGAAAATACTGGAATACGGTGTAAACACGCACCACATATTTATAGACTACAAGGCAGCCTACGGCTCTGTAAACAGAAGAGAATTTTTTAGAGCAATGATAGACCTAGGAGTACTAAATCAGATGGTACGTCTAACCAAACTAACCCTTGAAAAAGTTGAATGCAGAGTACGAATTCAGGGGAAACTCTCTGAAACTTTTAAAACAAATAACGGGCTACGTCAGGAAGACCCCCTCTCCTGTATACTATTCAATCTAGCTCTGGAAAAAGTAATACGTACGTCACAAATCACAACTACCGGTTCAATATATAACAAATCTGTGCAAATCTTAGCATATGCTGATATCAATATTGTTGGGAGAACAGAAAACGCAGCACAAGAGGCGTACATAGCACTAAAGGAAGCGGCTACAAAGATGGCCACTTATAGAAAACGACGTCATCGAAGCAGTTAACGAATTTGTATACTTGGGAATGCTCGTCAATACTAAAAATGACACTACCCCAGAGATAAACCGTAGAATTTGCACAGCTAATAGATGCTATTTTGGGCTTAATCTCCTTTTTAAATCTACAGTTATATCAAGAAATACAAAAGTAAAACTACAAAACAATAATACGCCCAGTCCTAACATATGGTTCAGAAACCTGGACTTTAACAAAAAGCAATGAAAAATACTAAGGCGAATCTATGGAGCGGTAAATGAAAATAGTGTCTGGAGAAGACGATACAACTTCGAACTCTATAGAATATAGCAAGAACCAGATATCGTAAAACACATTAAGATAGGACGTCTGAGGTGGGTAGGCCATGTAATGCGGATGGAGCAAACCTACCCAGATAGAAAAACGCTCCTTGATAGACCTATTAGTCAAAGAAGAAGAGGAAGACCCAGAACAAGATTCCTAGATAACATAGATCAAGATATGAGAAATATGGAAATACGTGCTTGGCGGAGAAAAAAATTATGAATAGGCTAGGCACGGTGAGTACGGAATATGGTTTGAAAATAAATATGCAGAAAACTAAAGTGATGATCATCCATAGAATCAGAAACAACCAAGCAGAGATAAGAAACATGGCAGGTTACGATGTGGTCACGCAATTGAATTATTTAGTCTACGTTATTACTAAGTGAGAGCGCCCACCAAAGTGGTGTGACACGTGGCAAGTGGCAAGTAGCACGCGTCTAGCATGTTTCTTAAAATGTAACCAATGAAAACGAATGATTCAGCGCACACCAAAATGACAGTGACGTCATTCATTCTAATCATTCGTTTTCATTGGTTACATTTTAAGAAACATGCTAGACGCGTGCTACATGCTACGTGCTACTTGCCACGTCAGTTTGGTGGGCGCTCCCTGTAACAGTGGAGGATGCGAAGACGAGATCCGTCGACGCATCACAATGGCCAGATCGGCAACAGCCAAAGTCACAAAAATTTGGAAGAACACTGACACACACATCACAAAAAACACAAAATTACACCTTGTTCGAGCATCGATATTTTCTATTGCCACCCATGTTTCAGAAACTTGGGCAATAAAAAAAGCCGATTCAAAGCGTATAATGGCATTTGAAATGTGGATCTACCATAGAATGTTGCGCATACTATAAACCGCCCATCGCACAAAAACTCAATTCTAGCAGAACTTAACATAAAAACTAGACTTATCACAACTATCAACCAAAATACTGAGATATTGAGATATTTTGGACACATAACTAGAAGAATACAAGGCATGGAGCGAATGATAGTTGAAGGCAACGTAGCGGGTACAAGATCCAGAAGAAGATCTCTAGTACGATGATCGGACCAAATAAAGGACATGACTGGTTACTCATTCTCCGAAACAAAACAACACGCACAGGAGAGAGATAATTGGACAGAAATAATCAAACAAATTACATGACGCCACTACGGATAAGAAGAAAAGATGGAGGAGAGATGGCAATTGATGAAGAAATGGTGCCATATTTTGGACGACATCCTTGTAAGATGTTCATTAGAAATAAATCTGTGAGGTTTGGTTTCAAGATGTGGTGCATTTTGCACCCCAAAAAAAGTTAAAATTTTGCTCTACTCGTTCTATGCAGCTGACGGGAGGAGATACACGACACGTTTAAAGGGGTCATATCGGACAAATTTGTCATCACACTAAGATGTTTAAAACTTATAATTAATTAATTATTCATATAATTATTAGAAAACGTAACATAGAAACATAGAAAACGATGGACAGAAAACGATGGCGGTCGAAATGCGAGAAACGGCAGAGGCTGTAGGAACCTCGCTTACCTATATCTATATATATATATATATATATATATATATATATATTATATATATATATATATATATATATATATATATATATATATATGTATATATATGTATATATATATATATATATATATATATATATATATGTATATATATATATATATATATATATATATATATATATATATATATATGTATTATAGAAATGTAGGCATACATATTACTATTTATTTTTAAAAATACATACATTTATGTATTACAATATATGTAAATACAACATTTTAAATGAATATTTAATGAAAAAAGTCTGTAATTTTTGTTTGTCGCCTTCCTTGAAAAAAAAAAAACTTCTGAAAAAAAAACATTTTTTCAATTGATGTGGAAACAATCGATAATGATTCTTTCATACTCTGCGATGTTTCAGCAATCTGAATAAACGCTCTTATGGTGGAACAAGCAGCATACGCTTCAACAACAGTAGGGATTTTGTCGAAATCTTCCAATTCTTCATCGGCCTCATCAATACTTTGTTTGTCACTAGTTTGGTGACTTATTATGATGTCAATATCTGACAGTTCTTCGCTCGTACTTATTTCGTCATCCACTCGTACATAGTCATCTGCAAAGCAGTCAGAACTGGAAAGGAAAACGGCATCCTGCAAATGCGTTTGTACATATATCGTTGTATGCGATTCATGATGGTTGTAAGTCCTTAGTTACGCCGGAAAAATGAAAACAGTTAATGATCGTTTCCTTCCGCACAGATTCCCATGCCTTTAATATCATTAGTATAGCGTCAAGAATACTGACTTTCGTAATGTCGTTATTCTCTCTCTTTTCGATGATTTTGTACACCAATTCTTTCCGAAAGCATGGTTTAAGACTTCTTATCACTCCTTGGTCCATGGGCTGCAGTAAGGACGTACAATTTGGAAGCAGAAAAACGAGTTTAATTTGTTTTAAACCGGTCAACTGGGGTTGGGACAGACAGTTGTCGACAATTAAAATTAAAATGTGTTTCTTTTGTTGTAAAAGTTCACTGTCCCCTTCTATTAAAGTCTTTTCAAAAAAAGCCGACGTCATCCAAGCTTTTTTATTGAAATCGTAATCAACAGGGAGATTTCTCACGTTTTTAAAACAGCGCGGCATTTTACTTTTTCCTAACTTCAAAAGCTTCCTTTTTATAGAACCGGACATGTTGGCTACAACAAGAACTGTGACTCGCTCTTTTGAGAGTTTACCACCGGAACATTTCTCCCCTTTAAACTTTAACGTGTGATCAGGTGTCAGTCTAAAAAATAACCCCATCTCGTCAGCATTAAAAATTTCATCATTGCTATGGCCAGACTTGAGTGTAGGCCACACATTTTCAACCCAGTCATTTGTAATTGATCTGTCAACAACTGCTGACTCACCTGAAATTTTTCCAATGACAATATTGTGGCGAGCTCGGAAACGTTGAACCCAGGAAGCATTACACTTAAAATCCTTCTTCAAAATTACAGCGTCAGCCTTTACCTGAAGCATCGGCCCACTCACGGGTACATTGTTTGTGCGTTGTTGTTTG
Source organism: Diabrotica balteata (assembly GCA_918026665.1). NCBI lineage: Eukaryota > Metazoa > Arthropoda > Insecta > Coleoptera > Chrysomelidae > Diabrotica > Diabrotica balteata. The sequence goes on from OU898278.1 coordinate 101,558,771, forward strand.
AACCGATAGAGCAAAGCACTTTCAATGTCACTGTGATTTGATGACCGAACGCGTTTTCCTTTTTTACACTTATTAAATTGCATAATAATTTTCTCTCCGCGTTTCATCATTTCAGCAATTGTTGAGCGTGACGTTTTAAATTCCCTGGCAATCGAACACGCTGAATCACCGGAATCGACTCGGCAAACTATTCCAAAATGTTCCGCAATAGTAAATTGTTTCAGTGACATGTTTTCTATGAAGGCTAGACACAACTGAATTCAAATTCAGAAACTCTTGTCCTGGGCCAAATGGTGTAATATAAACAAAATTGTTTAATACAATGGACCCGTCTTGGGAGGTATAAATGTCTAAAGGACAAGTAATCAGTGTAGATGCCTGCGCGGATGTACTATAAACATAAATTAATTAATCCTTACTTCTCATTTCGTGGTACTAAATATCGGTAATACCTGTGAGAAATACAACACTACAATGTCCATTTTCATAACTTTACACGATAACACTTTTAAACTTATTTATTAAGATGTGGAAACAAAATTATATTGAACATTGTAGCTACTGTCATTTCCATCATGGGTTGGTTATAATTATTTATTATTTATTTATTATACAGTGTGTAAAAATGTCATAATTGAAAAAAAAATGAATGTTGTATCATCTGAGGTGCAGATATGCCCTTGGAATTGTACGCTGTAACCAATACAATGTTAACTGCTAGTGTTCCAAGAAATACGTTTGCTCTAACCGATTTGTTCATTATAAGCAATATAAATGCGTTTTTTGTGTGTCATGTTATGGGACCTACTATTTTGTTTGTTATATCCAATTGTACGTTATAGCCGGTGTCGTTGTAAACGATTTTGACTGTATTAATATTATTCCTTAATGACATTAAAGTTGATTTAGAAACAGAAAAAAAATTACTCAATTTATATATTTAAAACAGTAAATCTGTATTTACAATTGGACACAAAGTGAGGTTAGGATTAGGATCTCAAAACATCATTACTCAAATAATTACTTTTAAACTCATTTCTTAGCACAGATAATCTCTGTAAATATATAAATTGGTATAATAAATATTAAATATAAATTATTTTAGTATTGTCCAAAAAATATAAATAATAGTTGTTAGTATAATATAATAGTTAGTTAATATAATAGCTAGTAAAATGATTATAATCTATAAACTTACTGTGTTTGTAAAAATATCATTCAAATTTGATGTTAAACAAAACTATTGGTAGTACATAAATACTATAACGATATAATTAATATACAGACAATAATTACGATCAATTACACATTTTTTATTTTATTACTGCAGATTTATAAATGTTTTCAATTGTATAAATCTGATGGTGATGATATAATGTCGGCGCAGCAGCCGACAGAGAAAGGTTTCAGGAAATTGTAAGCATGATGACGGCCAACGTCTGAATACGGACACGGCACCCAAAGAAGAAGAAGATGATATAATAATCTATAGAGGGCGACACCTGTTCAGCTGCATGTAGCAAATGAACTGAGCTTTATGGTTATTGAATTATTGTGAGCTTTATGGTTATTGAATTATTGTGAACTGTTAAAAAAAAGGCATTTGTGTAAAATCACCTGTAAAAGGCAAAATCTAAAGCAAATGCAGACTTTTGTTTTAACCAATAAATCATGAATAAAATAACTGAAAAAATTACCTTAATGCTCTTATGGCCATTGTTATTGTAGCTTCAGAATATAAATTGTTACCCTCTGCTTCATTAGAAAACGATTCTAATACTTCAGACAATTGTATTATAATAGGTGATTCATGAACAATTGTAATTGCACAGTCATTTAGTTGTTGGCATAGATTGCCTATTGCTTTATATGATCTTCCAATTATACTATCCTCCTTGGCATAACGTTTTAAGACCTTTATCAAAACTGGTAACACTTCATATTTCAGGAACTAAAAATAATGAATTCATTAAAACACTTGGTCAATAAAAAATATTCAAATGCAGTTTTAGTTGGTCGTTATGAGTAATCCTTTCATCCTGTTTTAGATCTTTCTTAATTCCTGTATCTTCTGTGTACATATTTCATCATTCCCAATTTTTATCCATTGTGGCTTAGTCATGAAATATATATTGAAAAAGTTACCTAAAACTCACAATATTGTATGATACTAATTGCCTAGTATGATTTCTATCTCGTTTCTAACATATCCAGTTCCACGACCTACTTACTACATCATTGTCAGCTGAGCATTAGAATATCTGCTCTGTACATTTCGATGGAGGAAATACTTTGGTCATTGCTAGACATATTCTTCTGTAAAGTTTTATTTATTTTTATTACTTATTTTATTACATAGACCAAGTAATAATTATTATAATCTCTCAAATTATGCCTTTGCTAAACCTATTCTCCTGTAGGGTTTGATTTGTGTCTGATTCACTTTTTTCTAATATAGTGTTGTCCTCCATGTTGTATAAGGTTGTTTTTGTCATAAAGTGAACTTTATTGTTGATATTTATGTTTGTTATAGTATGTTTTAGCACAGAATAAATTTATATAAACCAAAATCATACAAAATATATTTCATGTTTCGATTCTAAATTAAAATGCATTGTCTTAGAAGAATATTAACCCAGATCAGATCTCTTTAGGGTTGGTTATAGTGAGATGGAACTTAGAATTTAGAAGAAATATCTTGGAAAAGTTGTTTCTAACCGGATTCCTCTAATTTTAACCTGCTGTAATGTAAACATTTGTGGGAAAATCAGAAAAAAAATTAGAGCTACAAATCAAAGTTATGAACTCATGTTTTTTAACATTTTATCCTGCATATCTCAAAAAGTATTTTCAAGTTATAATTATAATTTTCATGATTTGAATTGATTTTTTTTTCAAAATGAAAAACAATGTTAATGTAATTTTTTAGTCATTTATACACTGAATTGTAAATTAACAATGAATTAATATTTTTTATATTATTTACTAATAACTTATCTAATAGATAATATAAATAAAATTTAGGTACATTAATTACAAACATTTTAATCATAAAAATAAATTGAAATAGAGAAAAAAATTAAGCTTTAATGCCCACTACAAAATTTCTCAGACTGCTGTTAATAACAATTATAATTGTTCAAAATGGGTATGAAAGTATTTTTCCTTTCTTATACAAAAAAAATCAGCAATTTAAACAACATTTTTTTTACAAAATTACTATTTGAACCTTCGAAGTGTCAACATCTATTAAAATCCAGCTCATTAGTGCTAATTGTTTATAAGTGAAAAAACCAATACAACCAAAAACAAGTTATTTATAATATTGTTGCACTAAACAATGCACTAAACAATGAGTTAAAAGAAAGACAGAGTAAGGGTGAATCCGATCTCATTTTGAAACATTGGTGTGCCAAAGTTAATACGAAAAAACTAAACATATCTACCAGATTCAAAACCCTCTCAGTCGAGACTTCAAAAGCGCTGGTGTATTTTCAGAATGTCAGAGGGTTATGTACAAAACTTCAGCAACTGTTTGAAAATACTTCTTACTCACAATATGATATACTTACTTACTCATTGTAGATAAAGAATGTTTACTCTATGCTACAAAAAATTTCCTGTTTAAAAACAATTAGAATTTATCCTTTTTTGTGCTTTTTGTATCCATTTTGTACACTGATATTTTTCTATTTACTTTTAAAAATTGTTTACTTTTTTGGTATTTCCAAACTATTAATTTTTGTATAATTTTAATGTTTTTTATTATACAGGGTATTTCACGGAAAGCTTACACTATCTATAAATCAGAAACTATGTACACAATATTTAAGAAAATTGGTTTATGGGGGTTACAAGTTATGGCGAACTTAAAGACAATATTTTAACACACTTCCGGTTATACCGAAAGTGAGCAACAACTTTGTTATTCTAAATAGAGCGCCCTGTGTATTATTGAACTTTTAGATTCTGCGTAAGATTCTAGATAAAATTTCTATAAGGTACAATCAGTCAAAATTGCATATTTTTTAAGTTAATAATCTTTTTTCAAAAATTTTGAGAGATAGAGACTCACTGTTGAGACTCACTACTGACAAGTAAATATCTCATTCATTTACAATTATAATGTTTTGAAAACCTTTGTACACAAAGAGGAGGTAACATTCTTTCTGGAAGTTACATCGAAATTGAATTTTTAAATACAGGGTGTTCACAAATGATATGCCATTTCTTTGAATTTCAAAGTATGGTAAGTCAATAATTTTAAATAAAACACCTTGTATTTAGAATTTTATTAAAACAAGAAATTGTCTTTTAATGTCTCTTGTATGAGGATGTCATAATTGTCATTATTTTTGATTATGTGCACTTTTACATAGAAATGGCTTGTTTAGAATAATTAAACAAAGAGGTATTTGTAAATTTTCTTTAAATCAATTGAAATATCTTTCACTTAAATAAAAGTAGTTTAAGTTTCCATCATAAAAATGAAGAGCTACAACCTGGTTGTTTTCTGACCATGAAAGACATTAAACTCCCATCGCTCTTGAAAACCACAATTAAATGTTGATTTACTTCACTCTAGTAATGCATATTGAGCGTATTAAAAATTCCTTTTGTTTAAATTTAGATTCTTCACATCATATCGTCTATATAGAGGTAAAACTCACTAAGTGACATTTTAGCTCAAAAACCATGTTTGTATCAGTAAGTAACATTTAACATCTAAACTTTCGCGTGGTAAAACTCACTAGGCGCTACGTCTAATAATAAGGCAGTTATAGAATGGTAAAAAACATTCAGTGCACTTTGTCTAAATTTCGTTGGGAGGTAAAAGTCAGGTTGTACTTAATGATTTTTACCTCTATGGCAATACTTTTAATACGGGGTTTTGTAGTTTGACAGTTGCGTACTTAATGAGAGTTTGAGGTTAGGTTTTAGTCTCTGTGGATGTGTGCAGTTGTTAGTAAAATTGTTAGAAGTATAATAATATAGTGTAAATATACGCTGTCTCTTTGAAAGTTTGTGCCAAATTAATAGCCAAAATGAAAAAAAACTTTTACAGACAAACTTTTTGATTCATCAAAACCTTCTACGAGTTCTGAGGTATGTAATATCAAGTGACATAGTTTAAAATTACTTTAAAACAATTTAATTTTTATTTCAGAGATTTTCAAATCGTATTAAACGAGTGTTTGCCAGTTCCAGAACAACTAGGATGGTCGAAAGTGTATTACATAAAGAAAATGAAAAACCAATGACACTAACAAAAAATGTAAATATTTACTTCCTGCCTAGTGTTTAAACGTTTTTTTTTTATAATAAGTTATGTGTGTATGTAGTTACTGAATTTTGTATTTAATTTCCAGAATGTGCAGTCATTTCAACAAACAAAAATCAATGAGTTATTTGGTCACATTGAGGATGAGAAGACTGTTCCAGATAAGGTAAAGAAATACAGATTACTTATTATATTTGTTATCCAAATAATTCGTCATAATTCATCCCAAAGTCATCATCACAAAAATCCAGTCCGATGTTGCATCCACTGCTGAACATAGGCCTCCATAAAATTACTCCATTGGATTATCATCATGCAAAGACTAATTAACTTTTGTATTTCAGGTGTCGAAAGAGGATGTTGTAATGGCAAGAGTAAAAAGACAACAACATACATTAAAAATCGTTCCGTATTCGTCAAGCAGTGACAGTGATTTTTCTTCTGATGACATAGAAATGGACCCCTGTTTCAGACCACCAAATTCACCTCTTTCTCCGACACCAGATATCTCCGATTTATCAGACTCCGATGAAGCTACAGAAATTAATGCCAAAAAATGTACATTAACAAGAAGGCGAAAACGAAATGAAAAGAACTGGAAAGTAAACATTACTAAAGAGAAGCGTTCCAAATGTGAGCCATATTATAACAAATTTAAACAATGCAATGCAAAGGGTCCCAAATTTGTTGATTGTACAAATTGCAGATATAAATGCTCATTAAATTTTAATGAAGAGGATAGGAAGACATTGTGTCAATCATATTGGTCTTTCAATGATTTTAAGAGGCAAAAAGATTTTATAATAAAAAATGTTACAACCGGTTAAGCCAAAACGTTTAAAAAATAATGTTATCAACAAAACGGTTTCAAGATTGTACTTCCTTGAAAGTCCCTTAGGACGGCACAGAGTATGTGCCAAGTTTTTTGAGAGAACTCTTTGCATTTCTAATGGTCCCATAAACACGGCCTTACAAGGAACCAATTCAGCAGGTTGTTTTTTCAGTGAAGATAAAAGGGGTCGCAAAATCCCAGCAAACGCTACTAATGAAGAGTCTATCCAACTGGTAAAAAACCATATAGAGTCATTCCCTGCTGTAGAGTCACATTATACAAGGGCCACCAGTCAAAGACTGTATTTAGACTCTAAATTATCAATTAAAAAAATGTACAATCTCTATCTCGAAAGTCTAGCTGAAAATCAAAAGCCAGTCAGCCATTGGAAATACAGGCAAATTTTTGGCAATGGCTATAATTACTCTTTTTTCGTTCCTAAAAAGGATCAATGTGCAGCATGCAGTAAATATAACATGGCAGATGCAACAAAAAAAACAAGATTTAGAACTAGAATATTCAATGCACATAATAAGAAAGAATGAATGCCATGAAGCAAAAAATACAGACAAAAAGTTATCTCAAAATGACAAGACATTTAAAACAGCAACATTCGACCTTCAAAGTGTATTGCAACTACCTCACTCCCCAGTAATCCCCATTTTACTACTCTCGAAAATTGTGTGTATACAATTTAACCATTTATGAGGGAGATGGTGAGCACGCATCTTGCTACTGCTGGAATGAAGTTAATGGAAAGCGTGGTAGCAACGAAATTGGATCTATTCTGTTAAATTATATTACAAACTTACCCTCCACAGTTCTGAAAATATCGTTGTTTTCAGACACTTGTGGAGGTCAAAATAGAAACCAACAAGTAGCTGCTGCACTTCTCTATGCAGTGCATACTACGCACTTGGAATGCATAGAACAGAAATTTTTGGAGTCAGGACATAGTCATATGGAGTGCGACTCTATGCATTCGGCGATAGAGCATTCTAAAAAAAACCGAACAGCTTTTATCATGAACGATTGGCTGGAAATATTTAGGTTAGCACGGCAGAAAAGGTTACAGAAGGAGCCGTATGCAGTACGAGAACTTAAATATACCGATTTCTATGATCTAAATAATTTGGCACGAACGATAATAAAAAAATAGAACGAAAGATGAAGATGGCTGCACAGTATCCTGGCTAAAAATTAAATGCTTCAAATTTGTAAAAGAACATACCGATGTGATTTTTTTTAGATATGACCATTCATCGCCGTATAAAAAATTAATTATTTCTTGTGGTCCAGGAAGAAGGAGTAATCGGGATATTTCAGAAATAAGATTAAAATCTCTCTATAACGATTTACTCCCAATTTCAACTTTGAAGAAACGAGATCTAGTCAAACTTTGCAACGACAATCTCATACCAGATGAAGTTCATCATTATTATAAAAATCTACCAACAAGTACCTCTACAAATGAAAACCTACCAGAACCGAATTTTGATGAGGAATCAGAAGATTCAACATAAATTCATCCTTAAAATAAGTTTTTTTGTTATATCTTGTTATGTTGTGTTCAATTATACAGGAATTTATTATAATTTGTAATAGTAAACGAAATATTAACATTTTTCATCACTTTCTATCTAGTTACTTTATCCCTAAGTACCAATCAGGAATATGATAGTTTGAGGTAAAATTCATTAAGTACATTTAGCTTAATAATTTTAAAATTATTGAGTTATGATCATTTCTTTTAAAACAGGATAGTAAAGTAACACCTAACCCCCATAAATAATATCACTTCTATCTATAATAATCATAAATAAAATTATAAAGTAAAAAACGAACAAAATGTTAAATATCTCTGTTGTATTTATTTTGCAGTTAGTGAGTTTTACTTCTATATAGACGATATAATATTCTTCAAATTTCATTACTTTTTCAAGAATAGGCTTCGCTTTGTTAACTTATTGTTGGAAACAACCAAAATGTATTAAATTTTTAAGTCATGTCTTTACAGTGTCATGAGAGGTTTGTGGTCGATCTGGATATCTTTTGGCAAATAAAGCACATGTTCTAGTAATAACTCTGTCACATTCTCCATGTATTAAAAATAAATTTTCGTAATCTTCATTGTTTAATTCTACACAGCCCTTTCTATCGCTCTATAGAAGTGCCAGTAACCAGAAATAATGAGACATAACATCTTTATACACAGCCAGAATAAAACAATAAAAATTTTATTTTTAACATTAAATCACAATTATCTCCAAAAGTATTAATTTTGGGTAAAGAGAACCCTAATACTATTTGAAAGACAATTGACTGCTTTTTTGACTAAAATTATAATATATAGGGTGTTGCATTTAAAATTATTTGTTTTACTGTGGTTTATATTTTAAATACTTAAATGGCGTATCATTTGTGAGCACCCTGTATTGAGAAATGCAATTTCAATGTAAAGACTGAATGAATGTTACCTGCTCTTTGTGTGCAAAAGTTTTCAAGGTATTATGTTTGTAAATTGATAAGGTGTCAACTTTGAAAAAGATGTCTCTATCTGTAAAAATTTTTGAAAAAAGATGAATATCTCAAAAAATATAAAGTTTTGGCCTATAGTCCCTTATACAAATTTTGTCTAGAATCTTGCTAGAAATGTAATAATATAAGGGATGTTCTATTTATAATAACAAATTCGTTGTTAGAACCAGAAGTGGCATGCCTGTCAATGCAAATATTTTCTTTAAGTTCTTTATAACCTGTAAACCCCCATAAATCAATTTTCATAAATATCATGTAAGTAGTTTCCAATGTATATATAATGTAAGCTCGTCATGAAACACCCTGTATATGAATTTTTTTAAATGCAAATTTATGCAAGATGTTTTTTTTTGGTTTTTAATTTATATATTACATGTTCTTAAGTTACATCCCTGGATTATCCAATGTGTGACGACATATAGAAAGACAAGACAAGATATATATATATATATATATATATATATATATATATATATATATATATATATATATAATATATATATATATATATATATCAGTGTTTAATTAGATTAAGATCTTTTTGTATTGTAGTTGTTAACATACCTGTACGTTCTCAAAAATAAATTTTGTTAAAAAATAAAATTTTTAAAAATCCGTTTTTGGTTTTGACTTTTGTAACTCTTAAACTAAAGGTTGTAGACTACAACACATATGTGCAAAAAGAAAAACCATGTAAAATGATTTGCTGAACGGGCTCCAACACAAGATAAAGGGCTGATAAGAGTTGGGAAGAGAAAGTTATAAAGGATTTGATGGTTATGGGAACTGATAAATGGAGAAAGTAGGAAGAACAATATATAAAAAAGGAGGCTTATTGTAATTACTAAAATGGATCATCACCAGTGGCATTACAGCTCTTCATCAGCCAAAGCCTTCTTCAGAACAATATTCCATTCGCCCCTGTCTCTGGCAACTCTTCTCCATGCTTTAACTCTGATGGAATTTAGATCGTCCTCTATGTTATCTTGATACCTAAGTTTTGGTCTTCCTCTGTGTGGTCTTCCCACTGGTTCTCTTCAGTCAAAAATTTTTCTGATCATTGCATCTTCATCTCGCCTAATTACATGTCCTATCCATCGAAGGCGTGCTAATTTAATACATTTTACAAGGTCAGATTAAAAGGATACCAGACTATAATAAGTAGAAGGAAGAAAATATGGAGTAATTCATTATGACAATAGAACTCTGACAGGGGGTGGCTCATATTCCACAAGAAAAGTATAGTATTATCGACCAATATATAATTAAAGTTTAAGATGAAATAAAAACTGTAGAATATAAAAAAAAACTTACTGCATCTTCAGCACAATTTTTGTCCAAAAACAAGTTTCCCAATATACTGAGACACAAATCAACAATATGTTTATGAGACGATTGAAGATTATTTATAAAATAAATAATTGTTCCTTCTTCATGTATTTTCTTAATATTTTCTTTGTTTTTAGGCCATTCAACTTCTTTCCTTATATTGTACAAGACCTTATAAATACTTTTGCTGCTCTGTTCATTTGCCAGTGCTTTATGTAAATCTCCAAAGTGTGAATTCATATTTTAAATGTTAGATGCACTTTCAATAATTCATTAAGCAGCTATAGCTATAATACTCAATCTGTGACCTAAAAAATATAATTTCTTAAACTCTTAACAAATTGTATTTAACTTCACATTTAACAATGAAGATTCCTAATCTCGAGTATAATGAACTCGGAAAAAAATAAAATAATATAAAATTAAACATAAGTAGAAATATATTATTTTCCTAAATAGATGAAATTTCACAAGACACTTGATAAATTATCTGGTTTACAGCTGGAAGGGCTGCATAATAAAGACGTTTATAAAAAAAAAGAAGAAAAATAACAAAATTAACATTTTTTGAGATGACGAGATGACAAGACAATGGGGATCTACAAAGACATACAGCCCTCCTTAAAGATGAATCAACGATGTTTGTTTTTAGTGATGGAATTGTCTTTATAACATATTTAAACTTTTACTTTTTTTGTATTTTTTGTAAACAATGCTCAGAAAAATCTTAACGAGATAAATTAAAAAGAAGAAATAGACAGCTGATTGCTGATTGACAAGTAAAAGGTAAATAAACATATAAGCAAGTTAAAAAATAGAAAAATACTTTCTTTTGATGTAATTATTTAATCACTAAATAATACAGCAAAATGTTCGATTTTGGTGATACTTTAGCCTTATTATTAGGATTATTTATGAGTGTAATAATAATTCTAGCTTGTTTAGGTGCGTATGCAAGAAAGCAAGCTCATTTAGAACCTGTTTAATTGGTAAGTGGAAGACATGATTATGTTATTACTTTACCGAGAATATAAAATTTTTACATATTTGTGGTAATTATTTAGGCAAAAGGGTATGTACATTAGTTGTAAATATAATTTCTATACGTTTTTTTTTAATTGATTATCAATTATAATACTGATAAACCTGATTTTCCGGTATTTTCAGTTTATTTTCTTTTATATCTAAATACATTTATTTTACATGCTATTCAGTTTGTATGATATTTTTTAACTGGTGTGGGTTGTTGTAACAGTGTTTTGATCATAAAAATTTTTCTAAAATATTTTACAGGTGCCATAAGTCAGCTGGTAAACTGACAAAAAAATTTTTTGGGATGTGTGGAAATATATTCCAGGTCATACTTCGGTTTATGCATTTCGTTGGTAATTAAACATCAAATAAAGATGATCATCGTTACAAAATAAAACCTCTCATGAATGCCTTCACCACGAATTTTAAGCAACTAAAGGTTCCTGCAGAGATAGTGTCCATGGATGAATCTATTGTACCATTTAGAGGTTATTGTCCTGGCAGTAAGTTCCATGGAAAGCTTCAAAATAGGGCGTGAAAATTTTTAAGTTATGTGACGAAAGTGGATATATGTATGAAACCCAAATTTATAAAGGAAAGAGTAACAGGGTTACTGCAGAATGAAGAATCAATACAATTGTTTTTATTTGAATGATTATCTTAACAGTAGACATATTCTATATGCAGATAATTATTATAACAATTTAGATTAGGTAGATTCAAAATATATGAAAGGGATACCAAGAGAAATTTTGGATGAAAAGAAAATGAAAAAAGGTAACATCAAGGGAAAAGAAAGTAATGGTAGGGTTATCAGAAACTGGCAAGATAAGAGATGTGTTAGGTTTATTAGTACAAGACACATAATGTGTGATTGTTTTAATAATAGTAACTTTTTCCGTCATCTCTTGCTATTTTTTATTACTTTTGTTACTTGACTAAGATGAATCACCTGTAATGCCCACTATTAGGTCACACACCTCCCACTGGCACACTCTGTTTGCCTGATTTTATATACCAACAATATTAATGGTCATTTAAACTATACTCTGCCCATTATCAATGATGATACACATTGTCCAGAAATAAACCAAGAAAGTTGATCACTGGTGATATATATGGTACCACAACACAGAATCATCACAGTATCACTGGTAACCAACCTGGTAGAGTATTTCTCTGCTCCCCCTCCATTGCCATGTTCTATTGAATTGATACAATTGGTTGCTTATAGACACTGCATATGGTATAAGCACACTTGGATATCTGCTGAAATCTGAAACATCTGTATGCCATAATGTTTTGGCTACACTGAAAAGTGCACAAATCCATCATTGAAATTGGGGAAGATTATATGGACGGTGTTTTGCAACAATCGTCTAACCCACATTTGTTTACAAATGAGGTTAGACGTGTCAAACTGTCGATCATAATGCGTACTACATCAAGCAAAAATGATATAAGCCATATCCATACTCATGGAGGCGTTTGTGAACTAAGTTCTAAACCACATTTGTCAAATAATATGAAAACAGAAATTTGTAAAAATAGTCTAACCCATGTTTTCATTATAAATATGTGGGTTAGACGCTTCTTGCAAATCGTTGTAACAGTCTTTTCATTGTGTGCACCAGATGCAAAATATTAAATTGAACACATCTTTATCGAGAAAAATATTATTACACTAATATTACAATTTTATTTAAATAAATAAAATTGCACCAAACTAGAGGCTTTATCTTTAATGGTAAAATACGAAAGTATATTATATAAAACTGTGAATTTTCTGTGTTGTGAGCTGGGCAATTGATTAAAGAAATTTTTAAATTTCTTTTATCATAGATAGAGTACCTACCGAAAAGGTAACATAATATGTTTTGCGATTACTGAAATGTTGGTGCCATGAATGCTGACAAAAAATTGCATTATCAAATAACGAAACCAGTTGTTTATTATATAAAATATTGGAACTGTTGCTTGATAGTCAAAATTCTGGTCAGCAAAATATTGTAGGAATATGATAAGAATATTATAGGTATGATTTGGAAGGAATTTGGTTAAATCCTGATTTCGATATTGATCAAGATTAAATCGAGTAGGAGTTTAATAAGTAACAGTTACTTATTATTACTAATGAACTTGAATTCGAAGTTTTTTTGTGTATTTACCATGTCGGAGGGATAGACGGTTATTGCAAAATGAATATTTATATTTTTACAATTTTGCAAAAACAGTCTAAGCCGCTTTAAGTTATTTTTGCAATAAACTGGTTTTACTTATTTTGCTCTTGTACGATTTTTTAGGTAGCCTGTAATTATTAAAATATAAAAATGTAAAAATAAAGCTTTATTTTTTATCAGTGAATTTCTTAAAGTAGGTAGAGACAATATGCTCATTTACTCTGAACCATATATATGCGGCTTAGACTATTATTGCAGAACACCATCCATATAGTCAAAACTTAATGACATATTGGTGTAAAACATACTTTTTTGCCTTAAAAGCAGTGGCAGATCTAGACATTTCCCTTGGGAGGAGAACTTAACTTAAACTGGGGGAGGGGGGACTTCTCATGAAACAAACACCAACCAAAAGACAAAAAAGATAAACCCAAACTATATAAAAGACTTAAATAATAGCCTTTCTTTAATTTTGGACTTTCTTGGAAGTGGAGGGTCCTTTCACTTATTCATTATTCAAAAGTTAAGGAATAATACAAATTAAGGGAACTAGTTACTTAGCAAAATTCTGACAGGCAAATAATACTACAATTACTACTTTTATTGGGAATAAGCCTCAATTTAAATTGAAAATAAGTTTTCCACTTTGGGAATCATTATATTGGAATTTAATTCAAATATTTTGTAAGTTTTGACATAATACATATTTACAAATTTGTTATTAGTAAGACTTAAAAAATAATCATAACAAAATTAGAGAATGATCATACATTGGCAACTAGAATAAGACTAAATGTATCAGCTATAATGAAGTTTTTGACATTACGTGCTGATAATACCTATTTTCAACTGATAATACCTATTATATTAAATAATGAATTCTATAAACAAAATTTTGGTTTAATAATGGTTTATCTCCATTATTAGCCAATATATTTATGGAAGATTTTGAAACAAATACTATCTCTAAACCAAATTTAAAACTCTCAGTATGGTCGAGATATGTAGATGATTTATTCTGAATATGGTCGCATGGATCAGAGTTGTTGGAGACATTACTGAATGATATAAAGAAGAGAGAATAACATTTACTGTATAAAAGGAATATAATTACCTTTCCTGGATGTTTTAATCAAAAAGAAGGATACTGATATGAGACTCAGGTGTATAGAAAACCAACACACACCAACAGACATCTAAATTAGAAATCAAATCACATTAATATTAAAAAGGGAATCATTAAATCCTTATATGACAGAGCAAAAATTACTTGTTCTAACGAAAATTCGTTCTTAGTTTATAAATAACATTGTTAGCTTTGTTGTTTATAAATAACAAATTTTCAAGAATCAACCGAAGGAAACAGAACAACTTAGAACAGGATCCTCAAGGAATAATATGATGAAAACAGCAATACCATGCATAAAAGTATTATCGGAAAAACTTAAAATATGAACATAACATTTCAACAATATTCAAAACAACAGAGTTCTAGTTCACAGTCGTTATGTTATTGTGGAACCAATTAATAAAAGACAATCAGTAGGTATTTGCTTTTATTTTTATTAATAATAAAAATGTTTTCTATTCAGACAGAAACTGAGGCGATATTAGTCTAGCAAAATAACGCGTTATTTGCAGAGAAAGCACAATGTTCGCAAAATGAACAAGCACTACACAATGCTTGGTTCCAATCAGAAAACAATGTTAAAAAGCTTAATATAGATAATCAGCGATTAAATGGAATAATTGTCGCAATGGAAAAAATATTAGCACAGCTTGAAAATACCAGCCAAAACTACCACCACCAGTCATAGTAGAAGGTTTCAAAAATGCTGCTGACTTAAGTAAAACTCTAGTCAATGCTGGAATTAACTTCACTATAAGAGTCATAAATAGTGAAGTGATAAAGATTAATACACCTGACAGCGATCGATACAGGGAACTAATAAAGTGTTTAAATACAAGTAATTTTTCATATCACATATGAAAAGCAAACAAGAAAGACCAATCAGAGTAATTGTTAAAAAATGACATCATACCTTTCAGCCACAGGATATAGTAAGAGATCTACAAAGAAGTGGATACAAAGCTATTCAGGCTGACATTCAGACAGGATGAAGATATAAACAAAGTTTTTGGAATAACGGATATACTAAGCATGAGAGTTGAGATCCAACCATTAAAGAGTTCAAGACTGATACCGCAGTGCAAAAGATGCCAGGCCTATGGTCATACATGGAAATTTTGTAACAAGGAACCAATATGTGTTAAATGCATCTGTAAGCACCTTACAAAAGATTGTAATAAACCACCAGAAGACAAACCAAAATCATCCATTGTGGCGAAAGTCATCCTGCAAATTACCGCGGATGTTATGTAGCCAAAAAAATACAAAAGCTGAGAAATCAGAGGACAAGTAAAGAAAGTGCTCCAAAACCCCCACAAAGAAAAACCAAAAATGCAAGCTGTCACTGAAAATAAACAGTATAGTGATGTAGTAAACAATACAAAACAGTAGCATCAAGAAGTAGAAACCGACAATACATTGAAAATGATATTAGAAAAGCTCATTAAGATAAAGGGCACAATAACTCAAGTAGAAGTAAGAGTGACCAGATTGGAACATAGCGCTAAAGGTGCTATACTGAAAATTAGAGATGGCTAAGCAATTACGGATCATGGAATGGAATGCTAATGGACTGCTACCACATCAAAATGAGCTACAAGCAGTCCTAGACATAGAAGAAGTTGACTTGTGTCTCATATCTGAAACACATTTTACTAAACAATCTTTCATAAAATTTAGAGGATACAAGATATACCACACTATACATCCTGACAATGCAGCAAAAGGAGGCAGTGCAATAATAATCTTCTTCTTAAGGTACCTTCTCCTGAAGGTTGGCTATAACTACAGCAAATTGCTCTATATCTTGAGCTGTTCTTAGTATCGAATGTGTGTCCATACCTGTTCAGTCTCTTACATTCTTCAACCCGGAACATTTTCTTCTTCCTGGACCTCTTCTTCCTTCCACTTTCCCTTCCATTATAAGTCGTAGGAAGTTGTATTTTTCTCCTCTGTAAATGTCCTAGATAACTCGTTTTTTACAATATTTAGGAGTTCTCTCTCGGTACCCATTCTCCTTAGCACCTCGTTGTTGGTCACGTGCTCTGTCCAAGAGATCTTTAGCATCCTTTGAAAAACCCACATCTCAAAGGCTTCTATACGCCTCATACTTGTAATTCCGAAAGTCTATGTTTCCACTCCGTATAGCAATATGGATTAAATAAATGTTTTCACAAATTGGTATCGGATATCCAACGATAACGTAGAGTTTATTAGTAATTTTTTCATTAATTAAAATGCGGACCTAGCATATTCTATATGAGCACATATTTCGACCTCGTGGTCAAGATTGTTTGTTATCCAGCAACCAAGATACTGGAATCTTTGTACTGCTTCTATATGTTTGTTATAGATACGAATATTAATGTCGACATTTGGTGCACGTGTAACAACCATTACTTTTGTTTTATTTGTGTTTATATTTAGTCCCAAGCTATCTCCCTCTCTGGTTATGACATTCAAAAGTCGTTGTAAACCCTCAGCACTGACCGCAATAATGACGGTGTCGTCTGCGTAACTTGAGTTGTTTATGTATTTTCCAATAATAATAAATTTCTGCAATAATAATAAAAAATAATATTCAGCATTATGAGGAGCTAAAATATGAAACTGAACAGATACAAGCAATCTCACAGTATGTGTCAAGCTCAAAACTAATTGCGAAATTACTATAAGTTCAATTTATAGCCCCCTAAGCGTTCCGTTAAAAAAAAACAGTATCAAGAATATCTGAAGAGTATGGGAAAAAGATCTATCATAGGAGGTGACTTTAATACAAAGCACACTCAATGGGGATCAAGATTGACAACTCCAAAAGGGAACGAGTTGCTGGCAGCCATGAAAGAACAGAAATGTGAACCAATATCAACGGGTAGACCGACGCATTGGCCAAGTGATCGGAACAAGATACCGGACTTAATTGATTTTTTTTATTATTAAAAATATCTCAGCCAATTATGTAGATATTGATGATTGTTGGGATATGAAGTAAGTTCATTCACCCATAATGCTCACATTGAGTGACACGATTATTAGAAAGGAGTGTAATCCAATATTAATCAACAAATTAACAGACTGGGAAAGTTTTAAATAAGCCCCCTAAGAAAAAAGTGAATTATCTGTACAATTAAAAATATCTGAACAACTAGATGAGGAAGTAGAGTTGTTTGTTCGAAATATACAAAAATCAGCATGGGAAAACACTCTGATTCTAGTATCAAAAGTAAAAGGAAACAACTATCCCAAACAAATTAAAAAAAGTTAATTAAAGGGAAAATAAAACTAAGAATGAGGTGGCAACAAACCAGAGCTCCTCAAGATAAAACGAATTTGAACAATGCAACTCAAAAGCTTAAAAGAGAGATTCAAAAATAAAAAATGAATCAATGAGAAAGCAACGAAAAGGCTAAAAAGACCAGTAATCCATTCTCCACCCATTAAACTGGAAGGTGGTAGTTGGGCCAGGAGCAATAAACAAAAGGCAGAGAGATTTGCCACATATTTAGAAAATACATTCAAACCACATGAAGACCAAATTAATGATCAAATATGGATAGAGCCTAATCAGATAGAAGAGACAATCAGACTAACATCTCCAAAAGAAGTAGATAATGAAACAAAAAAAAAAATAAATCTGAAGAAAGCCCCAGATCTAATTACTAGAGTTACTAAATTACTAAAAACCTGCCTCGCAAACCATAGTAAAATTGACCAACCTAATTAATGCTGCTTTTAGATTAAAATATGTCCCAAATTTATGGAAAATAGCCAAGGTAATAATTATACCAAAACCAAAGAAATCGCCAACAGAAGTCTCTTCTTACAGGCCAATATCACTCTTACCAGTGATGTAAAAGCTGTTACAAAAAGGGGAAGAACTAGGTATCTGTTACAAGAAAATGTATTGGCTGATAGGAAGATATTCAGTTTTGTCCACACATAATAAATAACTGTTATACAAGCAAATAGTGAGACCAGTATGGATGTATGGTTGCCAACTCTGGGGCTGTGCTAATAAAAGTAATATCCAGATCATCCAGAGATTCCAGAATAAAGTACTAAGGAACATCGTGGATGCTCCTTGGTACATCAGAAATGTCGTCCTCCACAAGGACCTTAATATGGAAGATGAAAATAAAATTATCAAGAAGATGGCAGGTAGTCACAAACAACGGCTCCATATACATGTAAACATCGAGGCCATCCAGCTCCTCGATAATACTGGGTTAGAAAGAAGACTCAAACAAACAAAACCATTTGAGTTAGTGTAAAGTGTAAAAGCCAAGCATAATGCTGTGTTGTGAATTTGCATGTTAGGTATTAGTGCATAGCTCTTATAATGCATCCTTTAGTAAATTAAGACAGATAAAATAATTGGTCAGCTTTGACCAGATTCCAATGGTATAAACACAGTAGGTGTTTAATATAAAAAAAATAGAGATTTTGATAGATCTCAACTATGTAAACATGCATGGGAAAATTAACATAGGGTTCAATGGAAAGATTCAAATATAGTCCTAAAAGAAACAGATGGTATAAAGAGAATCAAAAGGACTCTAATTATGCTAAATGAGACACATTGTGTCGCAATTTCCTCGTGAAAAGTAAGAGTTACCCATATTAAAAGAGTTAATCAATAAACAGAAAATACCACTATTAGTAAGTCAATAACATATTGAGGATACACCATTTATGTTTTTAAATAACATACCTATAAAATCAGAGATTGGTATTTATTGAGATTAAACTAAATGTAAGACCAAATACTTACCATGTTAGGATATTATTATTAGGTTTTTTTCCTCATGATTTACTATGGAATCACTAACAGGAGAATTTTACCAACTGTCATCATTGCATCATTATCTTTTTGAAGACGAATCACATAATATGATTTTTCTAACAGGTATTCTCAAGTTAAAGTTGATTTCAATCTAATTGAATGAACTATCTTACAGTAAAGTCTTCCCAGAAACGTAACTCAACAATAGTGGCAATATCATTTTAAAGTTATCTACTTTAAAATGTATATGTCTGAATGGTCAATATGAATGAGTCAGATAAAATTAAAATATTAGAAGAATTTTTCACCAACTAACAAAAAACAAAATTTAATTTATTAATGTTTTGTGTTTTCTGAACAATTTCCGAAGTGGAAGTAAAAACGGTCAAAAATAAACTTATTTTAAACTTAAATTGATACTTATTGCCAATAAAAATAGTAATTGCACTAAGATGCCACAGGAAAATAGCTTCAGAACAATATTAATACTGGAAAATTGAATTTGGTATATATAATATACAGTACATTAAGTTTTGGATTAGATATTGCACACTACATAAAACGCTAAAATCGGCAACATTGCTTCGAACTACAACGCGATTGTATGTAATTCCCTCCGTCATTTTTAAAATCCGAAAATCATTTGGTAGCTCACAACAAGGCATAGGGTATACATCTCCGTCCTATGATCTTTATTTTCACTAAACTTTATAAGGCAGTGTATTTGTATCGGTTTTTAATAATGTAAACAATTTTTTGTGGTTGAATTAAAAATAAAAGCGCATTTCTATAAAAAGATAAAACATAAAAGATACTATTTTTAAAAATAAAAAATAATTCCTAATAAAATAAGAAATAATTCTTTGTGCCCTACAGAAATGAAAATATTTGACCTTCTAAAGCTGAACAGTATCCTAATCTGTCATAAAAACTAGTGCGGACAGGTGAAAGAGTTTCTGCTGTAACAGAATTGGTGACTTTTATTTGATTTTCTAATTCATCCAAATGTTGGGCTATAGCCTCATAGCTTGATGATGCTTTTTAAATGTCCCCAAAAAAAAAAATAAGTGCATGGGTATAAGATCTGAAGATCGCACAGGTCATTTAATATCGCCTGTTCCACTGATAACTCTATTTGAAAAAGTATTGCTTAAATACTTCCTAACTATTCGAGCATTATCAACTGAACCGAGCATTATCTCTTGATGAAACCAAACATTCTCAAGATTTACATCAGAAAGATTGAGAAAAGCGGGAAGAACATGATTCTGTAACAAATCGAGGTATACTTTACTGTCAAGTTGCCCTCGTATGTGTGACTATATTTTCTTCATTTATCTCATTGTTAAATAAACATCTAACTCTCTGTCTTGGACTTTTTTAGCTCAAGAATTCTTCAGAATAATCTATTACTCTAAGCTTCTCTTCGTCTCTATTAGTCAGGCACAGTGTCTCAGCTGCATAGGTTGTGACAGTGCTGATTGCTGTTTTTGAGATGTGTATTGTTACACCTAGATACTTAAATCTTACTTTTTGGAAGATAATATTGTTCAATCTTGGGACCTTTAATTGCTCTTACAAATCATACATTTTGAACTTTGACAGTAGTTAGCTACTTTGTTTTATTATCGAATAATCTTGTATATTATTGAACCAAAAATAAAAATGTATAAATTATTCTCTTCCGCTGCATATTAAATCTAAAAATTCGTTTTTTTTTGTTTCAGATGGGCTGCTTAAACATAAACAATAATATAGTGTTACGAATATATATTTTATTTGTACTAAGAATGTATATTTAAATAAAAATATTGTAACATACAGATTTTTATTTATAAAGTACCTTGATGTAATAAAATCTTGGAACATTCACTGTTTATAAAAAAATAAATACATTACACAGAGATGATTTTCTTAATTATATTTTCTAATAAAAAAAAAGAGCTAGAAATAACAAAATAGCTGTAGCGTTAGTGTAGACCTAATCATGAGTTTCGCCAGTTAACTGTTGAATTTTTTCTGTTAGCAATGCACTATACTCCTCATAATTAATTGGATCCACTCTTATGCAAACAGTTTTTAAGCGAGCTTCATCCTAAAAACAGAATTTATAATAATAATGTATATTATTTAATAATTATATATATACACACAACGCAAAAGTCTAGGGATATTTTTATAAATAGACATATTTTCTTTATCTGTAATAAACTTAAAAAAATTAATACAAAATTTGTAGTTTAAATTGTTGTTTATTATGTCAAAAACCATAAATTGTAAAAAAACAGAAAATTGGAACAAAAAAAAAATAATTGCAAATCACGCATGTTTCACATACCACCATAAAATGTCAAAATACGAAATATAAACTTAAAATAAAGTATGGCCACCACGTTGGTTTATCACAGCTCTACATTTACTGTTCATGCTCCGAATCACATTGTTAATGTCTGCTTGAGGTAGTTGTGCCCATTGTTCTCTCAGAAGCTCTTTTAATTGAAACTCATTGTAGATATTACCCATATGTGGAGTAACTCTTCGTTGGAGCATGTCCCATACATTCTCAATGGGATTCAAGTCCGGTGATTGTGCTGGCCACGGCAATACATCAATACCCTCGTTATCCAACCAGTTTGTTACAATATGCGCAACGTGTGGTCGAGCGTTATCATGCATAAAGTAAAAATTTTCTCCAACAGCAGCAGCAAAGGGGCGCACAATAGGTTCAAGAAGAGTGTCCAAATATTGCTGACTTGTGAGAAAGCCACGTGGGAAAATGAGGTCAGTTCTTCCGTTAATCATGATTCCGCCCCATACCATTAATGTACCACCTCTGTATGCATACACTTCTTGAAGATGTTGTAATCGTTCTCCATTTCCGGGTCGTCTCCAAACTCTTGTCCGACGACAATCTGGACGAAATCCATACCTAGACTCGTCACTAAACAAAACTGTGGCCCAGTCATGGTCAGTCCAATTCAGAAACTCGTGACACCAGGTTAATCTTGCAGCGCGATTGCCTCTAGATAGAGGTGGACATCTCAGTGGTCGCCGACTACGAAGATTGGCTTTATGGAGACGATTTCTCACAGTACTGCTGCTAATTGTTACATTATGTGCAAGTTGTAATTCATTAACCAGCTCTGGTGCTGTGGTTGTTGGCTGCCTTCTGGCATTTAAAATTAAATATCGGTCTTGAGCGACGGTTGTAGAGCGACCACGTCCTGGATGTTGCTCGTCTGGACTCCCAGTGTCTTTAAACCGACGCCACAAACGACTTACGACGCTTTGCGAGACACCCAGCTGGTCAGTAACTTGATTTTGTCGCATACCAGCTTGAAGGAGGCCCACGGCTCTATTCATCTCGTCCAACATTAAATGTTGTCGTTGCATGGTAAAATACAATATCTTTAACTTACTTTTTAACCAAGAATTGTATAAAGTGACTAAAATTAAAAATAAACAAAACATAAAAATGTCGATTTTTTTGTCCCTTATAAAAAACATTCTAAAACACGTATTGTGTGTACAGTTTTAAATTTTTTTTTTATAAGAAGTGAGTGTTCTGTATCAACAATTATAGTACAAGCAAATTTATATGGTCATACAATTTCTGTCATTGGTATTGTCAAATTAATAAAATATCCTTAGACTTTTGCGTTGTGTATATATATATATATATATATATATATATATATATATATATATATATATATATATCTTGATTATTTCGACCAAAAAAAAACAATTTATCAGTATGTTGGAAATATCGGGTATGTGGTCTATATGTCTATATTAAATAAAAATCTTTGTTTTTTCTAAAACTCAATATTTCGCTCTTTATTTAAAAGCTTCATCAGGAGTAAAGAACTTAAAAGATTTCACACATAATATAATAATAAATATCAAATTTATTTATGTGTGAAATCTTTTAAGTTCTTTACTCCTGATGAAGCTTTTAAATAAAGACGAAATATTGAGTTTTAGAAAAAACAAAGATTTTTATTTAATATAGACCACATACCCGATATTTCCAACATACTGATATATATATATATATATATATATATATATATATATATATATATATATATATATATATATATATACAGTGTAGGAAAAATTTTATGGTCGGTATGGTAAAATTTAACAGGATATCTAACGCAGATATAAAATCATATTTTCAGCGAATAGACAAAGATAACAATCATATTTCCCCTTGGTCTCCCTCCTCAAATATTTTTAACACCTATTGGCCATTAGTGAGACGAATAGTTCCGATCAGAGATATTTTACATATTCTGTGGTTCCGATCCTAATATACCTAAAAATCTAGAGGTGGGTCCTCCCGTTTTTTAAATTTTTATCGGAACCGTTTTTCGTAAACTGTAACTAGTTGATTCAAATTAGCGAGTACACAAACATATTGGCTATTATCGTTTATGTGTATAAGTATTGAAGTGAAAGAACCTAACGAAGGATATATTTATTATAACTTGAAAAATAAATTAAACAATACAAATAGTACTTACATTTACATTAAATCGTACTTACATTTACATTACACGTTATTATTAAATCGCGAATCGTCTAAATTGACATTTAAAAACAAGTGTTTCTACTTTACTTGTTAACAGTGTTCTTCTTTTATTTAAAATTAAACCAGATTTAAAACATGTGTTCACAAGGAAAAGATTTTGTTAAAATTCTACAATATTTTATGAATATAGTGGCTAAGTTAGGATATACATGGCGATGGTTTTTCCACCACGGTAATGGACAGTTCCAATCTCCGTTCGAAATTTATTGTGGGTAATATATTATCAGACAAATACATGTCGACTTCTTGTATATCTCTCGATACAGTTGTATGTTTGGATGAGTCATGTCCAATTAATTCATCAAAAATACACAATGGACTTAAGTCATCTTTATCAGTTTCTTTTTCTTGACTAAACTTATTGATTTACTAAACTTATGCAAAGACTCGTTTCATCCGTTTTCTATAGGTGAAGAACCAGCTTTTAAAAAGTTTACAGGGTGGATTCCTGGATATAAACCGCCAACAAGAAAAACTGTTAGATTCATTACTTCAGGAATGTTATGTCAAAACTGATTTGATAATAGATAAAATAAAAAGTCCTTTTTTCGACAATTCTGCAAAAAACATTAAAAAAAAGTACCTTATCTTCAGAAAGGCTTTTAAAGTATTAATTACAACATAACAAAGTTCCCAAACGGCCAATCCAAGACGTGGAAACTAGGTAGAACTTCACCTATTACAGGTTAAAAAGAATGACTGAGTTAGAAGAGGCAATTCGTTTCACTTCTTCTTCTTTAAGTTCCATCTTCTATCGAAGGTTGGAAATCATCATGGCTATGCCGACTCTGTTGACTGCCGCTCTAAAAAGGTCTGCACTACTGCATTCAACCATTCCCTTAAGTTCTTAGGCCAGGATATTCTTCGTCTTCCCACATTTCGCTTTTCTCGGATTTTGCCCTGCATAATAAGTTGTAATAATGCGTATTTTTGCCCTCTCATCACATGTCCCAAGTACTCAAGTTTTCGTCTTTTAATAGTTAATATTATTTCTGCCTCATTTCCTATCCTTCTAGTTTCTTCAATGTTTGACATTTTTTGAATCCATGATATTCGTAGGATTCTTCTGTAACACCAAAATTCAAAGGCGGCCAACTTATTCAGATGAACTTGTTTTAGTGTCCAAGCTTTCAGACCATAAAGAAGAGTAGAGAACACGTAACATCGAAGCATTTCTCAGGCGTAGTTCTAACCTTATATCCCGACAACAAAGAAACTTTTTAAGTTTAATAAATGATGTACGTGCTATTTCAATACGTGTCTTAATTTCTTTGGTTTGGTCTACATCTGATGTTATCCATGTTCCTAAGTATTTATAGTTATTAACACTCTTAATTGCAGTATCTTCAATAGTCAATTGGATATTTGTGCAGATTTAGTCATGATCATGCATTTAGTTTTCTTTAAATTTATCTTCAGTCCGTACTCATGACAGCGTTCGTTAAGGCGTTGCATTAGGTTCTTGTAAATCATTGTTGTTATCCGTAATTATTACTGTATCGTCTGCAAAACGTAAGTTATTCAAAACTTCTCCATTGATAGATATACCTTCTATTGAGTCTGAGAGCGCTTCTTAAAATACCGATCACTGTAGACATTGAAAAGTAGTGGGGACAGCACGCAACCCTGGCGGACTCCTCTCTGTATTTTGATATTTTCGGTGTACTGGCGTGTATTTCCGTTCCACATCAGTATTAAATAATACAGACTTAGACTTAGACCAAATCTAAATAAAAAACACTGGATTATTTGTTCTCAGCTTTCCCAAATTTTACGGCCGTTTAAAGAAATAACAAGTACAATGAGTGACCAAAAATACTTGAAGGGTAGTTCAGTGAATGTTATGGTACGCGGCCTGCAAGAATCTTGCAAGAAAATTTTAGCAAACGGTAACCTTACATCCATAGTATCCGACGTAGTACAATTACTAATATCGGGTTTAGCAAAAATATTTAAAGGGATAGAACAGAGTGGCATATTGTCATTATGTACATTTATGGATTCACCATTTAAAGTGCAGGGTTTTTCTGATAAAAATGAAGATAAAAAAATAAAAGAAAAAGTTAAGAAGCTGGTTACTTCTATAATTAACGAACAAGAAGATTGTACTATTTAAAATCAACCAGTACAAGAAAAAGAAACCAATAAAGATGACTTAAATCCATGGTGTGTATTTGATCAATTAATTGGAGATGGCTCAACTACACGTACACCTGTATCGAGAGTCCATTACAACGGTGGAAAAACCATCGCCATGTATATCCTAACTTAACCCCTATATTCATACAGTATTGTAAATGTGAACACATGTTCAAAATCTGGTTTAATTTGAAATAAAAAAAGAAGACGGTTAATAAGAAGTAGGTATAGTAGAAAAACTTATGTTTTTAATGTCAATATAGACTATTCGCGATTTAATAATAACGTGTAATGTAAATGTAAGTACGATTTACTATTTGTATTGTTTAGTTTATTTTTCAAGTTATAATAAATACATCATTAGTTTCTTTCACTTCAATAAATATACACATAAACGATAATAGCCATTATGTTTGTTTATGTAGGTACTCTCTTACTTGAAACTACTTTTAAACAATCATAGTTACTTGTTTACAAAAATTTAAATTTTTAAATTCATTCATTTTTTTTTGGAATCCTGAGAAAACTAACAAATATTTTTGAAAAATTTAAATGCAGAATAAAAGATTACATTATTACCGAGGGCCGAAAGTCCCTTAGAATAAACAAAAAGTTTTTTGAATGAGATATTTGAAATTAAAAATCACACTAATTTTTTTTCGCCCTTATAACTTATTAAAATAAACATTATAGAAGTTTTCAGGGACTTTTGGCCCTCGGTAATAATGTATTGGTTCATTCTGCGTTTAAATTTTTCAAGAATATTTATTAGTTTTATCAGGATTCGAAAAAAATGAATGCATTTAAAAAATATTAATCCGAATTTTATGCCTACGCTCTTAACGATAAAATCACCACGACCCACCTCTACTACCCATTATTCGGTATTCTGACCAGACGGACGACGTTGCCAAATAAATTATTGTGTATGAATATTTTTTAATGTGGTGTTATTGTATGCAGTTTATTATTTCATATTGGGAATAAGGCACAATGTGACT
Organism: Diabrotica balteata; assembly: GCA_918026665.1. Lineage (NCBI taxonomy): Eukaryota > Metazoa > Arthropoda > Insecta > Coleoptera > Chrysomelidae > Diabrotica > Diabrotica balteata. The sequence continues at coordinate 101,585,615 of OU898278.1, forward strand.
TTAAAATAAGCTTATTTTGATGTTTAGATTTTTAATTCGGAAATCGTACTTAAAATACGAAACATTAATAAATTTTATTTATATAAAACGATTTCCAAAGTGGAAATCAAAATGTTATATTACACTTATTGTAAAGTAAACTTGTGGCATATTCCCAATAAAAAAAAACAGTAAGCTGCCATTTAAATCAATTTCGCCCAAATTGGATTATCTTAGAACATTGTTAAAATGCAAAAAAAAACAACAGGTCAAATAAATCCAATAAGTTTGGCAACGTTGAACTTCCCCTTTCCAGGCATGCATGTTGTTCGGTGGTTTGGTGATATAAAGGGCGGACCTAATTTACCTCTCTCTTTCTAAACAGCTGTTTCTCACTCCATCTCACGTAAGGTCCATACCGACCATAAAATTTTTCCTACACTGTATATATATATATATATATATATATATATATATATATATATATATATATATATATATATATTAGCATTATAAATTTATAAACAGGAAATTTTAGCTATTATAATTAATATAAACGGTGGCAGTGATTCCAGTAACAGCTGTGAGATACACAGTGATTAGTACGTAAAGAGTCTTATGCCTCTTTGAGCATTAAAATTAAGCTTTATTTTTTATAGGTTAAACTGATGAAAGTTTTTCTAAAAAAACCATAATATGGACAAAAAAGTATAAGAAAGACTAAAATCTGGTATAACTTTTATCACATTTTATAAAAATTGTTCAGAAATTATATAAAACCATGATATGTACAATTGTATTGTATATAAAAAAATGTTTTTTTTAATTCTATTTTACTTCTTTAGACTACAAAATTGGCTCAAATTGTTTTTAATGTAAGATTATTACTTAATTCTTGTTTTTTATTTTTATTATTTTTTATTTAAATACATTGAATATTAATTTGTTTTGTTGTATGATCAATTTACTCCTGCAATAATTGTGGTATATTTTATTTAAAATGAATTCAGCATTTTTTTGTAATTTGGCAACGTCAACTTAGATCTCTGACGTAGATAATGACGTGCATCGGGATTTATACTGGACCAACTGTATTTATTTTGATTAGTATCAGTGGGAACGTTTGATAAATTTAATGTTTCTGTTTCCTGTAGATTGTATTAAATAAAAAATTGATTTTATTGATTTAAAAAGATCATTTTTTTCTTGTTTGACATTCTTGATATTAATCAATAAAATCTGCTGGCAATAAAGTGCCAAATTTATTGAAGATGAAAACAGACTGGTGGTTATTTTTAAAAATAAAAATTGGGTTTAGTTCAGTTTCCACAGTGTCATTAAAATAATGAATATTTTTAAACATATTTTGAAACGTATTGAAATATCAATGAAAACAGTTTTGATTAATTTCTTTATCTTTTAAAACATATTACAATATTATGAACAAGCAATACTTACATTGTAAGTTTCAATTTTTGCCCTGCAAGTAAGAGTAAACACTTTAAAATGAGCTCTATCTACGATATTTGCTATTTCTTCTTTATTATGTTCCAATGTCTGTCCTACTTCCTCAGCAGTCATCCCCAGAATTTTTTCGGCTTCTGAACTGAACATACTAACCCACTGGTTTCCTGTATGGTCTCCAACATTCATCTAAAAAAACAATTTACAGTCGTTTAACAACTACGAACATATGTCATCAAAAGAAATAATCAGATGCATCATTTCCAGATGTTGGTCTAGATTTTACAAAATTTGGTTCTAAAGTTTGTTATTTAAATAAAAATTGAATATAATACAAAATGATCACATATGCATCCTACATAAAATATACAAACTAGACAAAGATATAAAAAAATGCCAAGTACATAAGCTGATCATATTGCTGTACTATTCACAGACTCAGATACTGAAATAGTCATCATTTAAAGCAGCAAGTAAATATCGAACATAATCTATTATCACGAACTCAAAGCAAATACAGAATAGATTAAAAAAGGTGATCAGAGAGGATCCGCTGTAGAAAAGCTGTCAGATGACTACGTTTCTCAGATTAATAATAAAGAAATTTACAGAACGTAAGGTGAAGATTTTTGGACAATTTAACTTCAGAAAGACCACTGATCAAATATCAGTATTCTTCTTCTTCTACGGCACTACAGCCCAAATTGAGCCTTGGCCTCCTTTCTTTTTTGCCTCCACCCTTGCTTGTCTGTGGCTGATCTCTATGCACGGACTCCTAAAAGGGCTTGTGGTCGCTGGTTACATTCTTATCACATTCCCGATCCATTGCAATCTTTGTATTCTAATGAAGTCTGACAGTCTTCTTCTTACGGTGCCTTATCCTTAAGGACATTGGCCATTACATTTGCTTATTTAATCTTATTTGTAGCACCCGGAATAGTTCTATGGAGGTCATGTTCGTCCATTGCCGTAAGTTTTTAAGCCAAGAGTTGCGTCTTCTTCCTGGTCCTCTTTTACTATTGACTTTGCCTTTGATTATAAGTTGGAGCAGTTCATACTTTTAATTTCTTATGATGTGACCAAAATATTGTGTTTTCCGTTCTTTTATTATAAGCATAAGCTCTCTTTCCTTATTCATCCTCCGCAAGACTTCCGCATTTGTCGTATGGCTCATGTAGGATATTCTGAGCATTTTACGGTAACACCAGAGATCGAATGCTTGGATTCTTTTTTGTGTTGCTTCTGTCATTGTCCAGGTTTCAACACCATAGAGCAAGGTGGAGAAAACATAGCACTTAATTATTCTAATTCTCAATGAGATGCCCAGCTGGCGGTTCCATAGAACGTTTTGCATTTTGTAAAACATTGTACGTGCCTTTTCCAGGCATATTCTTATCTCTAGTGAGTGGTCCCAAGTTTCATCAAGATTACTCCCAAGGTACGTTGTTCTTGTTACTCTTTCCAGATCTGTTCCGTCAACATTGACCTTCACCCTTCTGTTTTGGTGCTTGCTGATGACCATCGTTTTTGTTTTCTTTGTATTCAATTTCATTCCAAATTCTCTACAGGCTGTCGTTACTCGGTCCATTAAGCGTTGCAGGGCTTCAGCATTATCTGCCAGTATGATAGTGTCATCAGCATATCGCTGGTTATTTATACATTGCCCGTTTATAATTATACCATCCGAGGTGCCTTCCAAAGCTTTCTGAAATATCTTCTCAGAGTAAACATTCAACAGCAAAGGTGATAGGACACACCCCTGTCTTACTCCCTTCTCTATATTGATTTTTCCAGATCTTTCGCTTTTTATTCAGATTTTAGCCTTTTGTTCTTGGTAGAGGTTTGAAATGATCCTTAAGTCTTTATCTTCTGAAAGTCTATAAAACACAAGTATACATCAGAATTTACATCTCTACATCTTTCAACTAGCACACGTATTGAAAAAAGTGCTTCTCTTGTTCCGAACCCATTCTTAAAACCAAACTGAGTTTGACCAGTGTGTTCGTCTAGTTTATTGTATACTCTATTGTGTATTACTCGTAGGAAAAGCTTCAACATATGATTCATCAGGCTAATAATCCTATGGTCTTCACATTTCTTGAAGTTTCTCTTCTTTGGTAGTGGTATAAGCACCGAATACAGCCAATCATTTGGTATTATGCCTGTTTCATATATTTTTTTAAATATATCTTCTACTACTTCGATGTGTTCGTCTAGTAATATCTTTATTATTTCAATTGGGATATTATCTTCCCCAACAGCTTTTCCGTTCTTTATCTGGTTTGTCGCTTTGACAATTTCTTGCTTTGTGATATAAGGTCCAGTTGATGCCTCCTGCATGTAAATGTTCGTCCTCTCTCGGTCTTGAAATCTCTTCCACGTATTCTCTCCATCTACCTATTTGATCTTCTATGGTCAGTAGCGGGTTCCCATGTTTATCTTCGATGAAAGACGTAGGAGTTTGTTTAAATATTCCAACGGCTTCTTTTACTTTTTTATGTAGATTGAAAGTATCATGTCTTTGTTCCAACTCTTCAATTTCTTGGCATCTTTCACTTAGTCAGGTTTCTTTGGCTTGTTGGATCTTTATTTTGATATTCTTGTGTATTTGCTTGTATGTTGTTTCATTTTTACCTCTGTATTTTCTTCTTTCGTCCATCATGTTTAGAATTTCTTCTGTCATCCATGGTTTGTTCTTTTTTCGTGTATCTTGTTTGGGGTAGTCTTCTGTTACTCTTGTAAGTGTTTTCTCAATATAGTGCCAGTCTTCCTCGGGAGTTTGTGTCGATTCTGTTAATCAAGTGTCTATGTATTTCTTCCCGTATTTTATTACTAGTGGATTCTTCTTTAAGCTTATCTGAGTTAATAGCTATTATTTGCTTATTTCTTTTTGTTCTTTTAAATTCTATCCTAATTGTTGCAAGAAGAAGATTGTGGTCGGTGGGGATGTCAGCTCCGGGGTATGTCTTGCATGCTTTTACTGCGTTTTTGTATCTTTTGTTGACCATTATGTAATCGATTTGGTTTCTTGTGATGCGTCCTTCTATTCCATCTGCTGGAAATTTCCACGTGTAGAGACGTCTGGGTGGTAACTTGAAAAAGCTGTTCATTATACTGTACTGATTTTCTTTACAGAACTGAAGCAGTCTATCTCCCCTCTCATTTCTTATTCCGAGGCCAAACTCCCCCACCGTGTCATCTTCTCTTCCTTTTCCAATCTTGACGTTAAAGTCTCCTCATATTATGTTGGTTTCATGCTTCTTTGTCTGCAGTAGAGTTTTGTTTAGGTCTTTGTAAAATTGTTCTATTTCTTCTTTTGTGCTTTGGCTAGTTGGGGCATATACCTGGATAATATTCATATTGACTGGTTTGCTGTCTATTTTTATTAGCATTATTCTATTTGATGTTGGTAGTAATCCAGAAACTACTTTTGCAATTTCATTAGATGTAATTATTGCTACACCGTTTTTATTTTGAGTGCCTTCATCTCCAGAATAGAATACTGTATAGTTGCCCATCACACAGGTACCTGTATTTGGCTATCTTACCTCACTGCATCCCAGTATATCGATATCAAGTATTTTCATTTCTTAAATTAAATTTGCGATCTTTCCCGCTTCATATAGACTTCTCACATTCCATGTGCCTATTCTTTTTGTTTTCCTCCAGGGGATTCTTAGCATTCGCTCCTCATTTAAGAGGTGCCCGGGACTGAGGGCCGTTGTTTTAGATTCCATGAGCATTATGTAATTTTGCTGGGGAAATATTAGTGTAGTGGTTTCCCGTTGCCTTCTACACCGCTGTACATGTGCCGCTTCTGTGAATGTCACCACGCCACATGCTGTCTAATTCACAGCCATTTCAGTCTGCCTGTGGTTAGTGTTGGATCAGCCAGCTGCCACTTTCCAGTGCTAGTTTTATACAATCCCTAAAACCATTGGGCTGCCACCTCCGCTCTCCAGACCGTTGTGAAGACCTTCTCCTCCGCCCTGGATACCGTTGTGGACTTCATCCGTGACCCTGGACAAGGGACCCTTAACAAGTTCTAGTTTCACGGGCCAGGAAACACCTGGAATCTGCGGAAGGCAGGGATTGATTCACTTCCCCTGATAGGACTATCCGGAAGGAGTTCCTACCCGTTACCTCTGACAGTGGTGTTTCCTTATAAAGTTGATAAAGCTCGTTGTTATATCGACTTCTAAAGATTCCGTTTTCCCTCACAGATCCTAGTATTCTCCTCAGTACTTTCCTTTCGAATGTGTCGAGTTTGCTTTTCTATGTTTCTTTCAGAACCCATGCTTCACAGCCATAGCATGCTATTGGTCGAATTAAGGTTTTATAGATTCTCATCTTTGTATTTCGATGGACATTTTTAGATCGAAATATATGGGAAAGGGAAAATAAGCTCTATTTGCCTGCGTTATTCTCTTCCGCATTTCTCCACTTTCTGATCCGTCGGCATATATTTCTACTCCCAGGTATGTAAACTTTCCAACCGTTTCAATATCATCTTCATGTATGTTTTGTGGGACTATATTTCTTCTCGTCTGTATCATTATTTTTGTTTTTTCTGTGTTAATTTTCAGACCTAACGTGTGCTCCTGTTGATATTCTACTCATAATATTAATATCATCGGCATAAGCGGCCAGTTGAACCGTTCTGTTGGTCAGTAGGATTCCTCGTCCAGTTTGCATTTGCCTAACTGCATTTGTCCCTGCGAAATTTTAAAAAAGTCTGTCCGGTGGTTTTGTATTTGTACACATGCCTGAGTTTCATCCATTGTGGCTTTAATAAGTCTAATTAGCTTGTGTGGTATTACCAATTCAGCCGATATATTGTAAAATTTGTTCCTTTTGACTGAGTCGTATGCCTGTTTTAAGTCTACAAACACGTTGTGAACATCAATGTCAAGTTCCCATGATTTGCTCAAGATCTGTTTGACTGTAAATACTTGATCCAGTGTCGATATTCCCCGTCGGAAGCCAGTCTTGATACTCTCCAATAATATTTTCTGCTAGTTATTGTAGCCGCTGGTTTATAATATACGTAAGGACTTTATATGCTGTATATAGTAGAGAAATTCAACGGTAGTTTTTGCACTGGAATTTGTCTCCTTTTTTATAGATCGCGCATATTATACTTTTCTTCCAGCTCATCATGTCTTTGATGAGCGCGTGGATTTCGTCAACTACCTCGCTCGTTCGCTCGCTCCGCTCACGCGTTAAAATATCTCAGTTGTTAATCGCCCTTATTAATACACTTTTTGGTTAAATAACTATAAAAATTGTGGCATTTAATGAGTTATTAAATAGTGCTAAATGTCAAATGTATCAACCAAATAGCTTATAAGTTATTCAATTTGTTTATCCCAGACAGCGATTATTTAAACAACTGCACTTTTCCAAGTCACTCGAGGTATTTTGTAAATTGCAATATGTTCTTTGAGGCTTTTCTATGTAATTCTATGTAACATACTATGATAGGCTGCCAGTTTAGATTAACAGAAATTCCGATGTCAAAAGACAACTTTGAGACAGAATTAAATATAATTAAGCAAATAGCAGTAAACAACGGATACAACGAACAAACAATTAATAAAAATAACAACAAAAATTGCCAAACACATAAAAACGAAAGGAATAACACCAGCTTTCCAAACAAATAACAACCTAGGTAAATATATTAAAAATAACAAGAGCCAAAATAAAAAACACTTAAATAGTGGTGTGTACAAACTTCAATGTGGCGACTGCCCAAAAACTTACATCGGTCAAACTGGTAGAAACTTTGATAAACGAATAGCAGAACATAAAAGGGCTTTCAAGAATAGAAAAACAGATTCGACATACGCACTTCATCTTCTAGATAATAATCATTCTTTTAAGGACAAATTTAAAATTCTTCACATTCAAAATAAAGGCCTTAAGCTATCTTTGTTAGAATCTATGAAAATCAACAAATTAAAAAACAGAGATATAATTCTGAATGACCAACTTGAGACAAACAGTTCTCCCCTCCTCAACCTATTTCATTAGAGACTATAAACCCAAGCCAAAAATAGGTCACTTGAGAAAGGCTATCAGCCGAAACAGCTGTAGTGATAAGATTTAAAATAAATTTTGTGAAAGTTTGAAAACAAAGTTTTCAGTGTTTTATTGTTACATAAAATAAATTTCCATCAAGTAACGGTCGAATCCATCAATTATTTAAATTTATTTCATTATAATTATAATTCCATTAAATATTTTAGATTACTGTTTTGTTCCAGATTAAAATGAGTACCTCTGGAGGTCGTCAAATGGTAACACATGCAAAAAATGACGTAATAGTTCACGTTTTAAACAATAATATCAAGGGGACACCATTAAGTGTACCATAAAAACAAACAATGAAGAAGCCACAATATTGGAAAATACCGATGCGGATGAGCTGGGACCTATATTATTATCTTTGTGGAATAAGAGGTTGCCGCAGCCAATCTGCTTTTATTGGGGGAGTCTGCAGTAACAAAAGAAACGTTTTCGACAGACATAGACAATGTTACTGATGGATTGCCAAAGGAATCTGATTTTGAAAAAGTGAGTAACTGGCTAAGGGATAGTGACAATGAACGTTTAGATTGTGACGCAATATTAGAAACAGTTTCCAATGAAATTTCGACAAATGAGCTCTCCAGGGACAAAACACATCTAGAAGAATTAAGAAATCACGTAGCACTAAACCACGAAGGTATTTTAAATGAAGTGATGTCGAGCTCATCGTCTAATTGCTGATCAGAATGATGAATCGTGGTTGTGAGAAAACGAAAATAAGTCAGATTACTCAACTAGTTCGGAAGAAGGCAAACAACAACAAGGGGAAGAACCAGTAGCAAGAGCCGATAATGACACGATATTAAAAATAAAAGACTAAGACAACACGGAAAAAATATATTGGCTGGACAAGGGTTGGAAAGACAGCGAAAAGAGGAACACCTAGAAATGAAAAATGGGACCAGTCTGCTTATCTTCCGTATGTAAAAAAATCCACAGTAAGGCGGTGTCAAGATTTAAATGAAGAGGACCGAAAAGAACTTTTCAACAACTTTTGGAACAATCTCACATGGGACCAGAAAAAAACCTATATCGCTTCTCTGGTTTGCAAAAAAGAAAAAAACAGAAATACGAAGAAAGAGACTGAAGAATCAAGGAGGAAAAATACATTAACCTACACACTTAAAACATTAGATGGCAAGATTTTGACTGTGTGCAAAAAGTTATTTTTGTCAACGTTTGCTCTTGAGAATATTATCTATTTAACTGTTTGACATCAGAAACAAAGCATGGAATGATAGCAGCAACAGAGATAACAGAGATAAATAATGAGAAAAGAAGAGAGAAGAGAAAAATGCAGGGATCCAAAAAGAAACTCAATGTAATAAGTCCAGTAACAGCGCCAAAGATGTATTGCGTAATTTTTTAGATTTTCTTCCGAAACTCCCTGCTCATTATTGTCGCAAATCTAATAGGAAAATTATATACTGAGCCTATTTTAGGAGACAATATAAGCAAAGTATACCAGGAATATTCCAGAATGTGCCGTGAACAAAATAAGGAATTGAAACCAGTTTCAAGATACACTTTTGATTTCATGGTAAAAGAAAAACATATTTCCTTCCACATACCAAAAAAAAATCATTGTGATACATGCTGCAGTTATGAAACAAATAATCTAGATGAGAATGTCTATAAGGAGCACATTAACAACAAAGAAAAAGCAAGGCAAGAAAAGGAGAACGACAAACAGTCAGGGCATGTAAAACAATACATTGTCCTAACACAAGATCTTCAGGCAGTAAAAGTATGTCCCATGGTAAATGCATCGGCTTTATACTATAAAACAAAACTTTGCTGTCACAACTTTACCATATTTAATGAATACTCATCATGTAAGATGCTACTGGTTTACAGAAACAGAAATGGACCTATCTGTCAATACCTTTGCAACTTGTTTCACTGATTACTTGTTAGACCTCTGTCCTGTAAATATTCCTATTATTATTTGGAGCGATGGTTGCACCTGTCAGAATAGGAATGCTACATTGTCAAATGCGCTTCTATCTTTTAGTGTCGAAAACAATGTTATTACCTACCAAAAGTATCTTGAGCGTGGCCATACACAAATGGAGGCCGATTCCGTTCCCGGTCAAATAGAAAAGACAGTAAAATATAAGTCTATTTATCTTCCAAGTGATTATATCAGACTCACAAAGGAGTGGACGAAACAAAAACCATACCAGACAAAAGAGGTCACTTATGACTTTATCAAAAATTTTTCCGAAACTTTATACTCTTCCATTAGACCAGGTCGAAAAGTAAAGGATCCAACCATAACTGATATTAAAGTCATCAAGTATATGCCTGATGGAATCATCCAAGTAAAATTAGATTATTGTGGTGAGTTTATAGATCTACTTACAAGAAAACCTAGAAGTGCAAAAACCAATGTTTCACAACTAGGCCAGTTTAAACCATTGCGTAACGCTCCTATCAAAATGACCAACACAAAATATAATCACTTACAGCAACTTAAAAGTGTAATTCCTAAAGACTGTCATGGTTTCTACGACACCTTGCCTCACGCGAGTAAACAGAAGAATTAACATCGTATTTGTTGTTTTATTGATTTTTGTGTTTTCTGCATTTTTTAAATAAATACACTGCGCTCCAAAATTAACGCATAATTTTAAAATTCTTATTTTGAGTTGTAATGAAAAAAAATTTGTTTGTTCTTTTCTGCTTTATGGTTGTTTCAGAACATCTTAAATAAAACTATTCTTTTTTTACAAAAAATGTATTGAAATTAACAATATAACATCCTAACATAAATCATAACATCTAAACGAACTGATCTAAACAAACTAACATCATAAATTAATGAAGAAAAAGTTTTTAAAGTTGAAGAAAATACTACTACCGTGTACTAGTATCGAGTATTGCCTCCTCTGGCATTTATTACTGCTTGACAACGATCTCTCATAGTGAGAATAATCGTTCTGATTTCTTCTTGATCAATTTGATCCCAAATTTCAACCAACCGCAAAAACACTTCATCTAATGTGTTTGTTGCATTAGGTAGTTGTCGTAGTCGTCTGTCTATGTCCCAAACATGTTCTATTGGGTTAAGGTCAGGACTTCCCGCAGGCCAATCCATGGCAGGAATTCCAACCTCCTGACGATACTGCTGCACAATTCTTGCCGTGTGTGGCCTGGCATTATCTTGCATAAGCATGAAATTATCCCCAATAAATGGTACAAATGGCACGACATGCTCTTCTAAAATGTATGTTATATACCTCTGCGATGTAAGCCGACCGTGATTTATTTTAACTAATTCCGTACGAGCCTCTAAATTAATCCCACCCCATACCATTACCGAGCCGCCGCGCCATACTGTACAGTCCCTACGGTGTTACACTGTGCGTAGCGTTCCCCAGGCCTTCTATACACTCGGTTTCTCCTGTCATCAGAAAAAAGACAGTACCTGGATTCATCGGTGAACAATATTCTTCCCCAATCGTCATTATTCCAATCAACATGTTCACGAGCAAAATTCAATCTTTGCCTTCTATGGTCTCTGGTCAATAATGGGCCAATTGGTGCCCTTCCAGGGTGTAGGTCGTTTTCGGCAAGTCTTCTTCTAATTGTATTTTGGCTGATTCTAAAGTTATAACGATCCAAAAATTCATTTTGTAGAGAAGTACTGGAAACAAACCTTTGTCTCAGTGTACGAAGTGTCAAAAACTGGTCTTGATTAGGAGTTGTAACCCTTTTACGGCCTTGACCGGGTCTTCTCGAGTTATTTCCAGTAACAGAAAAACGTGTTAACACTCTTGAAATTGTTGACTGGGTGACGTTAAAACGTTCAGCCAGTTCTACTTGAGTGTATCCTTCTTCTCACAGTCACAGTCACAGAAAAAGTCACTTTCTGACAAATTTCGATTTTTTTGCTGCGGGTGGTTCATTTCAAAGAAAAAACACTTAATAAACTTGAAAAACCCCTTTAAACGTTCAGCACAACGAAATCCAACCCAACTAAATTCGAAATAAAATGAAGCACAATTAGCATGTTTTTAATTTTTTGCAAAAAAATGATAAAAACTTCAGCTTTTTTTACCGTTCTTTCGATAAATTTTACAATATGCCGGGGTAACGATAATATATTAGCACAAAAATCGAAACATTAAAATTATTTAATTTACCAGGGTTTTTAAAATTATGCGTTAATTTTGGAGCGCAGTGTATTTTAAGTCAATAAATTTCTTTGTCCCACACAAATAACAAATTGCAATATTTACATTTGGTAATGATTACACATAATCCTCCTCTAACCAACAATTAAACAATAGTGATTCTACGTATCTGCAGCTTTTTGTTAATGAGATTATAGTTTTACAAAATATTAAAAGAAATGATACTTGTGACATCCAATATACAAAAAAATATATATAAAATAGTATTAATATTATTTAATTCTCACACAACATAACGTTTTTTGCGTCTCCTGTAAAAAGGGGTTTTTGCAGATACGCGATATCACATCTTAAGCATCGATATGCTGAATGAAAAGCTGGTGAAAAAACACACTTTCAAAAAAACAGAACCTTATATGACCAATAGGAAACCAGATAGCATTTTTTTTTTAAAACCATACTTTCATTGTTTATTAACACTAAGAGTTGAAACTTAAACAAATTGTCAAAGAAGATGAAAATTTTATGATATAAGTGATAGGTGGCATACACGCCAAGAAGTAAAAAGTTGTAACCCGTTAAAATGATGGTAGATACTCATAAAATAGCGCCACTGAAAAGTGGAGGGGAGAACTGTCCGCTGCAATATCTCAGTTTGTTTCTTGTTATTGGTCATACAAGGTTGTTTTTTTTTTTGGAAAATGTGCTTTTTAACCAGCTTTGTATTGAGACTACTTACAACTCTGTGACATAAAAAAATATCAAAGTTATTATAAATTTTAAGGAGCCCTTTTTCATACTGTTTTTATTAACAAATTTAATAAAATCATGGGTTTTTTTTAATATACTTTACTGTATCTTACACAGTTACATAATGCTTTAGAAAGAAAAAAATTATTTTCCCGTATTTTGGAAAATGTCTTAATAAATTTTAATTCCTCTGCAAATGCTGAATCATACTTTGATAATATTCTAACAAAGTTGCAGACTAAATTTCAGAAAGAAATAATTCCAGACCACGCCCTATAAATTCCGAAGACAATGTACCATTTACCTGCACCCTTTGATAATAGTCTAAGAGCCAGTGGGCGGCTACCTATATGTATTTGACGATACCTGGATTTTTGTACAGTGAGACATCTATACCTACTGTACATGAGATGGAGAGTCACTAAGCTCCAGGTGGCCGACTTGGCGGGCGCTCAGGTAAGACAGGTATCGATTTTTGGCCAATTTTATAAGTATTTGACGACGTCTGCCGCTTTGAAATTTGAAAATATATTCATATTATTATCGGAAAATAACAATGGCAGACCATTATCGCGCGGTTTTCATTGCGGCAGACAATTTTGAAAGTGCTCAAAAAAATAAAATTTTCAAAGTAATTGACCAGATCTGCCATTAATATATTTCATTTATTAGGGTCTTAAAAACTTATATTGATCATGGTAGACGTCTGCCAAACTTTGTTTGTCACGATTAATTGTGGCAAATTAATTGTGAAACACACTTGGAATGTACTCAAGAAATGGCTCAAATTACAAAACTTACTCTTACTCAAAATCAGAATTATCCGAATCATCGCTCTCGTCATCAAGTTGGACTATAATCGGTTCCATAATTACATCTACCTATATATCTACATCCCACATCTTATTTTCTATTTTCTCCACGTGACCGATGCACTTTCGCCAGTTGTCTGCGGTAACGTTACGTATAGCTTCATCGAATAATACTTTAACATCACATAATTTAAATCTAGTATTGCGACATTCAATTCAATTCAATTGGATTCAGCTCGCAATGATATGGTGGTCATCGATGAACAAGAACTCCGTGACTAAGAGCCATTTCGTCAACAACATATTTATGTTTATGTTGTGCAACATTTAACAACTCAGGTTTAATCATTGATCTGTCATAAGCGATTAGTTTCGTATCCAGCCAATCAATGATTTGTCCTTTGCGCCAGCTTGTTGTTGGAAGCTTTTCTACCTGTCGACTATGGTAGGGAGCATTATCTAAAATTATTACCGAACTCGGTTCTATTGTCGGTAATATGGACGAAAACCTTTCATTTTTTAAAAAATTTGCAATACTTTATTAATTAACACAAAACATACACTTCTATTTAGTTAGATCAAATTGCTTATCGTACGACCAATGTACCTATACCCTAATTTTGCAAATGAATAACCTCTTATTGTTCATAATTAAAAATGCCAATCCCAGAGCCATCTAAATTTCTTTGAAACTGTCTATACGAATGACTCACGGCATCGAGAGAGATTATGCTTGTGGCAGATCTTTCCAGGAATGCCGCGTATTGACTATAATATTCGAAGAGATGTTATAAGGAAATTCCATAGCGATAAAAAGTCATTCTGAAATAAATATTTGCAATGTAAAGATACATTGTATAATATAAATTAATTCGTAATGTTGTAAGTAAAGTTTAAACAATCGAACGGTAGTTTCACACAATATTTTACACCCAGAGAAAATCCGTATGAAACACTATCGTTTTGTTGACTGCCAGTATTAAATCAAAAATTTTATAATTCACAAAGAAGTGATTGAAAATATCCACTTACCAAAGATAACATACAAACGATATAAATAAATTGTTAATAACCACTCAAACACCAAACAAACACTTTACAGACAATTTATAAAAATAAATATAAAGTTACAACAGGTATTTAACAGCATTCAAAAGTTTACCTGCCAACTTTATAATGCAAAAAAATCTGTTGACGTTGATGATGGAAGATACCAACTTTTCGTCATTAATTATAAGGCTTCCGATGTCAATGAAAATTTCAGCAAAAAAATTTCGAATTTTGATGCAAGCTCAATACCACCATGTAAAAGTGAGCTTTATCAACAACTTCTGAGAGCGCATTATATTTCTACAATTTGGAAAAATGCTTACAAAAAAGAACCTACGACATTGGATCCATTAGAGTTTGGTTGGATAGAGCAAGACGAGAAATTTACATTCAAATGGTTTGAAGGAGATCAACTCCCAACTTCTGTCAGTGATTTAATCACCAAAGTTAGTGTAAGTTCATAATAATTAATTCTTTACCGAATGCGTTCAGATCAATTTACGATTGACTTTTATTTAATAATTTATGCTTTATTTTTACAGATTCCGAATCACAGGATGATGAAGAGGAGTCCTACCTGGAGACAAATGATTCAGATTAAGATGAATAAAAATTCAAATCAATGTAAGAAAATATTTTTTGTAATTCATGATTCATTTTTTTCAATTTTGTTGTGAATAAATTAAAAGAAAAAAATCAAATAAATTGACTATTTTATCATTAAATTTCTAAATTTTAGTCCATAATTTGCAAAATGAAGTATTAATTGCTATGAATACAGTGAGAACGTAAATGATATTGATATGAAACAGGGAACGTCATACAGATACATCTAACCGGATAATAGATAAGATTTTCTTGTCTACTGAAGTATGTCCACCATGAAGACGTCTGCCATGATCAATATATGTTTTTAAGACCCTAATAAATGAAATATATTAATGGCAGATCTGGTCAATTACTTTGAAAATTTTATTTTTTTGAGCACTTTCAAAATTGTCTGCCGCAATGAAAACCGCGCGATAATGGTCTGCCATTGTTATTTTCCGATAATAATATTAATATATTTTCAAATTTCAAAGCGGCAGACGTCGTCAAATACTTATAAAATTGGCCAAAAATCGATACCTGTCTTACCTGAGCGCCCGCCAAGTCGGCCACCTGGATCTTAGTGACTCTCCATCTCATGTACAGTAAGTATAGGGGTCTCACTGTACAAAAATCCAGGTATCGTCAAATACATATAGGTAGCCGCCCACTGGCTCTTAGACTATAAACTACATTACATACTAAAAGAGCTTCTTAACACGTAATAATGATTGCCGAGCTTATATTTCGGGATATATTACATTTATTAATAATTATACTTGCACAACAAAGACGTTGGTTACTGCTTTATATCTAACAAATATTCCAAAGGGAAAAATCATACTTACACTAGCTAACAGTCTGTATTTGAAATTGGGAAATTCCCTATTACATTTTTCACATCTGTACATACTATTTTCCATATCAACAACTTTCTTATTACATTCAGCAGTCGGACAAGCTCTGTACACAATATTATCGGCTTTGACAAGGAGAACAGTAGCAATAGCTTTGTAATAATCACCTAAAAACGTAAAATATTTGTAATGCTGTGAAAATTGCTATACCGTAACCACTAGAATATACCTTTCTCAGATGATCCTAATTTTTGATCTTTAACTTCCTTAAAAGTCATCCAATTTGCGGACATATTTGAGGATCCAATTCTGGCACTAATATTCTTTGCATCCAGATGTTCACCCTCACTGTCATACCATCCTCTGATCCTGTAACATTCTTTTAATTCGGGATTTATTTTTAAGGTGCTGCTAACAAGAGTACTTAAATTCTTGCCACCTCCAAATTCTCCAATTTTAGCACTTTTTATAACTACGACAGGATTGTTGGTACCATCAAAATTTTCGGCATCTTGGCCCCAAAGTGTTAACGTTATCTACAAAAAGTAACTTTGTAAAAAAAATATGATATGAGAACAGAATGTTCCATAAAAAATGTGATAATGCCAATAAAACCCTTATGTTTTACTTGCTTCTACACTTATAAATTATAAACATAAGAAACATTTGTGGTTCATCAAATTTTAAAACAACCTAAAAGTCGCAATTTTCTAGATATACCAGGGGCGTGCGGTGCATGGTGCAAGAGAAGCATTGCATCCCCTAAAATCTAAAATTTATTATCAGTAGTTAAAACTACATAATCATATTTCAAACTCATATGTAATAATTCAAATATTTAAAGATAAAATATGTTTTTCGAGAAATCATTAAATTACTTTAATGACAATTACTGGCAACAGCGCACGGTGACTAAAATATCTTTGGATGCATTTTCTGAAATCATTCTGCTCGCGCTAGCATCGCTTCAATTCATTGTCGACGGCAGCACACGTCGACTCTCGGGCCCAATTTGTATAGGTTTGGATCGGCATTTTTAAGAATATTTGATACAATATTAGATTTGCTTATAGACAAAGCGACTGGAGTAGTTCGCATATCACATTTTAATACAGCCCGTTTGCCGTGTTTTGCATTTATATTAATTCGAGTAGTTTTTGCTGTGTTTCATGTATATATATATATATATATATACTATATATATATATATATATATATACATATATAAATTTGAGTAGTTTTTCAGAAACGAATTCAGATTTACCCCAACTGTGTACAAGTTCTCAATTCTGCCAGGAAAACAGTAATGGACAGTGCTGTATTGTGTGCGATTTATTAAAATGTGAATTTTCAAAATTTAACTTTCAAGAAAAGTGTAATATTATATCTGGAGGCAGTCCAAAACCATTACTGGAAATTCAAACCAAGTCGACGAAATCTACACGTTATTTTAACAAAAATATATACGATTCCTTTAAGTGCTTGACGGGTTGTAAAACTCTCTCGAGATTAATTTGTTTTCCGTGTACATTATTTAATATAAGTGAGAAAAACGTGTGGAATAGTACGGATAACTCAGATTTAAATAATTTGCACAAATCTATAAAACGACACATTTTAAGTAAAACGCATTTAGAAGCAGTTAAAGAAAGACACAATAAAAGAAAAGACTTTTGGGAAAACACGTATTGATCACGCTCTAGATAATCAGCTTAAAGTTAGTCACCGCATGCATAATGAGCAAGTAAAAAAAAAATCGTGAAATATTAAAGAGACTGATTCACATTACATGTTAACTTGGAGAATATGAACTTAGTTTCCGAGGGCATAATGAAAATTATGGATCTATAAATAGGGGAAATTTTGTGGATTTAGCAAATTTTTTACCTGAATATGACGAACTACTAAAAAGTCATTTAGATCAATCTACTGTATTTCGAGGTACCTCGAATAAGATACAAAACGATTTGATCAAGTCTGTGGCAAATATTGTTCTGCAAAAAAATCAAAGAAGAAATAAAAGAAGCACAATTTTTTTCCATTATTCTAGATGTACAGAGTTATCGTCAATTGTCGGTTGTTCTGCGTTACATCAAAAATAATGGTGAAATACAAGAACAATTTTGGGGATTTTTAGATATAACTGCAGATATATCGGCAGAAGGTATATATAGACATGTTTGTAATATAGAGGAACTGGACTGTGGTTCCAAACTTGTCGCTCAAAGTTATGATGCAGCTGCCGTAATGGCTGGGCACCTGGGAGGACTCCAAAGCAAAGTTAAGGAGAGGTTTCAAAATGCAATTTTTGTGCATTGCTTTGCACACAGGCTAAATTTAGTTCTAGCGCAATGAGTCGAACTCAATAAGACGTGCAAAGTATTTTTTCAAAGCTTGAGCGGAATGGCTGCTTTTTTTTTCTAAATCGTCCAAAAGGTCACATTCTTTAGATGTCATTCTTTAGAAAAGGTTCCCTCGAGCAGCTCCACCAGATGGAACTACAATGGGAGGTTAGTAAAAATAGTTTTCCAATATGGGCAATCCCTAATAGAGTTATTTGAAAGCATTTTGGAGAATAAAGACCGTTGGGACCCTGAAACTGTAAATTCCTCAAGAGGTCATTTGGAATTAGTCAAACGAGATTTTGATTTTAATTTTTCCTTATACAGACATTTTATTTGATGTATTGCAGACTAAATCGAATGATATTGGAATTTGTATTAAAAAAATTAACGAATTTGAAGTCCAAATCAACAGAGGGAGCAATTTGATATCCAATGCCAATATTCCTTTCCCGGAAGAGGCTTTTAATTGTCGAAAAAAACATTATGCAAACTTTTTTGGCATTCTTTCCCTGCATTCCCAACAGTGCGTTTTGTATGCTTCTCAACACTCTGTACAAACTGATACTAGTTCTAAAATGCTGGCATTTCTTAATCAAACTGAACTGGATGAAGCATATAGTGAGGTTTCAAAATTATGTAACTTAGTGATGACAATACCTGCTACAAGTGCGTCTGTAGTACGAAGTTAGCGATTTTATCAATTGAAAAAGAACTTATTAAAGAAATGTCTGAAAATCCCAGTTTTTATGAGTCTGTCATAAACGAGTTTGCCAAGGATGACACAAGAATAGAGCTGCACTACAAGTAAAAAGGTTAGTAAGGCTTTTTATAATTTCCTTTAATTTGCATCCCTTTCTTCAAATGTCACGGCACGCTACTGAGATATACCTACCTACTCTCGAGCCATACAATTTGAGTCTGAATAATAATAAGTTTGACTAGCGTTGCAATACATATCAACGCGTGGAGGATGACTTCAAAAGGAAAGACAACTTTAGCAGCGGAACGTTGAGAGTTGTAAATAAATCATATACTAATGTTTTTTAACCAGGAGGAGTAAACCAAAAAGACAGACTCACACCCAAGAAAGTTACTAAAAAGTCACCAAATACATCTTGTTTTTTTGTTGATTATCTCGGCCTTGCGGTAATCGAGTAATCAATATTGGACAACCTCACACGTCAATTTTAACCTAACTTCCAATATATATTACAATTATTACAATAAAAAAGGACGTTTTTCATATTTGGTCCCATTTATATATATTTAAATATCGGATGATTCAGTTTTATAGATCTCTTAAGTCTATGGTATTTAATTATAATTTAGAGAATATTTTGATCGGGAGAGTCAATAATGTTACAGTTTCTTATTCTGGTATGAGCAATTTCTTGAATCTAGTTTTTTTTTACCAGATACTTTGTATAAATAAGTGTGTGCTTACAATTTCTTTAATGCTGGATTCTTGTTTAATTTTGACAGGGAGTTTGTCCCATTTGTTATCAACAAATAAAATTTACTAAAAAATAATGGATTTCTGTGAGCTAATCAACAAATCTAATCTATTATGTTACATTCTTTCATAATTTTGCAGTTTTCTTGTGATGGTCTACAACCAGGAAGAACAAAACCAACTGTATCATACAATCAAACTAAAACACAACATTACTTTACTAATGTTCTTTTATTGTGATGAAAACAAAATGGAAATGCTTCTTAACAAGTATACACTAAATTTAAAAGATAGTTGCCGTTTTTCTTATGATAATTAGATATAAATAACATACATTTATAAATTTATAAACACTTTAAACTATATTTAGTATAAATATCACCTAGAAAAATATTACATTAAATACTATTCGCATATCACCAAGTTCAAATTATTACAAATAACTTAAAATAAATAAATTTCACAAATGTCATTAGTGTCAATATGTCATAATTTAGTGGAGTAAACTTGCCTGCGGTTGTACCAATTACAAACAAGCATTACGGCGCGGAAAATTTGAATTACTCCTCCTGGTTAAAAAACAGACCATAGTGACTTTAAACATATTGTAGTCCGGGTAGTGTCAATATATATGGTCTTTACTATGTGGTGAGTTTTATTAAACAAACAATACTTGGTGACTCTTGAAGGTAAGCCAATTAGACAACTGAGCTAGCAGTTACCTTCAAAAAACCTTAAAGAAGAAATAAATATACAGTCCAGGAGCTATTGAAGAAGCAAAAGATCCAGAGGGTGAAGCTATTCCTAATCCTAAGCACAAGTATCCTGACCGATCTTATACACGTTCCATTCAAACAAAACAACAACAGATGTGGTGATATCAAAAATACACGCCACATAGCGACCTATCTAGTCAAAAGAAACTCCGGGGCACCAATCCCAGACAAAACACTTAATCTCGGCGGAGAGAAAACAAAGAAATAAGCCACCCCAAAGTAAAGAAGTTAACGCCAACAAAAATCCAGAAGAGACATTTATTAACATTATTCCGCCCAGAGAAGGTACCTGATACAAAACAGCCATCCAGGAAAAGGGAAATATACAAAAACAACATGGAGACGATTAATAAAGCTTAAGAACAGCTCAGAATAGTGTTACGATAAATTATGACTTGTATCTAAACTGTAAACATCCTTTTTCATTCGAGTATTTTCTAGTTAGAAGATCCACGGGTCCGACCCTCCGCTAAAAACCTGTCTGCTTTCGATGGGATTCCACTCTATTCGAGAAGGTCATCGATCCTTCGCCGGAATTCCGGAACTAATGGCTGTTTTGTATATACATGAAGGATTTTTATTTGAAAAGAATCAGTCCGAAAATATAATTGTATCGAGTTTAAATTGTAACGCAGAAATAAATAGTCTAATATTGTATATATAAATTAATAAAGACTTTAATAAGTATTGTAAAAGTGTGGAACCCTTTTATAATAAATAAAGACACTTTTGGTTTTTATGTTTTGGTTCAATGTTATAGATACTTTTATTCAGTTCTTGGGCATTACGTAGATTTTCAGTAAGAGTTTTTACAGTTTGTTCCTTTGTTTGTGGTTCTGTTAATCTCTTAATATCAATTCTACTTTGTGAGAGTCTTTTAACCAGTTTCAATTTGGTTCGTACTGTGACTACTATGGGGATATGGTCTGAACCAATGTCTGCTACAGTGTAAGTTTTGGCAGATAGTATAGAATTACGAAATCTTTGTCTAATGAGGACAAAGTCAATTTGATTTCCGATTATTCTATTCGTTATATCACCGGGAGATTTCCATGTATACAATCTTCTTTTTGGTAGCTTAAAAAGTGTATTGGCTATTACAAATTCTTCGTCTGGCAAAATTGTATGAAACGGTCACCACGTTCATTTTTATTTCCTAGACCATATTCCCCAACTTATTCATCCACTCTTCCCTGGCCAACTATGACATTGAAGTCGCCCATTACTATTGTAGTGTGATGTTTCTTCATGGATTTTAAGATTTGTTCCAAATCATGGTAAAATATTTCAATATCGTCGTCATCTTTATCTGCCGTAGGAGCATAAACTTGAAATAAAATTTACTATACCTTTTTTAGACTGAAGTTGTATTGATAATATTCTATCAGAATAAGGAGTAAAACTTCTCACAGAGTAATTGACCTTTTTTGCAACTAAGATAGTAACACCATAGCGATGATTGACCTCGTTGTTACCTGAATAATACATGGTTCCATTATTGATATTTTGTTTCCCTGAACCTGGCCACTGTACGTCACTTATACCTAAAACATCAATTTGGAGGTTTTTAATTTCAAGCAGTACGTTCGCTAATTTATCACTTGCGTATAGACTTCTGACATTCCAGGTTGCTATTTTCAATGTCTTAAGTACACAGGGATTTCTCTGGTTTACGACCTGGGAGGCCCTGTGATCTACAGTTATTCCTCCCCTGCCGGATCTTGGATTCCGTGCTCCATAATCAGCAAGTTTGTTTACTCTACTTGTCATTTGCCATTCATGACTTTACCAGGGGTACTCTATGAGTCTTTAATGCAGTGGTTCCCCGTTGCCTTCTGCATCCTTACGCCGTTGGCCTATTTTTCGATTCATCCGCCTTTAGGACCAGTTTCCCAACCCTTGGACAAAAGCGTGCCCTTCCACTTATTAACTCATCCGTCCGCAGCCACCTGGGAACGCGCTCTCTAGAGGTTACAGGTTCCTCCGAGAGGGTTGCTAAGTATTGTTTGTTTAATAAAACTCACCACATCCCAAAGACCATAATATTGACACTACCTGGACTACAATATGTTCAAAATTAGTTACTAGTACATGATTTATTTACATCTCTCTTTCTCTACGTTCCGATCGCTTCTAGGTACTAATGAAATATGTCATGAAGTGTTTTTAGTGCTATAGTCAATCTGTCAATTAGCTTGAAAGCTATCTTTCTCGGATCTTTCCCTTAACATTGTTCATGTTACTTCGTAATTTGCATCTTTTATATGCAAGTATTGTACCATTCTGTTGGATTCTCCTTTTAATAATTATGTTTCGAGGTATTACATCTTTTCAACGTTTGTTATCTGGTTATTTGCATGTAATAACTTCGTCAATTGTAAAATGGTAAATACAGGTACCGTTGGAGCCTCTCTCCTTTGTAGAGTTTCTGGCCTGCCTACTTGCGGCCGTTTCTAATTCAATATTTCTCTTACTTGTTTGCTTCTCTTACTGTATCTAGTTCTTCATTTATGGTTGCTTCCATTACTAATGTATTTATTTTCTCTATATTTTCCTTTAGATCTCCTCATCTTCATAAATATACTGTATGTCTTGCTGTAAAAACTCCTCGATTCTCTCTTTCCTTATCTGCATTTCCTTAATCCTTGGCAATTTGCCCTTTTTCAAACCTCCATTGCATTCTTCTAGTAAAGTTCTACCCTTTATGTATGCTTTGTAAATTTGTTCGTGATACTTTGTTTTAAAGTATTCGTCTTCTGTTATACCTCTTTCTATTAATTTTTCGTGATATTTTTGTCCATAAGTTCTAATCAATCCTGTATGCAATCTTTCGTCTTTCCAATTTTCGGATCTTTCTTCATTTTTGTTGTAATTTTAACTATATCCGGTATAATTGTCGCTTTTTTGGTTATAAAGTTTGTCTATTTTCCTAATTTTTTAAACTCTGGCGAATCCGTAAAGAGATAAATAAAAAAGAAATTGTATATTTCCCAGTTTTCTAGAGTACAATTGCTGAATTTTCAGGGTCAAGGTTTATTTACCCTAGGTCAGTTTTGTTTTAAGGATAATATGTAAATTATATATTTGGTATGAATTTTACTCTGAATTACTCTTTTGTTTTAACATAACGTAATGATCTAATATAAAATTCATTTTAAGAATGCTAATAACAATGTATAGATTGCACTGTTTTATTGGAATAGAATAATTTAAAACTTACTTTTTTACTATTGATCTGTTTTTATTAACTCCAAAAGTATCCATAACCATAACTCAAAAACCATCTATTTTAAATAAAAACTAAAATTCCTCTCATTTTTTAAAAATTTACAATACTTTATTAATTAGTACAAAACATACACTTCTATTTAGTTAGATGAAATTGCTTATTGTATGACCAATGCACCTATGCCCTAATATTGCAAATGAATAACCTCCTATTGTTTATAATTAAAAATGCCAGTCCCAGAGCTATCTAAATGTCTTTGAAACTGTCTATACGAGTGACTCACGGCTTCGAGAGAAATTATGTCTTTGGTAGATCTTTCCAGAAATGCCGTGTATTGACCATAACATTCGAAGAGATGTTATAAGGAAATTCCATAGCGATAAAAAGTCATTCTGAAATAAATATTTGCAATGTAAAGATACATTGTATAATATACATTAATCCGTAATGTTGTAAGTAAAGTTTAAACAATCGAACGGTAGTTTCACGTTACAATATTTTACACCCAGAGAAAATCCGTATGCAATACTATCGTTTTGTTGACTGCCAGTATTAAATAAAAAATATTATAATTCACAAAGAAGTGACTGAAAATGTCCATATACCAAAGTTAACATACAAACGATGTACATTGTTAATAACCACACAAACACCAAACACTTTACAGACAATTTATAAAAATAAATAATAATTAAGAAGCAATAGTTACGGCTTTTACGCTACTGAGAGTAACTGATCGTAGTCAAACAATTAATCTATTGATAAGCCGGCCACTTCGTTTCGACACTACATCTGTTCCGGAGCTAATCGTTGGCATTCGTTACTCAAAAACGTGATTTATCGTATGCTGTTTAGTTCAAATCACAATTTTATTAAAGCGGACTGTCCGTCTGTCTAGTTACACTGAATAATTTACGTACAATTAATTTAATTAAATTTTGCCGTATGTTCAAGTTGTGGTCCTGTACTAAGTATTTGTCACTCCGTTGTATTTTCCGATCGGTGTATAGCTTTGATCTATCAAAGTAGTAATAAGCACTGGTTGGAGCAGTTTTGATTCTTTTTATCAGATTTGATTCTAGTGCTGGGACTACAAGCATTTCTCATTAAAGATAGATTTGTTGAATATACTTTTAGCATTTTTACATAATTACAGCCCATTTTAATAACAAAAATATAAATTAAAAATACTTACAGCTGTTTGTGACTGATCAACCAAGACAACTTCTTTCTTTTTTAATTCTCTTCCTGTTGATCTTGCTTGGAATGTTTGTAATTCGCTGACACTTTTAGCAATACCTATTACATCTACAATAAAAAAATACAGATGAAATAATTATTATAATATCTCTAAACTCTCGGTTCTCTTCAATTTTGTATCAAGAACTAATTCACAATGAGTTTCCATTGCCGCTAAATATTGCAGGTCTCCTGTCTTCGTCAGATAAATCGGTACTTGATTTCATCATAAATTTTACCAGAAATGCAAAAATAGTGGTATAGTATAAAGAAATAGACAACATAAAACATTTAAAATAATTAATAATTGTCATGTTTTGTGGGAAATAGATTTGTGTCTGATGCCATGATATCCCACACAGACACACAACTTATCATAAGACATTGGAAAGTCAATGTAAGATATTTTCTTTTTGAGCAATTTCTCATTGTGAGCTAAAGGTGGATATTCCTTGTAATAACTACAATTTAGATTTAAGAAGACCACATAAACATTCATGACTATCTCTACTAAGAAAAAAATCATTATGAACCAACCAGCCCAGTTAAACCAGCCAGCCTGTATCCTGTGGACAATATCTCGATCTAGTGTCCCATTTTCTGTTATGTATGAGCCAAGTTATCTCCTAAAAGTAGTTCTCCTACTTATCCAATAAATTGAGTAAAATATATTTCTTGGCATCTAGGAGTATAAAACAAATTTCTTGACTTTTAAAAATAAACATGTATATTTATATAAAATATTAAAAATAATTTAGAGTTTTTACAGTCTAGAGCAGTGGTTCCCAACCTTTTTCGGCCTACCGCCCATTTTTCCAAAAACAAAATACTTAACGCCCCCTTAAAAAACTCTTCCATTCTTAAAATTCGTAACGCACTTTCATTCACAATTGTTTTACCTTTTTGGGTCAAAGGCTACCTTAAATATGATTCGACGGCCCCTTAACTAATCCAAGCGACAACAAATTAAAAAAAAATGTTTTATTCAAAAATACAGTATTCATGTATTGATCAAACTTTAACTTAAATACATATCATAAAAAACAATATAATATTAATATAACATTTTTAATGAGAAGGCTGAGCTTGATGTAATGATAGTAATCTGTAAATATTTGGTTCCGTACTTGTCATCAGCAATCTTAAATCACCGCGCTCCACTATGAACAGTCTATTTCGCTTCTTTGTTAATAAATTGCTAAATCCTTTTTCGGCTAAATACGATGAAGGAAAGGCAATGAAAAACTTCTTTGATGCAGCCCATAAAGCTGGATATAATACTGAAATTTGACATTACAGCCAAAATTCTTGATATCCATTTTTAAGTTTCACTTTTAACTCTTCATTTGTTGACAATTCTATAAATTCCTCCTGTAGTGATAATTCTGCTGTTTCTAAACTTGAGAACGGTTCTAGCACCCAATCTGGAATAATCAGACCAAGAATATCCTGAAATCTATTCCTAAAATCTTCTTGAAGTGCTTCCAAGTGCTGGCAATATACCAGAATGTCTTCATCATTTGTCTCCACAGAGGAAAGATTTTGAAACTGATGAAATTGTCTGCGACCCAAATTTTGCATATATAAATTAAGTTTTGACACGAACGAGGAAATAGTTCCTTTTGCTTTGATCAAATTCAAATTATCACCTTGTAGCTGTAGGTTTGTTTCATTAAATTTATCGTATAAATCAGTTAAATAAGCAATATCGCTCTTAAATTTTCATAAATTGTCTCTCAAAGAATCATCTTTGCTTTCAAAAAACTCTAAAACTGAGTCAAAGAGATCATAATATTTTTAGACAGGTACCCTTCGAAAGCCATTGAACTTCTGTGTGCAACAATAAACGATTAAAATTCTCGTCGTTTTCATCACACAGTTTTCTAAACAATATATCATTGAGAGCACTGCTTCTGATCTTGTTAACTGCAGTAATTACATATTGTAGTGAACAATGAACTAAGATTTTTTGCAACTAAATGCTCTCTGTGAATTACACAATGCACGGCGAGTATATTTGGTACCGCTTTTTTCAAATATGCTATCAGTCCTCGGTGTCGTCCAACCATTGCCGGAGCACCATCTGTTGCAACAGTTATGACATTTTCCAGAGGTATACCTTTATCTGTAAAATAGTGTTCCAGAATATCAAATATCGATTTGCCTTTAGTATCTGTTTCCAGTGTTCTTACAAATAACAGTTCTTGACAGATTTTTTCACTTTTTATGAAGCGAACGTACGCAAGAAGTAAAGACTCATTGTTTGGCAGAGTTGATTTATCAAGCTATAAAGAAAACTCAGTAGTCTTTAAATAATCAGTTAGAGAACGCTCCACATCCTCAGACATTTCGTCAATTCGTCTCTGTACCGTATTATTGCTTAATGGAATTTTTTTAATAATATCAGATGCCGGCTGGTGCAGTACAGTCCGCAAAACTTCACTTACAGCTGGCAGTATTAATTCTTCGCCAATAGTATGGGGTTTTCCTGATTTAGCTATAAGTAAGGAAATGTTATAAATAAGAAGCACGTAGCTCATCATCGTCTTGCTTTGATGCTGCTGAAAACATACTAGCTAAAGTTGGACGTTTGAAATGTTGTTTTTTAAGCATTTCAAAATATGATAAATTTCTGTCTTTTCTGTCGGGATGTATTTTGGTCAAATGTCCTTGTAATCGTGAAGGTTTCATGGCTTCATTTGAGAAAACTCTCTGGCAAATTAAACACATTGGTATTGCCTTATTAGAAGGCGACTGAATAAAACCATACTTCAAATATTCGACATTGTATTGTCTGCACTTTTTCTTTGGATCGGACATACTGTAGGTATATCTGTAAAAATAAATATGCTGTAGCCACCGCTTTGATAATTTTAAATATTAAACTTTTAAATATTTTTTTAGTGAGCAAAATCAATATTTCAGAGTGACGGAATATCCAAGCAAGTAGTCGAGAAATTTAAAACATGCCACAAGTAAATAAATATACACTGAGAGAAAAATTTGAGGAAAAATTACAAAACAACTTATTAAAAATTACCATACTGTACACATATTATAAAAATAACTTTATATTCAGCAAATAGTTAATTTTTGGCAGTCTATGATCAGTATAGTAAATTTTATTAAGATTTTTGTACTTTTTCCCCAATTCTTCTCTCAGTGTAGGTAGGTCCTAATTAACTTTTTACTTTGATCCAGTTTGTGCAAGTTGGTACTTTTTGAATATTTTACAATAACTATACATAGAAGGAAACAAATTTAGATTTATTACATTTTTACAAATACCTCGTAAATTACGATAGGGAAAAATAATAAAGAATTATAGTAAGTGATATAAATGCCACGTAGATACTTACCTCTGTGACAAATATGTATTACAATAAAATATATTTCTAATAAATGCACTGCAACTTTCTGCAAATAACACATAGAAAATTCACCACCCTGCTTTAGCGAAACAATCTCGAATGATTAAGTTATGTCTGACCATGCCGCTGCGCGAAGGAGGAGCCAAAATTCACTTAAAGCAGAAAGGTTCTACTGGAAGTGGAATTATACTAACCAAACTGAAACGTTCTACGTTCGACTGCAACGTCGAAATTGTTGTAGTGTTGGACTGAGTGATAAATAAAAAATTGCACGGTGCATAACCAAAATGCATTTTGTGCATTTCGTTTATATTTTCGGATTGTTAGAAGTTGTTAGAAGCAAAGAAGCAATGAGTTACTTTAGGGGGCGGCAGCTGTTCCTCAACGCCCCCCAAATTTTCCTTAGACCCAAAAAGCCCCCTTATCTCTCTTCAACGCCCACCGGTGGGCGGTACCGCCCCCTTTGGGAACCACTGGTCTAGAGATATTTGTGAAAAGAATCTCCAGAGGCAAAGCAAAATGTCATCTGTCACCAGGTTTTGATCTACACTAAACTTTGCAATCCCACTTAATTGCAAATGGCATTCAATTGGTTATTCATCTTCACTCTGCAGCGCATTCCCTCTGCAGATCATTTGTACATTTTCTTTTCATCATCATTATCATTCTAGCTTTACAACCCTGCGTGGGTCCTAGCCTACTCAAGAATTTCTCCATCGATGTTATCAAGGAGCCTTGTTCTGGGTCTTCCTCTTCTCTGACCAATGGGTCTATCTAAGAGCGTTTTTCTAACTGGGTCATTTTGTTCCATCCGCATTACATGCCATATAAACCTCAAACATCCTATCTTAGTATGTTTTACTTTATCTAGTTCCTGGTATATTTTACAAAGTTCGAAGTTGTATCATCTTCTCCACACTCCATTGCCATTTACTGCTCCATAGTGCTCCATTCACCTTAGTACTTTTCTTTTGAAACATTTTAACATGTTTTCATTACTTTTTGTTGAGTCCAGGTCTTTGAACAATACGTTAGGACTGGGCATATTATTGTTTTGTATACTTTTGTATTTCTCAATATAATTGAGGATTTAAGAAGATTGGGTCCAAAATAGCATCTGTTGGCCGAGAAAATTCTGCTGTGTACCTCCGCGTAGTACTATTTCCGTTGTTAACGAGTGGTCCCAGGTATACAAATTCGTTAACTGCTTAGATGACGCCTTTTCTATAAAAAGTGGTCATTTCTTTTGCATTTTTAAAAAGTCTCAGCCGAATAAAAATCTCATCAACTGTGAAATCTACACTTTTATTACTTTTCTTTAAGCTAAAGTCCTGAAAGAAATTTAAGTCCTCATCAATATTGTGAAATGTACAGTCAAAACATTGTGAGCGATGGAACAGTACGCATATGGTAAGTGTTTTTTAAAGATGACTGAAGAAGGTCTGCTTTATTGACATTTGGGACAGAAAGTCAACAAAAAAGTGACAGAACAGATGACAGAAGTGATCATGATGGATACCCAAAATGTTGGAATGAAATACACAAGAACAAACATTTTGGCAAATTCTTCACGTTTTTTAAGTGTGTAAGTGACAATTATTTACACCAAATTGTCAAAGATGATGAAACATGGGTGGCTTATGTTACAATTGGCATAAAACAATTCATAAAATACCTGCAATCAGCATTACCTAGAGAGTGAAGTTTAACAGACAATTTTAGTTCGGAAAATCATGTGTGAGACACAGGAAGAAATTTGTTGATTTTTTTCGCTTTATGATACAATAAATTCTGACATATTGTACTTAAGCTTTTGAAAAACTATTCAAACTAAATTCAAAATAAAAAGCGCGAAATGCTTAGTAAAAAAATAATTTTGCTGCATGACAAATAATCATGAAGAATATATATTCCGAATATAATATATACTATCCGAAATATTTGACGAAATGCCCCTGAAGATGCTATTTTAAGCGAAAGTACTTGGGCTAGATTTAATTAACTTGTGCTCGATAATAGCCTTATTTTTCAAAGTTCATTTATTCGAGCATTCAACCTCATTTCAATCAAATATGTTTTTGTTGTTTTCATTTGGCTCTATATCGACAAAGAATAAGGGCAATGGTTCTTTGGTAACTCTATGTGTAACATTAATTATGTTGCGAACTTTAAAACCCTTATTATTTAATTCATGTGAGATATCTCCTGTGGGTATTGAATGGTGTAATCCTCTATAGGCCCTCTCCTGTTTTGGTTGGTAAGTGTGATGTACAATGTTTTCTTTTATAAGGTGCTGTATGAGTGTCCTGTAGGTGTCTGAGTTTGTAGGGTTAATTTTTACTGTATTATTGAAATGGTTTTTGTGTGATAGGTTTCTGCCGCAGTTGCAGTTGAAAGGTTTGCTATCATAGCACTATAATCAATAACTCCATAAATATAGATTGGTGGTGGTGACGGATCTTTTTTGGTTATATTTGTGTTTTGTGTATTTGATAAATTGTCTGTTTGTTCATCTAGATTTTCTTTTGAGAGGGAATCAAATCTTTTTTGTGTTTGGATTTGGTTGGGAATTTCCGAAGTTGTTTGTCTTTTCACCCTTTTTCTCTTATTGCCAGCTTCTTGTCAGGGATGTTTATTTTCATTTTCTGTTTAGTTAAGTTCTATGTCGCTGTCGCTATCTGTGTAGTTATTGGTGTTTTGTGATGATGAGAGTGAGCATTGAGGGTTTGTGGATACTGTTGTATATTGGGACTGAATAGGGTTTTGAGTGTTTTGAATATTTTGTGCAGTTGATTAACTAGGAAATTGTACTTGGTTTGGTAAAGCTATTTGGGTTGGAAAAGGTATTTGGTTTAGGCATGACATTTGATTTGTTATCTGGTTAGTTTGATTAAAATAAAAAAATGGTACTTGCGTTTTACTGCTGTTTGGTTTGACTGGTTCTGGATATTTATTGTTGGGACATTCTGTATAGTATTTATTTGTTGATAAACTGATTAGCCATTATTATCAAATCCTAATAAGTTCTTCGAAGGGAACATATTTCTTTTGTTTTTCTAATCACTTAGTTTTTGTTACTTTTTACTTTAACAATTATTTGATGCTGATAAGACAATTACTAGTTAATTAGTTAGTTTTACGATAAGGAAATTCTCTAGCGCTTTGAATGATGGTACATGTTCACTCTTCGAAAATCAGATTGCTATTCATCAGGTGATTAAAACATACTATAAGTTACTTACCTACAACAGAATTTACTTCTTTATCAGCAATTTTATCTATAGGAACAAAGTTATACTGTACAGTGGGTATTGAAGAATCTGCATCAAGACATTCTTTAATGACAGTATCGTGGGTAACAGTCATTTCATACTCATGTTTTAAAGTGCTGTACTGTTTATTGGCTGGTTTAAGTTGACATTTGTTGATGTAATATACTTATCCACCTTAAAATTATATAATACATAAATAATGTATATATATATATATATATATATATTATATATATATCTATATAATATATATATATATATATATATATATATATATATATATATATCTATATAATATATATATATATATGTATATATTATTATATAGTAATAAGGGCTGGTGTCATGAAGACCCATAAGCCCATTTACAAGAAAAATGAAATACTATATTACAAAATAATTACTTATGCTAATAAACTATGAACTAGTAAATTGTATACAGTATTGTTCAGTTTATAAATATGTAACAGTCTAGTTGGTTTTTAAAAGAATTTATAGATGGTGAATTTATAATTTCCGTTGGGAGATTGTTCCATATACTAAAAAGTTATATACACAGAAAATGTTGGCTTCTTGTCTATGAAAAGTATTACTTCTTCAGTTTCAAACTGTGTCCACATAGTCTGCTGTGATGATCTAAAATAAACAAGTGCAGTAGATTTCCATATCCAAAGTTTAAAATTTGGAAGGTGATAATCAAGTCACCACAGAGTCGACAAGCTTCAAAAGTCATTTTCGAGAAGAGTTCTAACGCGCACTAATTCTAGGCACCACACTGTTCCACAGTACTCCAGTAGGGGTAGGACATAAGTTTTATACAATCGAATAGAACCCGAAAAGGACATTTTTGTAAAAGTCTTATTAAGTAGGTATAATTTACTATTCACTTTTTTAGTGATGTTTGAAATATGCTCCAACCAACTCAAATTTTCAGTAATTGTAACACCAAGGTCACAATGATCCCACAGTATTCAGTAAATGCCTGGCTATCAAATAAGACAAACGCAGATTATTTTTTCCCAAATGTAAAACTACACACTTATCTCTATTTAGAGGTAACATCCAACTCGAACACCACTTGAAGATTGAATCTAAGTCACTTTGTAAGTCTTGTCCATTCAAAAGTTTTTTATCCAATGCTACTGTCCATTCATTAACACACCACAGTAAAGTAGTCATTGTTGATCGACTTTTCACAAATCCATGTTGTTGTAGAGGAATAATTTTTTCTCAAAGCAAAAATTCAGAAAGAGACTCTGTGATAATTGATTCCATAACTTTACAGGTGTAAGGCTTATTGGTCTATAATTATTGGGATCTAACTTATTTCCTTTTTTAAATATAGGTGTCACCGAGGCACTCTTCCAAATTCGAGGCAGAGTGTGCATTAAAAGATAAACGCATTATTAGTGATAGTGGAATAGAGAGGACATTTGAACATTTTTTCAAAAATAATGATATTTAAAAGTATAATAAATATCCCTTTATTTTTAACACAGTCTGTTTCAATTTGGAGGCATTTATTCTGTGTATAATGAAAGTATATGAAATCTTTTATTTTGTAGTTTCCCATCTTTAGTTTATTTCTTTCTTACTTACAATACAACTATGTTTTCAGCCAAACTTATGTAGAAAGGGGTTGATGAAGACTTTGAAGACTAGACAATTATTATAACACCCAACAAACTACTAGAGCAACTAGTATATAAATAAAAGTTCATAACATGCTAAAAGAACTATATGATCTAAAAGATAAGTGGATTTGATAACTGTATCTTAATGCATGTATGAATGCATATGATCACTGCATATTAATTAACATCCTGGATGGATCTCTCACAGAACTGTGAATTTTGATGATTAGCTATACTTATGAAGCTAAATAGAATAATCTTAGAGAACTATTTTATGTAGATAAAATGACAAAGTCTAACATATCCATTTAGAGCCCTTTAACAAACCTAAATTTTAGTTGTCAAGAGATATTTAAAATTTACCTGAAGATAATCATAGAATTTATCAACCATTTCTTTAAAAGCTGTACAACGGATTTCACCACTTTCATCAACCAGTTCGAAACTAAATAATTTTCCTTCTCCTCTAGAATTTGACCAAGTTCTTATTGGAGGTTTATTAGTAACTCTTGCCTTGATAGTCCATCTGAAAATATTTGAATAAATTTATAGCTGAATAAAAGTATTTCCGCTATATGCTCATGCACTTACCTGTTTTGGTAAGGTGTGAGACTTGAAATAGGATGGATCATATGTGTGGATATATCATCACTAGTACTGGTAGTATCCATTGGAGTTGTGCCATTACTGATGTTTGGTTTAGAGACAGTTACATTCTTAATAGAATTGTTTGTAGCTGGAGCAGCAGTAGAGCTTTTAGCCACATCAGCATCGGTTGGTAGGGGAATGGGAGTGCCTACTTTTTCTGTAACTTCACTTCCAGGGACAACAACATGCATGTCAAGAATTAAAAGTACCCGTCTAAAATATTAAAATATAATGCATATATATAATAATATTTCACTACAATTATAGACATGTCTATACATGTAAAACTTGTAAGATTGCTGTATACTGAAAATAAAGAAAATCAAAACAGTTTTTTTTTAACAACTACATCTGTGGTGTTGCTTTATTTCATATGAAACATAAATTATTGCATTAGTCATTAATATGCACAATTTTAAGCACTATATTCTGCTTTCACATCTAACACTAGACACAAAAATGGATCAAAGGGCTTCATCCTTTTGAGTTCTGTTATAAGTCTGTGTTGTTAATTAGTTGAAGAGCATCAATGCTGGTCTGATTACACTTTTTTTATATTTCCTTACAACTTCTGATATCTTTATCATTTCAAATTCCAGTTATATATGGATATCTTCATTTCTACTGTAACAATAAGCACTTACAATTTGTTTAGTTGTATGTTGGCAGAGTAGAATTTGTGCCAACAAGCCAGTAGAATTTTCTATTTCTATTTAAGACCAAGCTCTCATTTTTTTTTGCTCTAACTTTTGAACAAAGTTGTTTGTAGAGAGGTGTGCTAAGAAATTTTGCTTCATTTGTGTATGTCATATGTTGGTTGTTAATATATAGAGGAATTTGTTCAATCCTTTGATTTTAATGTCTATGGCTTTATATGACATTTTTTGGTCCAATCTGTTACTTAGTTGATGAATGCCTATAGTTGTTTCACCTCTCATTGTTACTGTTGCATACTGTCAGCATATCATCAACAAATTTAATTTAATTTCTTCTAAATGAGGTAGATTGTTAGTGTAAAGTCAGGCCATTGGATTTTTTAGGGTAGAATATTGCTCTTCTTGTTTAATTAGCAGAATTTGCTTGATAAATATGTAAGATATGGGTGTATTATTTATATAAATAGGATTTTAAATACTTTATCAAAACTGAAACACCTCAAAGAAAATTGTTGAGCTATGTATGTGAAAAATGGTGGTGCTGTTGGAATCATGTCCCTTTCCTGTCTATAACATGTAAGTACTGAGATTGGTCTGTATTAGGTGATTTTGTATGGTGAATTTCTTGTATTGAGAACCTTGTTATCTATTTTATAATTGGTGTCATTTTCCAGACAGTTTGCTGAATATTCTGTGTAAATGG